>BLSH010281355.1:658733-679096 GCA_018402905.1 Glandirana rugosa | reverse complement strand
AAAAAAAATAATTTAAAGTGTCCCGTTTAAAAAACGTGTCTGAAAAATCGCTGCGCAAATACCGCATGACAAAGTTGCAACAACCGCCATTTTATTCCCTAGGATCTCTGCTAAAAACATATATAATGTTTGGGGGTTCTGAGTAACTTTATAGCGAAAAAAAGATTATTTGTACATGTAGGAGAGGAGTGCCAAAAATGGCCCGGATATGAAGTGGTTAAAAGCATAATATTTAAAGAGCAACTGTCGTCTCTGTTCCGCAGCGGCTCCTCCTCTGACCCGCTGTTGACTCACTGACAGTCCCATTCACTTTAATGGGATGGCTGGTGATGTGGCAGTGACACAAAAAGGGGAGGGAAGTGGCGGCAGCAGGTAAATGGATGCCCGCTAACAGGCACTGCCATAATGAGTGGGAAATGATGGGTGCTCTTTTAATGCAACGCCTTATTCTTGCTGGTAGTTAGAATCTTTAATATTTGTAAACAAAATGAAGGTTTCCTATTTAGAATAATAGGCTGTCAGGTTAGTAAAACAGCGAAATCAGAACTGATTCAATCATACAGTTTGTAGTGTACATAGATTTGCAAAAAAATGGGATAAAGCAGGCCTCGACAAACCCCGGGCGCAAGGTCGCCATGGCGACCAGAAATCGCGTCCTGGCGAGTGACAGCCGTTCCTTCTCTCCCTATGTTAAAACAGCATGTCAGATTTAGTGTCAGATTCAGCGAGAGCCAAGAGCGGTCGAATATTTGTTGATAGTTAGGAAGAATAAACAAACCACAATGTATCTTATCGTTCTTTCAAAGCAATTATCTCCGGGCTAGCAGGAAAGTTTAACCATTTATAGACTAAACCCTCTCAAGTTAGTGGCTTAACAATTAACCACGTCAATACCATGCACTTAGAACACTTCCTGCCCAGACCAATTTTCAGTTTTCAGTGCTGTTGCGATTCGAATGAGAATTTTGCGGTCGTGCGACGTTGTACCCAAACAAAATTTATATCATTTTGTTCCCACAAATAGAGCTTTCTTTTGGTGGTATTTGATCACCCCTGCGGTTTTTTTTTTTTTGCGCTATAACAAAAAAAAGACCGAAAATTTTGAAAAAAAACACCATTTTTCTTTGTTTCTGTCACAAAAATTTGTATAAAGTACATTTTCTCCTTCACTGATGGGCACTGATGTGGCTACATGGATGGGCACTGATGAGGCTACACTGACGGGCACTGATGAGGCAGTACAGGTTGGCACTGATGAGGTGGCACTGATAAGGTTGCACTGATGATGGGGCGAATATGCAGCACTGATGGGCGGCACTGACAAGCAACACTGACGGGCACTGATACATGGCACTGATATGCGGCACTGATGGACACTCCTAGGCGGCACTGATAAGTGGCACTGGGTACTGATGGGCACTGATAGGGGGCACTTTTAGGTGGCACAGGTGGGCATATTTAGGTGGCACAGGGGGGCACTTTTAGGTGGCAGTGGTGGGCACTGGTGCAACAAGCACTGTTAGGGATGGCACTGGCAGGCATCATACATGGGCACAGTGCCATCCCTACAGTGCATAATATGGCCCTTACCTGGTGGTCTAGTGGGGGCTCCCTGGTGGTCCTGGGCGGCCTCATTGTGATGCCTGGGAGGGGGCTCCCTGGTGGTCCTGATCCGGCTCCCTGGTGGTCCAGTGGGGGTGATCCTGAGGGTGGCTGCGCTGATAAACGTTCAGCGCAGCCCCCCCGTCAGGAGAGCAGCCGATCGGCTCTCCGCTGCTTAGGTCTGCAGACCTGAGCAGAGGAAAAGCCGATAAACGGCTCTTCCTATTTACACTGTGATCAGCCGTGATTGGTCACGGCTGATCACATGGCAAAAGGCTTCGGATCGAAGCCTTTTATCTTGGTCGGTAATGCGGTGGGTCAGACTGACCCACGGCACCTCCGACCGCCGCGATGCGCGCCCCCAGGGCCGCGCGATCGCGGATTATCCTGAGGACGTCAATAGACGTCCAGTCAGGATAATGAGCTACCCGCCCGGACGTCATTTGTCAATGTTCCGGGCGGGAAGTGGTTAGATCCAGTGTTTTCTGCTAGAAAATGACTTGGAACCCCCAAACATATATTATTTTTTAGCAGAGACCCTAGAGAATAAAATGGAGGTTGCTGCAATATTTTATGTCACATGGTATTTGCGCAGAGGTCTTTCAAGCGCAATTTTTTGGAAAAAAATACACTTTAATGAATGAATAAAACCTAAACAGTAAAGTTAGCCCTTTTTTTTTTTTTTGGTATAATGTGACAGATGATGTTACACCACGAGAAACGTGACCTTTATTCTAAGCAACAAAATTGTGATAAAGCCCTGTGTACCATCAACAATTACCACTCTATGTGCAGCTGGGCTCCAGTATTTCATGGTGACCGGAAACCCACCAGAGCAATGAAAAGTCACTGTGGGGGACACAATTGTAGGCAGGAAGTGGCTGCAAAGAGGCAGCAGAAGATCAGCAGCGCTGGAATACTTTTCACCTTTTTTTTGTATTTTATTTACAATGTCACTAAGGCTTTCTTTAGATGTGCAAGTTGGGTGGTAAAAATGTGCAGTAGAGACATGTTTTTGCCACCCACCATTGGCCTCCCTTAAGCTCCATTAGGCAGCAGATGAGGACGTTTTACATGCCACAGTCACGATGCATTCGGCATAATAAGGAGTTTCCCCCATAACAGATTTTTTAGTGTCACTCTTTCTGGCCAGCATATAACCCTGATGTAATAGTGGAGTTATTGACTGACTGCTCTGCTGTGAGTAAGTTAGGGTTGGGGGGCACAAATTACTTGTCTTACCCCGGATGCTGACAACCCAACACTACGCTATAAAAAAATGGCTCCTAACTTTTTTAGCTGGCTCCTAGATTCAAGGCAAATTTGTCAAGCCCTGGGATAAAGGAATATTCCGGAACTTTGTTTTATCTCATGGTTGCTGTGAAATTGTGTGAATACATCAATGCAGTGCATGTTATCTCAGCTTGCAGAGTTTGGATTCATTGAATGAGTTTACCAACAATGTAAATATTGCAGAATATACAGCCTCATGCCAAATAACTAAGCTCCATTTCATGCTGAATAAACTAAATTATTAATGTATCCTAAAAAGAAAACCATCTTTAGATAGATATTTACAAAAAAAAAAAAAAAGCATTTTATTAAAATAAAATTTGCTAAAAATCAAAAAAAATTATTGAAATAAAAAATATCCGACAAATAATAAAAAAAAAATCTGATTTTTTTTTATTTAAATAAAACAAAAAAAAAAAAAACACATTGATTTTTATCCACCCTGGTTTCATCTTTGTGTGTCGCCTGAGGATAGTCCCTTCACTGGATATATGTAAGGGTAAACAACCACTTTAAATAAAATACAACCAGCATCCAAACCAAATAACACTAATTAGTGTTGTTGGAAACTGACAGAGAAAGAGAGCAGTACTCGGTTGAGTTAAATTAGTGGAATACAGTTAAATCTGAGCTAACAGGCATCAGAAATTTGCAGCAATCATTTCTTCAATCACTGACAGACATTTCAAAGCAATATGCAAAAATAATTGTATATATAATGTATTAGCAGTAGCAAGGAATGATACTCACTGGACATGGTGTTGCTAAATGATTTAATCTCTGATGAACACGTTCCAGTAAACTTCAGCTTGAGCCTGTAATAGACAATTTAGAAAAGTTGATGTTAGCAGTACTCTACATGTTTATTTATGATGCTCCCGTTTTTTTTAATTTTAGATTGTGTGGGGAATGGTTAGAATCTATGCCAGGGGAAATGTAGAGTTAAAAGTAGACAAATGTTTTCTAGTTTTGGACAGAATGGGGAACGCTTAGAAATCCTGCTACGTTTTACTGCTCTCAGGGACTCAAAAAAGCTTAAATAACTTGCCAACCACAATACGTATATATACAGTCAGGTCCATAAATATTGGGACATCGACACAATTCTACTGTTTTTGGCTCTATACACCACCACAATGGATTTGAAATGAAACGAACAAGATGTGCTTTAACTGCAGACTTTCAGCTTTAATTCAAGGGTATTTACATCCAAATCAGATGAACGATGTAGGAATTACAACAGTTTGTATATGTGCCTCCCACTTTTTAAGGAACCAAAAATAATTGGACAATTGGCTGCTCAGCTGTTCCATGGCCAGGTGTGTGTTATTTCCTCATTATCCCATTTACAAGGAGCAGATAAAAAGGTCCAGAGTTAATTTCAAGTGTGCTATTTGCATTTAGAATCGGTTGCTGTCAACTCTCAATATGAGATCCAAAGAGCTGTCACTATCAGTGAAGCAAGCCATCTTTAGGCTGAAAAACACAAAACAAACCCATCAGAGAGATAGCAAAAACATTAGGTGTGGCCAAATCAACTGTTTGGAACATCCTTAAAAAGAAAGAACGCACCGGTGAGCTCAGCAACACCAAAGGACCCAGAAGACCACGGAAAACAACTGTGGTGGATGACCGAAGAATTCTTTCCCTGGTGAAGAAAACACCCTTCACAACAGTTGGCCAGATCAAGAACACTCTCCAGGAGGTAGGTGTATGTGTGTCAAAGTCAAAAATCAAGAGAAGACGTCACCAGAGTGAATACAGAGGGTTCACCACAAGATGTAAACCATTGGTGAGCCTCAAAAACAGGAAGGCCAGATTAGAGTTTGCCAAATAACATCTAAAAAAGCCTTCACAGTTCTGGAACAACATCCTATGGACAGATGAGACCAAGATCAACTTGTACCACAGTGATGGGAAGAGAAGAGTATGGAGAAGGAAAGGAACTGCTCATGATCCAAAGCATACCACCTCATCAGTGAAGCATGGTGGTGGTAGTGTCATGGCGTGGGCATGTATGGCTGCCAATGGAACTGGTTCTCTTGTATTTATTGATGATGTGACTGCTGACAAAAGCAGCAGGATGAATTCTGAAGTGTTTCGGGCAATATTATCTGCTCATATTCAGCCAAATGCTTCAGAACTCATTGGGCGGTGCTTCACAGTGCAGATGGACAATGACCCAAAGCATACTGCGAAAGCAAACAAAGAGTTTTTTAAGGGAAAGAAGTGGAATGTTATGCAATGGCCAAGTCAATCACCTGACCTGAATCCGATTGAGCATGCATTTCACTTGCTGAAGGCAAAACTGAAGGGAAAATGCCCCAAGAACAAGCAGGAACTGAAGACAGTTGCAGTAGAGGCCTGGCAGAGCATCACCAGGGATGAACCCCAGCGTCTGGTGAGGTCTATGCGTTCCAGACTACAGGCTGTAATTGACTGCAAAGGATTTGCAACCAAGTATTAAAAAGTGAAAGTTTGATTTATGATTGTTAATCTGTCCCATTACTTTTGGTAACGTGGGAGGCACATATACAAACTGTTGTAATTCCTACACCATTCACCTGATTTGGAAGTAAATACCCTCAAATTAAAACTGAAAGTCTGCAGTTAAAGCACATCTTGTTCGTTTCATTTTAAATCCATCGTGGTGGTGTATAGAGCCAAAAACATTAGAATTGTGTCGATGTCCCAATATTTATGGACCTGACTGTACGTTGCTGTTTGCAAGTGGTTTACAGGGATTATCCCCTAAAAAAACCTGGTATGAATGGGGGGGGGGGGGGGCACACTGTTTTTTCTGTTTATTTTTCGTTACTGGCATTCTTTTTTTTACATTCAGCTGTCAGTGGGAAAGCCCACTGACAGCTGATGACACATCGGTTGTTAAAGACGCAGTGGCCGGCTTCCTGGCCCGTTACTTAACAACCAGCTATTCTTCACACAAAAGTCAAATTGGTCGATCATTTCTTTACTGATCCGAATTGCACATGTCCAACCCCTCTCCACACCCTAGTGCTTTCTATTGGCTAAACAAAAATGCCAGAAGCTGTAATAGGCTTATAAAAAGCTGCAAAAACGCTCAGGTGTGAATGGAGCCTTAGATATACAACCCCCATAACATGAAATCCACGCAGGTATGGTCCCTTTAACTGGTATCCTCTGTAAGTGGCTACTCATAGAGAATACCAGTTAAAGGGACCATACCTGTGTGTTTGATCGTTGGAGGTGAATGATCCCATTTAAAGGGGACACATGCATTTTATGACTTTTCATTTTATGGGGGTCATATATCTAAGGTGAGAGCACAATTAGTGTTGGTCACGGGAGCCGATAAGTCCAGTGGATGCACTATTTATGTGTGTGGTAGGTTCTGTATAGTAACATGTTATACCCTAAATATGGGTGTAACATGTTACTAAAAACAATTTTAGCCTTTAAGCCTGCGTTCCCATTGCCGACTTTGCGGTGCCGCATCAATTTAATTAAGTAGATCCTGCACTACTTTTGGCGATTTTGGGTGCGACTTGCATAGACATCTGTGCATGAAGCCGCATAGATGTCTTCCAAGTTGCACCTGAAGTCACACTGACATGTGGCTTTGAAATCATACAATTTCAGGTGAAGTTGCACGATTTCAAAGCCGCAGTCAATGTGAATGAAGGGCTCTATGGCCCGTATAGCGGGAATGAGTCATTTGCTTATGCAGCTGGAGCTGCGTATAGGAAGCCTCTGTTATTCTATGAGGATGCAGTGGTTGTACGAACACAGTCGGAGGTTCTAATCTGACACGTGTGCAGAGGTGGGTGAGTGGCCTCGAATGCCTTTGGTTCTCATAAAGCTAATGCAGCCACATATACAAACAATTCATTAACACTGTATGGGCCACAGCGCCCATGTGAATGAGCCCCAAGACATAATGCACACACAAAGCATATTTCTATGCTGAGGAGTCATAGGTGTTTGCATACAACATCCTGTACAAATCATTGACAGGCTGACAGATACTATGGCTGTACTCATGCAACCACACATCCTGGATACAAACATACATATGCTCATTCATCCCCATATGCATGAAACCACTTGGAAATGTGGTTACATCAGGGCTTGACAAATTTGCCTTGAATCTAGGAGCCGGCTAAAAAAGTTAGGAGCCAGTTCTTTATAGCGTAGTGTTGGGTTGTCAGCGCCAGGGGTAAGACAAGTAATTTGCGCCCCTAACCCTAACTTACTCACAGCAGAGAAGCCAGTCAATAACTCCACCATTACATCAGGGTTATAGGCTGGCCAGAAAGAGTGACACTAAAAAATCTGTTATGGGGGAAACTCCTTATTATGCCGAATGCATCGTGACTGCGGCATGTAAAACGCCCTCATCTCCTGCCTAATGGAGCTTAAGGGTGGCAAAAACATGTCTCTACTGCACATTATTACCACCCAACTTGCACATCTAAACAAAGCCTTAGTGACATTGTAAATAAAATACAAAAAAAAAGGTGAAAAGTATTCCAGCGCTGCTGATCTTCTGCTGCCTCTTTGCAGCCACTTCCTGCCTACGTGTGTCCCCCACAGTGTCTTTTCATTGCGCTGGTGGGTTTCTGGTCACCATGAAATACTGGAGCCCAGCGTGAATGGTAATTGTTGATGGTACACAGGGCTTTATCACAATTTTGTTGCTTAGAATAAAGGTCACGTTTCTCGCGGTGTGACATCATCTTTCATATTATACAAAAAATAATGGGCTAACTTTACTGTTTAGTTTTTTTTTATTCATTAAGGGCCGGTTCACACTGTAGCGAGGCGGAGCGGCGCGATGCGGCGCTCCAGGCGATCTCAAAGCGGCTTGCTAGGAGACTTCTATCATAGAAGTCAATGCAAGCCGCCTAAGATCACCCTAAAAATAGTGCAGGGACCATTTTTCTAATGCGGAGCGAAGCGATTCGCTCCTATTAGAACGGTCCCATTTGCACAGCATTGAGGCGAATTGTCAGGCGACTCAAGTCGCCTGACAATTCGCCTAGATGTGAACGGGCCGCGAAGTCGCGCCGCTCCGCCTCGCTACAGTGTGAACCGGCCCTTAAAGTGTATTTTTTTCCAAAAAATTGCACTTGAAAGACCGCTGCGCAAATACCATGTGACATAAAATATTGCAGCAACCGCCATTTTATTCTCTAGGGTCTCTCCTAAAAAAAATAATATATAATGTTTGGGGGTTCCAAGTCATTTTCTAGCAGAAAACACTGGATATTTAATTGTAAGCCACTAATGTGAGAGAGGGTTTAGTCTTTAAATGGTTAAACTTTCCTGATAGCCCGGAGATAATTGCTTTGAAAGAAGAAGATACATTGTTGTGTTACTTTTCTTCATTCTAAGTAGAAACAAATATCCCGGGCAGCCAGCCAAGTTTAACAGCTGTTAGATTAAGCAGAGAACTCTCGGCTCTCGCTGAATCTGACACGCTGTTTTAACATAGGAAGAGAAGGAACGGCTGTCACTCGCCAGGACGCGATTTCTGGTCGCCATGGCGACCTGGCGCCCGGGGTTTGTCGAGGCCTGGGTTACATGCATACAGCCACGGTGTGTATTGGCCTGTTACAACTTTCTGCAGTCTGCCTCACATGGCTGTATACAAAACATCTATGTCTCACAGGAGTAGAAACACACTCCTTGATGCTGCATGGCCCTTTGCGGCTGTGTGAATGAGGCCTAACACCCCCCCCCCCCATACACACACACATATATAATATACACTAGAGCTGCACGATTAACCATAAAAGAATCATGATCTCGATTCAACCCCCCCGCGCGATCTCCATCCCGCATTACCATGATTCTCAGTACAGTAATAATGGAGACAGAGACACTAGAAAAAACTGTCAGCTCAGGAGGAGATAAGAAGCTTCTCACTGGGACACTTGGCTGCACTGGGCGGTCCGACTTGCGGGGCGACTCAGCGCGACTTCGGTAATAATATAAGTCAATGCAAGTCACCTGGAGTCTCCCCAGGAACCTTTTTCTAAGTTGGAGTGACTTGAGGCTCTCCTATCTGGGCAGACTGCCAAGTCTGAGAACATTGCTGGTAAAAGAAGCAGATACAATGTTTCTACTTATCAAAGGAATGAACTCCAATGTATAGAATAGCTCAGTTTAACCATTTAAAGACTAAATCTTTTCTGACATTTGTTGCTTACAAGTAAAAATCTAGTATTTTCTGATAGAAAATTACTTAGAACCCCCCAAACATTATATATATATATATTTTTAGCAGAGACCCTAGAGAATAAAATGGCAGTTGCTGCAACATTTTATGTCACACAGTGTTTGAGCAGCGGCCTTCTTTCAAATGCGATTTTTTTTTGGGAAAAATTACACTTTCAAAAAAAAAAAAAAAACGAAACAGTGTAACAAGTTAGCCCATTTTTTTTGTATGATATGTAAGATGACGTTACGCCGCGGGAATCGTGATCATCATTTTAAGCAAAAAAATTTTGATTCTCATTTTGGCCAGAATCGTGCAGCTCTAATAGGCACACATGCACTATGGTAAAACACTTTTTGTGAGTTGGTGCACTGCAGTGTTTAACACACTAAGGGTCCATTCACATCAGTGGACATGTGTTATGATGCGCATAACCCATGCATGCTGGTGTGCACTGTACACAAGTTGCAATACAGTGTTACAATGCATTTCTGTTTTTAATTACATTCATTGAACTCTATCTGCTGCACTTTCCCCAGCACTTGTCTCCGCCCTGCCTTAACCACTCCAGCCCCGGAAGGATTTCCAGCTTTAGGACCGGAGCCCTTTTTGCGATTCGGCGCTGCGTCTCTTTAACTGACAATTGCGCGGTCGTGCGACATTGTACCCAAACGAAATTTGCGTCCTTTTTTTTCCCACAAATAGAGCTTTCTTTTGGTGGTATTTGATCACCGCTGCGTCATTTCTGATCGCCGCTATAAACAAAAGAAGAGCGACAATTTTGCAAAAAAACCCAAATTTCTTACTTTTTCCTAAAATACAAATCCAAAAAAAAAAATATAAAAAAAACATTTTTTTTCACCGTTTTTGGCCGATTTATATTCTTCCTCATATTTGCGATAAAAAAAATCGCAATCGGCGTTTATTGATTGGTTTGCGCAAAAGTGGTCGCGTTTACGGATGATGAGAATTCATTTTTGGGGTTTTTAATTTTTTTTAATTTTTTACTAAAAATGGCGGCGATCTGCGATTTTTTGCGGTACTGCGATATTTCAGCGGACATGGCGGAACATTTTGACACTTTTTTGGGACCATTGGCATTTATACAGCGATCAGTGCTATAAAAATGCACTGATTACTGTGTAAATTCCATTGGCAGTGAAGGGGTTAACCTGCAGGGGGCGCTCTAAGGGTTAACTATGTTCCCTGGGCGTGTTCTAACTGTATGGGGGACTGCTTGGCTGGGGAATGGAAGTGGTCACAGCCTTCACGTACAGGAAGGCTGTGATCACAGCCCTTCCCCCTCACACAGAGCGGAGGTCCGTGTTTACATACACGGACCTCCGCTCACTCGCTCCAGGGGGGCCATCGCGGGTAGCCAGCGGCAATCGAAGCCGCCGCACCCGCTCCCTGGCCCCCCCGAACACAGTGAGCGCGCGGGCGCGCCTCTGGCGGCGCGTGCGCGCTCACTAAACTCGTTCCCGCAGCCGCCGTCGTATGACACCGATTTGCGGGAACGAGCCACTTTGCCGCCGCCAGATGCCGATCGGCGGTCGGCAAGTGGTTAAAGTGTATGTAAACAATCACCTTGTAAAACAACCCATTCTGTTTTAAATAGAAATGAAAGGCGATACATTTATGTATAGATAAAAGATTATGAATTGGTTTTTTTTTTACCTTTTTTTATAATTGATCACATTTTCTCTGTTCTCTGCATAAGAACTGGAGGAGGAGAAATAACAGCACACTGAGCTTCCCAGTGAATGGCTGTGAAGGGAGGGCAAGTCAGCACAAGTCTAAAAATTGGAGGAGAGCAAGCTAAGTTCCCAGCACTGCCAGAAACCTGTCCATGCTGAGCTCTCATACCTAGTGTGGTCAGTTTTTAATAGGAAAGCAGAAGGACTGACAGGAACACCAGGGAATTCACACAAAGGAAGCAATACAAAGAGAGTAGGATAACTTTTTTATATTAGTACATGGTAAAGCAGGCACATAACAAGAATATGCAACGTTGGGTTTACATATTCTTAAAAAAATGACTTACTAGGCCGTGAAGCCCAGCATTTCCTTTATTGAAACAAAAGCTCTTCTCCTGACCCTCTTCTTTAGTGCTAAGATCCAGCACATGTGCAGACATGCCAAAAAGTCTCTGCCAGGACCACTGGACCTGGCACAGATGATCATGACGTGGGTACACATGCCGGATCTCAATTAAAGATGGCAGCGGTGAAAGAGACACGCTATGATCATCTGTTCCAGGTCCCATAGACCCGGCAGAGAGTCACGGGGTGTCTGCACATGCCCCAGAGCTCTGTTCTCTGGCAGAGACCTTGAGGCATATCTTGGCATTGACAATGTCTTGCAAACAGCTCCTTGGATAGCCGCGTCACACATCCCAGGAGGCAATTTGCAGGATACTGTGCAGGCCAAAAGATGAACTTTTGATTTTTTTATTTTCATAATGCTAAAGGGGATGGAGGAGGGAGTAAGAGAGAGGAACTTACCAAATGGGTAAAGGTGGGCAATCTATGATACACCCTCCCCCCACCTAGGTGTGAAGGAACCACAAATCCCAGCTGTCAGAGAGGTTTAGTTCCACAACCAGCAAACGTCCGAAGAAGTCTGATAAAGGTATAATGAGATTTCATTGTAAATAGTTAGACATACCTACGTGTCCAGGAGAAGGGAAAACTGGGCTCTGCAGTTTCGGTGTCCGTACGTCACATCCGGGAGGAAGTCGCAGGGACGCTCATGCTTCTGGGTGGTTGCGTGCAATAGGCGGAGCCACGTGCTCTTCCGTTCTTCCGGTGTGCTGCTGGTTGCTAGGGAGACCGAGGGCCGCTTGTTTGTGCTGGTAACTGACAACTGAAGAGCCTGGACGACTGATCCAACATGGTGAGTGATGGGAGGCGGATGTTGAGATTTTGGATTGCTACAGATCACTTAATGTACAAATTGTGCACATTATCATACAATGACTCGTATAGTGGGAGATTTTATACATGGAGCATGTACCAGACACTGCAGTGCACACACTGAGGTCCATTTACTAACTGGACTGGAGAGTGTAAAATCTGGTGCAGCTCTGCATGGCAGCCAATGAGCTTCTAATTTCAGTTTGTTCAATTACACATTAACAAAAAATCTGGAAGCTGGTTGGCTACCGTGCAGAGCTGCACCAGATTTTATACTCAGTTTTAGTAAATCAACCCCAAAATGTGACATCTTCATTCACAGTCAGAGTTTTGGTATGTTACCGATTTTCCGGGACAGAGATAATAGCCCCCTGAAAATGTTCCTGCTTGTCAGGATTCACAGCTGTACCATGTTACAAATGTAGGGTTGCCACCTCATCCCTTTAAAACTGAACACATATGAATTGCACAGGTTCTGTAGCTGATTAAGGTGGTAATCAAACTCACTTGGTGTCTTATCTGCATTAAGTTAGCCTCAGAACCTGTGTAATTCATATGTGTTCAGGTTTAAAGGGATGAGGTGGCAACCCTACATCAATGTGTCCTTTCCACATCAGTTCTTCTAATAAGTGATGCTTCATTTAAAGTGCAGCACCAGCCAGAACTTTATTTTTCAGCTTTTGATTGCAGGAGGAATGATTGCAACTTCTGTTAGACTAGGCTGGCCATAAATTATGCAATTTTCTTTCCTTCAGCCATGGGTTGAAGGAAAGAAAATACCTTGATTCCCCCATCAACACAGTTACTGTTTATTTGGGAATCCATCCCACTGCGCTATTGTATTCTGACAGCGAGAGGTTTCCATTTTAGCCTTCCACAGTGATTGTGTGAAAAAAATCCAACAGGCTGGTTGTACTGAAGTCAGCTGATAGATCGACTTCAAGCGGTGCTCCAGTCGTTTTTATGTTTATTAAAAGTCAGCAGCTACAAAAAGTGTAGCTGCTGACTTTTAATAAACACACACTCACCTGTCCCAGTGTACAGCGATGTGGCCGCCCGAAGCCTCGGATCTCTCCCTCTCCGCTGCGCCGTCATTAGACATGTGGGCGCCCGGCTGTGACAGCTTGCGGCTCCGCACTACGCATGTACAAGTCGCGTTACACCTTCTCAGTGGTCAGGAAATCTTCTAGGACCTGTGACATGACCCAGGAGATTTCAGGGAGGGAGGGAGAGATGAGGAGTTGCCTAGGCGGCCAAGCATAAGTGGGAGCTGGGTACCTGTCAAAACTAGGTACCCCCCCCCCAAAAAAAATGACATGCCAAATGTAAGGGGGCAAGGAGTGCTTAAAGCAGAAGTTCCACTTTTGGGTGGAACTCCGCTTTCGGTACAAACAAATTGCCCATAGATGTATTGAAATTCAGCTGGTCCCTGCTGAACCAGCTGAGTTTCGATCCGTATATGATAGGTTTGAGCTCCATTCACACCTATGCAGGCGCAATGGTGTGCAACTTTGCATGTCACGTTTAGGGCTGCCCATCCATTTCAATGTGCTGCCCTATGCGTGAAAAATCGCACAAAAGAAACGCATGACCCCTTTTTTTTTTTTTTTTTTAAATTGCGGCGCATAAAAGCACATGCTACTGTATGATCATGCATTTTGGCATACGTAAAAACATGCACTTAAACAAGGTCCGTTGAGGTGCCAGTAAGTAAACAATGGCACAGTTGTGTGCCTGTGGAAGGCATGCACTTTTTGTTTGTGCATTGCAGGCACGTGAGAGTTTCTGCAATGCACAAAAGTGAACCTAGAATTATTACTGTCTGTGTACCTATTAGGATGATTTTCCCTCCTTTACTATCCTGGTGACTAATCTGGTCAACAGCGAAAAAGATTTTAAAGCCTACCTCAGGAATTAGAAGAAAATCTACCCTGTACAGATGCTTCATAAGCGCTTGCCATTCATTTCAATGGCAGGGGCGGTGGAGGAGCAGTAAATACACCGCTCATCTCACTGCCCCAAAGATGCTGCTTGCAGGACTTTTTGTAATGTCCTGCTAGCGTACCACCCCGGTGTGAAAGCACTCAGGCTTTCACACTGGGGTGGATGGGGGGTGTTTTTCATGTGCTATAAAGGCTCTATTTTTAGCCCAAAAGTGCCTGAAAAACGCCCCAGTGTGAAATTAGCCTAAGGCTAGGGGTACCAGAGTAAGATGCAATACCACTCACCAGCAGTGACTGATTCCCTGCAGCCTCCTCTTCAAGATGGTACTAGCTGCAGTTGCACACTTCTCCCTACCACATACAATACAGGGTTAATATCCTTGCATTGTGTATAATCATGCCATAGGGCTGTCCACAGACCAGAGCTTTGGCGAGAAGAGGACAGCGCCATGGCTGGCCGGAGTGGGGGAAAGGGTAAGCAATCCTGCCTGTTCCTCTATCACCTAGACATAACAAGCATTTAACCCCTTACAGTGTGTGGGGGCCCCAGTGCAAGAGCAATTTTTTCTAATCACTTAAAGTAGAAACTATACTGTTGAAAATCCAGTAATACACTGCCTCACCCTGCTCTGCATATGCTCAGTTGTTAGGCACTTCCGAATTCGTAGAGGCCGTTCTGCTGACAGCCTTAAAGTAGAATTAAAACCTCCTAGCATCCAAGGAAACTGGCTTCTGTGTGATTTGCAACGGTCATGGTGCTGCACATGTGATCAGTTATGACTCCAGCCATTTGATGGCTTGACAGTTTGGTTGAGGAAACAAGCAAATGTGTCAGTTAGTAATCCCGGCTTTCCAGGAACGTAACTTTTTGAAACCGTTAAAGCGGAACTTTACATATAACAACTTGCTTCTTGCTGGAGGCTGCCATTTTGCTGAAGCCCAGAGCCTCTGAACAGCAGTAAATCATAAAGTGGAACTAAACCCATTGATTTAATGGTTTCAAAAAAACGTCACATTCCTGGAATGCCAGGATTACTAACTGTCACATTTGCTTGTGTCCTAAACCAAACTGTCAAATCATCAAATGGCCGGTGTCATAACTGATCACATGTGCAGCACCATGGCAGTTGCAGTTTATACAGAAGCAGCCTCCTTGGCCTTAAAAGAGAGGAGGGTTTAATTCTGCTTTAAGGCTGTCAGCAGATTGGCCTCTACAAATTCAGCAGTACCTAAAAATGCCTAAAATGGAGAGCAACTGAGCATGTGCAGAGCAGAGTGAAACATTGTATTACTGGATTTTAAACAGTATGGACACTTATTTTTAATGTTTTACAAAGATATACCTTCAAAATGGGCCAACCTGAAGTGATCTAGCAGGACTTCATTTTCTGAATAAAGTTCCTCTTTAAACCAATGGGTTTTGTTCAACTTTATGTAATACTTAATCACATGGTACAGATGGGCTGTGATTGTCCCTGTTTGTACCATGTGATCGCTTTGACCAATCACAGCTAGCAACACAATGGATGGCATGAAAGGAAGCCATCCATTGTTATCCAATTGTCATGTGATCTGCTGTGGTCACAACGATCACATGGTATTGGCAGTGGGCTGGTACACTGATCAGTCATCGGTAAGTATATGCATTTTTCTTACAAATGTTAGTTAGCATAGGTGTTGGGAGGGGGAGGGGACAGTATTAAAGCTAGTTTGGTATATTCTGGAATTCCTCTTACAGTTGGGCTTTAACCACTTCCTGTCCAGCCTATTCTCAAATGATGGCTGGATGGGACATTTGTCATTCTGGGTGGACATCATATCATGTACTCCCGGAACGCACCTCTCGCACGGCCCGCAGGCTGTGCTGCGGCACGATATGTCACCAGCTTTGTCCATCAGCCCGCTGCCGGTACTATGTGATCATTGTGACCACAGCAGATTACATGACCATTGTAAACAATCAATGGCTTCCTTTCATGCCATTCATTGTGTACAATTGTGTTGCTAGCTGTGATTGATCAAAGTAAACACATGGTACAGACAGGGGCAGTCACGGCCCATGTGATAAGCTGTGGCCAATCACAACAATACACATTGAATGAATTAGTTTCATTCAGTAAAATGGTTGCTGATACCAGTGAAATTCATAAAATCTTAATGTGTAAAAAAAATCATGATCACTTCCCTAGAGTAGTTCATGGTACCATGGTAACACTGTATTGCTCTGGTCATAGTGTGTTAAAAAAGAAGAAAAATGTAATATAAACCATTTTAACCACTTCAATACCAGGCACTTACCCCCCTTCCCGCCCAGACCAATTTTCAGCTTTCAGCGCTGTTGCATTTTGAATGACAATTGCGTGGTCATGCGATGCTGTACCCAAATTACATTTTTATTATTTTTTCCAACAAATAGAGCTTTCTTTTGGTGGTATTTGATCACCTCTGGGGTTTATATTTTTTGCGCTACAAATAAAAAAAGACCAAAAATTTTGGAAAAAAAAAGTTTTGTCACAAAACTTTGTAAATAAGTACATTTTCTCCATCACTGACGAGCACTGATGAGGCAGCACTGATTGGCACTGATGAGGTGGCATTGATGGTGAGGCATATATATACAGCACTGATAGGCGGCACTGATAAGCAGCACTGACGAGCACTGATAGGTGGCACTGATGGGCACTCATAGGCAGCACTGATGGGCACTCATAGGTGGCACTGATGAGTGACACTGATAGGTGGCACTGGTGGGCACTGATAGGCGGTAATGATAAATGGCATTTTTTAGGACATATTCCCTGGTGGTCCTGGGAGGCATCCAAGTTGGGCACTGAGTGCCATCCATGTTGGGCGCTGTGCCCCTTACCTGGTGATCTAGGGTGCGCTCAGTGGTAATCAGGGTGGGCTTCCCTGGTATTCTCCCTGGTGGTCCCTGGGGGGGCATTCCCTGGTGGTCCTGGTGGCATCCTGGGTGGCGATCCTAGGGGGATTGCGCTGATAAGCAATCAGCACAGACCCCCCTGTCAGGAGAGCAGCTGATCGGCTCTCCTCTACTCACGTCTGCAGACGCGAGTAGAAGAAAAGCCGATAAACGGCTCTTCCTGTTTACACTGTGATCAGCCGTGATTGGTCACGGCTGATCACGTGATAAAGAGCTTCCGATGGATAACATAGAGAGGGGCGTTTTTGGGCTGTTAAAGAAAAAAACATTCAAACGCCCAAAAACTATCGTTTATCAGCTTCAGTGTGCATGGAGCCTAAATGTAAGAAGAAAGATTATTTATTTGCAAAATTTTATAACAGAAACAAAGAAAAATGTGGGTTTTTTTTTCAAATTTTCTGTCTTTATTGTTGTTTATTTAGTTAAATAATAAAAAACCCAGTGGTGATTAAATACCACCAAAAGAAAGCTCTATTTGTGTGAAAAAAATGATAAAAAATCCATATGGGTACAGTGTTGCATTCAAAGTGTGACAGTGCTGAAATCTGAAAATTGGCCTGGGCAGGAAGGGGGTGAAAGTGCCCATTATTGAAGTGGTTAAGCTGACAGTATTTTTGTTGCTATATAATATGTACTGTAGGTAAACCATGGCCCCCACACAAGTGCCTTTGCTTCTTTATAGCATGGGATTATCTACCTGTGGTCTTTCATTTTGCCATATGAAGTACAGTGCATCCGGAAAGTATTCATGGCGCTTCACTTTTTCCATATTTTGTTATGTTACAGCCTTATTCCAAAATGGATTAGATTGATTATTTTCCTTAAAAAATCTACAAACAATACCCCATAATGACAAAGTGAAAAAAGTTTGTTTGAAATCTTTGAAAATTTATTAAAAATAAAGAAAATCACATTAAGTATTCACAGCCTTTGCTCAGTACTTTGTTGAAGCACCTTTTGGCACCAATTACAGCCTCAAGTCTTTTTGAGTATGATGCTACAAGCTTGGCACACCTATTTTTGGGCAGTTTCTCCCATTCTTCTTTGCAGGACCTCTTAAGCTCCATCAGGTTGGATGGGGAGCGTCGGTGCTCAGCCATTTTCAGGTCTCTCCAGAGATGTTCAATCGGGTTCAAGTCTGGGCTCTGGCTGGGCCACTCAAAGACATTCACAGAGTTGTCTCATAGCCACTCCTTTGTTATCTTGTCTGTGTGCTTAGGGTCGTTGTCCTGTTGCAAGATGAACCTTCACCCTAATCTGAGGTCCAGAGCGCTCTGGAGCAGCTTTTCATCAAGGATGTCTCTGTCCATTGCTGCATTCATCTTTACCTCGATCCTGACTAGTCACCCAGTTCTTGCCGTTGAAAAAACATCCCCACAGCATGATGCTACCACCACCATGCTTCACTGTAGGGATGGTATTGGCCAGGTGATGAGTGGTGTCTGGTTTCCTCCAGGCATGATACTTGCCATTCAGGCCAAAGAGTTCAATCTTTGTTTCATCAGACCAGATAATTTTGTTTCTCATGATCTGAGAGTCCTTCAGATGCCTTTTGGCAAGCTCCAGACGGGCTGTTATGTGCCTTTTACTGAGGCGTGGCTTCCGCCTGCCCACTCTACCATACAGGCCTCATTGGTGGAATGCTGCAGAGATGGTTGTTCTTCTGGAAGGTTCTCTTTTCTCCACAGAGAAATGCTGGAGCTCTGTCAGTCACCATTGGGTTCTTGGTCACCTCCCTGGCTAAGGACCTTCTCCCCCAATCGCTCAGTTTGGCTGGGCAGCCTGCTCTAGGAAGAGTCCTAGTGCTTCCAAACTTTTTCAGTTTCCGGATTATGGAGGTCACTGTGCTCATTGGGACCTTCAGTGCCGGTTCACACTGCAGCAATGCGGGAACCCTGCAAATCTACTGTGGGTTCCCGCATCGATTGTCTCCCGGCGGCAGTTCACACTGCCATATGCGAACTGTGGGGAGTGTGAATAGAAAGCTAATGACACCCCCAAATCAGTTCGCATATCACAGTGCGAACTGCAGACACGCACAAGAATCGGGTCGCATGGTGTGAGCCACCATGCGATCCGATTCTGACCCTGCAAAAAAAAAATGGTCCTGTGAAAGTTTGCTCCGATTGAGATGCAAATTCAGCCATACAATCTCTATGGCTGAATTTGCATCCCACAGAGATCACATCCGATTTCTGGGATCGGAGCAGTGTGAACTGGTCCTCAATACTGCAGAATTTTGTCTGTACCCTTCCCCAGATCTGTGCCTCAATACAATCTTGTCTCTGAGGTCTACAGACAATTCCTTGGACTTAATGGCTTAATTTGTGCTCTGACATGCACTGTGGGATCATATATAGACATATATAGACAGGTGTGTGCCTTTCCAAATCATGTCCAATCAACTGAATTTACCACAGGTGGATTCCAATCAAGTTGTAGAAACATCTCAAGGATTATCAGTGGAAACAGGATGCACCTGAGCTCAATTATGAGTGTTATGGCAAAGGCTGTGAATACTGTATGTACATGGGATTTTTTAATTTTTTTTTTTAAATAAATTTGCAAACATTTCAAACGAACATCTCACGTTGTCACTATGGGGTATTGTTTGTAGAATTTTGAGGAATATAATGAATTTAATCCATTTTGAAATAAGGCTGTAATATAACAAAAATTGAAGCGCTGTGAATACTTTCCGGATGCACTGTATAATAGGAGTTTTCTGTTCACAATACATACCTGAGTAAGTTGATTGGTAACTAACTGAAGAAATACATCTATTTTTGATGGTACAGTACATATTTGAATTGCACAGATTTTGACAGAGGATTATATGGAGGTTGATTTCCATGATCCCAATGCGTTGGGTAACGTGATCCTTGAAAAAGCCTCGTAAACGCAATGCGATTTTCAGACGACAGAACGTCCCTTTTTTTTTGGATGCTAGTCTCATGTCGAAAGTGCAGAGCGCACTAACAATACAAACATTTTTGTACGAACTCAACGTCAGAAGAGTCATCTCTGGATGACAAGGGGTGGGGCCATATGCCCCTGGCCTCTCACATGAGTGAGGCGGACTTGTAGGCTGTCCAGGCGACTGTGAAATACAATCTTCCCTAGTTCACAAGTTCTGCATGAAAATCATATCTTGGAATTGGGCCACCTGGCAAACCTCACATTAAAGCGGTAGTAAACCCGCTGCTAAAAAAAAAAAAAAAAAAAATCCTGCAAGACAATAGCATAATATGTTAGTATGCATCGCATACTAACATATTATGAAATACTTACCTTAGAACGAGGCCCCCGATGCCCGAGTCGGTCAGCGCTAAGGACGCTGACATGTTTGTCCTCTTCTGTCTTCCGGGTACGTGGCTCCGGCGCTGTGAGTGGCCGGAGCCACGTGACGTCACTCCCGCGCATGCGCGCGGGAGCTCTTCGCTCGGCCGGTGAGTGTCGCGGCCTCG
>BLSH010281355.1:599059-620059 GCA_018402905.1 Glandirana rugosa | reverse complement strand
ACTACAGTTCGCTGAACCCCGCTGAACTCCGTTGAGTTCAACCTAGCGTTCAGCGGGGACACACTTACCCGTGTTACATTTAAACGACAGGGGAGTTTTATTGAGTTGTGTGTCGGTAATTACAGATTTGGCGACCGTTGTTTTCACTCATGTGGGGATTCACTTTTACAGGTTTAACCCGGGTTAATCAGTAAAAGGGAAGGGCCACAGTACACTGAAGAATCACAATGTTCCAGAGTCCACACTTACCCCTCGTCCACACCATTTAAACCACAATAACGAGAGTGAGAGAGTATGACCAATGACCTTCAAGTTGTACCGCGGAGTACCGTTTCTTGAGAAACTCCTAGACTTTTTTTCTTAACAACGAGATGTATTCCTACCGGATCCGATATTCTTCTAACGGTTCTGGGACTTTGACTCGACGTCGTACCACCGGTTCTGGTCTTGGCCACCATGCTGCAGCTCAGTTTCAGGGTCTTGGCAATCTTCTTATAGCCTAGGCCATCCTTATGTAGAGCAACAATTCTTTTTTTCAGATCCTCAAAGAGTTCTTTGCCATGAGGCGCCATGTTGAACTTCCAGTAACCAGTATGAGAGAGTGAGAGCAATAACACCAAATTTACCACACCTGCTCCCCATTCACACCTGAGACCTTGTAACACTAAGAAGTCACATGACACCGGGAAGGGAAAATGACTAATTGGGCCCAATTTGGACATTTTCACTTAGGGGTGTACTCACTTTTGTTGCCAGCGGTTTAGACATTAATGGCTGTGTGTTGAGTTATTTTGAGGGGACAGCAAATTTACATTGTGCCCATTCACACAGGGGCGACTTGCGATCCAACTTGAGTTGCCTCAAGTCGCCCCAAGTCGCTTGACATCAGAAATCCCATTGAAGTGAATGGCAGCCGTCTTAATATACACGACTGAAGTCGCTCCGACTACAAGGCGACTTCAGAAAAGGTTCCTGTGCTACTTGGAGGCGACTTCTATCCGACTTGTGCCCATAGGATTCAATAGAAGTCGCCTCCAAGTCGGATCCCCATCTACATGGAAGCGACTTTACAGTATAAAGAATAGAATTTATTTTTAGGCAACCCCCTCCCTCCCTTCTCTGATTAGTCAAGGTAAAGTCGCCTGGCAGAAGTTGTGTTGTAAAGTCTCCTCAAGTCCCTGAAGTTGCGCTGAAAGTCGTGCTGAAATTGCCGAGCAAAGTTGCGCCGAAGTTGGGTCGCCACTGTGTGAATGCAGCCTTATACAAGCTGTACACTCACTACTTTACATTGTAGCAAAGTGTCATTTCTACAGTGTTGTCACATGAAAAGATATAATAAAATGTTTACAAAAATGTGAGGGGTGTACTCACTTTTGTGAGATACTGTGTGTGTGTGTGTGTGTATATATATACACACACACACACACACACACACACACACACACACTGCAAATGATCAGTTGTAGCAAAAGGTGAATGTCTGGGGGCCTGACGTGTTTATATTTTATGTGTGTGTGTTGTAATGAGTCTGAGCTATTTATCATGATTATAAGGAGTCTAGATAAATTGTTGCTGTTTGTTCTTTTAAATCCTCAATTCTGACCAGAACAGCTGTGATTGTGGTGCCCCGTGATTGACCGGGGCAGGCAATACCTTCTCACAGGACTAATGGATCTCGAGATTCAATTATCCCAATGTTAAGTACCTAAGCTGGCTTGGACCTCCAGCTAAGTTCTTCAGCTATAGTCACCAGTGGTGACAGCCAAAGGTTCTGCATTTTAACTCTAAAATCACCTTAATGTTTTCTATTTTCTGAAATTGATCCCAGATGCCACAGTACTTCCATAAATTTGAACTTTGTGCAAAGCCAAGTTTTTGAAGCGGGCCCCCCTTGTTTGGCTGTACTTCTGTGGATCACAGGAGTGTAGTTCGTCCTGCACTCCTGTTACCCATTTTCAGCAGGTAGCGGGCTCAAGTGCGCTTTCTGCTGACATCAGAGTCGGTCCAGGCTCCTCGACATCACGAACTTATAGTGGGGATCCGCCCAGATCCCTTGACCGATACCTGGCTCAGCCTCTCAGTGAGCCGCTGAGAGCTTGAGCCGGCCGCTCCCGTCCCCTCCACAACCCAGCGCTCCAGAGAGCGAAGAGGGGGCAGAGCAGAGAGCTGTGACTGACAGTCAGCAGCTATCTGCTCAGGGAGCTGTGAGAGACCGAGTGATCAGCAGTGTTCAATCGCTCGGTTCTCAGTGTTAGAGGCAGGGGACAGATGCAGCATCGAACCGATGTTGCATCCACCTAGGTTACTATATATCTAAAAAAAAAAAATACCCATACTTCTCTTTTAATGAAACAATATTGTACTTTAAACCAAAAAAAATGCTAGATAGTTTTAGAAATAGTCATGGTTAAAAGGCATTAACAGCTGCTTTGTGGAACAATGAGCTTGCAAAGTGGCATTATTTTTAATTTGCATGGTTCTTTAACATAGGCCTACTTATATTCTTCATAATCCAATTCATGTGACATAGTAATCCTACGTAATTACTAATAATACATTGTAGGCCATGAAAACACGTTTGAACTTCTCCAAAGAGTCTGCCTTTACTTTTCTTTTCTGTGGTATGTCCTTGTTTTTACAGTGCTTATGTGCGTTTAGCATTCTACTAGAGGCAATTTAATTAAAATGATAAAAAGTTAAATATATTATTTTGACCTTTGAAGCCCAGTAACTTTTTTTTGTTTTATTCATGGCTATGGCTGCTCATTGTTCATAATTTCCAGGGATAGGCCTTAGGTGTAAAAACATGTGCATGACATTTTTTTTTTTTGCTAATGGTTTTCTGGTATTCCGAGCAAGTTTGGGTTCAGCAGCACTTTTTTCCTGCTGCTGGGGTGTTTTCTAACAGATCCAATTAATGCATTTGAAGATTGAGTCTCTGTTTAATGGCCCATACACATGGTCCAAAAATCGTACGGTCCATAAAGACATGGATGAGTGAGTTTAGGGTGGAGGAACTTGACTGGCCTGCACAGAGTCCTGACCTCAACCCAATAGAACACCTTTGGGGTGAATTAGAGTGGAGACTGTGAGCCAGGCCTTCTCATCCAACATCAGTGCCTGACCTCACATACGTGCTTCTGGAAGAATGGTCAAACATTCCCATAGACACTCTCCTAAACCTTGTGGACAGCCTTCTCAGAAGAGTTGAAGCTGTTATAGCTGCAAAGGTTGGGCCAACACATTATAGAACCCTACAGACTAAGACTGGGATGCCATTCAATTTTATAAGCGTGTAAAGGCAGGCGTCACAATACTTTTGGTTTGTAGTGTATCTCTGTACCCCTGTGACCTCCTTCTGCATATAAATTTGTTCTGTGTGAATGGGGCAAATTCAAATGTTCTATATTTTCTATGTATCGAATGTGCGAATGCAGAAGTACTGCATTATGGCCACTAGATTGAGCTGAGCAGCATAATTATTTCCTTTGATAGTCATTGCCATCTACTGGCCGTAATGCAGTATTTTCTCCATTCACACATTCTCAATCTGCAGAGAATATAGTCTACAAACATTCCATTTTGCACACACAGAGCAAATTTACATGCAGTTCCAATGGATGAACAGCAATACAGATTTTTTTTTCAAACTACACCCCATAGTGCCACCAATGCGGTTTAATAATGACACGGCTATAGTATAGGGCCCTGATGAACTGCAGTTCCTGACCAATGCTCCACTATTCATCAGAGATGGCCTTTACACTGTTTTATTAACAGGTAGTGGCTGGATTACAAAGCATACCTCCCTTAAAGGAGAAGTATAGCCATTGCACTCCTGTGACCCGTTTTCAGCAGAGAGCGGGCTGAAGACCACTCTCTGCTGATGTCACAGAAGCCGGTCCAGCGGCCACGTCATCACGACCGACAGCCGGCTCAACCGCTCAGCAAGCCGCTGAGAGCTGAAGCCGGGCGCCCCCTCCACAGCCCAGCGCTCCAGTGACCATGGGGGGGGGGGGGCATACTTGATATTGAAAATTTGACTGATCATGCCAAAAAAACTGTCTTTTTATTTAAGGATAGTGATCATATGAAGCCATTTATTATCACATAGTTGTTTGGCTCTTTTTAAATTCATAATAATAACAGAAATCACGCAAATGGCCCTGATCAAAAGTTTACATATCCTGGAATGTCTGACTTTGGTACAGACACACAAGGTTACACACCGGTAAAATGGCAATTAAAGGTTTATTTCCCACATCTGTGGCTTTTTTAAATTGCAATAAGTGTCTATGTATAAATAGTCAGTGGGTTGTTAACTCTCATGTGGATGCAATGAGCAGGCTAGATACTGAGCCATGGCGAGCAGAGAAGAACTGTCAAAAGACCTGCGTAAGAAGGTAATGAAACTTTATAAAGATGGAAAAGAATATAAAAAGATATCCAAAGCCTTGAATATGCCAGTCAGTACTGTTACATCATGTATTAAGTGGAAAATTTGGTGATTTCTTGATACCAAGCCAAGGTCAAGTAGACCAAGAAAGATTGCAGCCACAACTGCCAGAAGAATTGTTCGGGATACAGAGAAAAGCCCACAGGTAACTTCAGGAGAAATACAGGCTGCTATGGGAAAAGACGGTGTGGTTGTTTCAAGGAGCACAATACGACGATACTTGAACAAAAATGAACTAAATGGTCAAGTTGCCAGAAAGAAGCCTTTACTGCACCAATGCCACATAAAATGGTGGTAGCTCACTGATGTTTTAGGGGTGTGTGAGCTCTAAAGGCACGGGGAATCTTGTGAACATTGATGGCAAGATAAATGCAGCATGTTATCAGAAAATACTGGCAGATAATGTGCATTCTTCTGCATGAAAGCTGCGCTCTTGGACTTTCCAGCACGACAAGGCCAAGTTGACCCTTCAGTGGTTACAACAGAAAAAGGTGAAGGCTCCGAAGTGGACATCACAGTCTCCTGACCTTAATATCATTGAGCCACTCTGGGGAGATCTCAAATGTGCGGTTCATGCAAGACAACCAAAGACTGCATACCTGGAGGCATTTTGCCAAGACCAATAGGCAGCTATACCATCTGCAAGATTTTGGGGCCTAAAAGAAATGTGTTTTGCCTGGTCACTCGTTTTCGTTAAAAATGTTACGTATTGTATATTACCAATTCCCCATAGGTATGCAAACTTTTGAGCACAACTGTATGTATGTATGTATGTATGTGCGTATATTTATTTATTTATATATATATATATATATATATATATATATATATATATATGTTATATTAATGTTTTAAGCGGGTTCCTAGAAATGCTGTAAATTAATCACTTCCCGCCCAGCGTATTGTCAAATGATGTCTGGGCGGGTGTTCCATTATCCTGACCGGACGTCAAATGACGTGATCAGGATAACGCGCGATCATAAGCCTGCGGGGGCGCGCATCGCGGCGATCGGTGGTGCGGTGGGTCAGTCTGATCCACCGCATTACCAATCTCGTTAAAAAGCTTCCAATGGAAGCTCTTTACCATGTGAACAGCCGCTACCAATCACGGCTGATCATGATGTAAACAGGAAGGGCCGTTTATCGACTTTTTCTCTGCAGACGTGAGTAGTGGAGAGCCGATCGGCTGCTCTCCTGACAGGGGTGGTCTGTGCCGATTGTTTATCAGCGCAGCCCCCCCTTGGATCACCACACTGGACCACCAGGGAGCCTGCCTAGAGGCCAGCAGGGAGAGCCGACTCAGGGACCACCAGGGAGATGATCAGGGAGCCCACATTAGACCACCAGGTAAGGGGCATAATGACCAACATGGCTGGCACTCAGTGCAAATTACAGATGCCACCCTAGACCACCAGGGAATGGACACCTTACAGTACCCTCTTTTAGTGCCGCCTATCAGTGTCCACCAGTGCCACCTATCAGTGTCCACCAGTGCCACCTATCAGTGCCACCTATCAGTGCCCGTCAGTGCTGCATATCAGTACCACCTATCAGTGCTGCATATAAGTGCCTCATCCTCAGTGCCCGTCAGTGGCACCTCATCAGTACTGCCTCATCAGTGCCCGTCAGTGTAGCCTATAAGTGCCCATCAGTGATGGAGAAAATGTACTTATTTACAAAGTTTTGTGACAGAAAAACTTTTTTTTTTTTTTTCAAAATTTTCGGTCTTTTTTTATTTGTAGCGCAAAAAATAAAAAACCGCAGAGGTGATCAAATACCACCAAAAGAAAGCTCTATTAGTGGGAACAAAATGATAAAAATTTTGTTTGGGTACAGCGTCGCATGAAAGCTGAAAATTGGTCTGGGCGGGAAGGGGGGTAAGTGCCTGGTATTGAAGTCGTTAAAAATGCTTTCAAAAATATATATTTTAATTGTTTATTTTTATTAACTTACAAAATGCTAAGTGAGCAAACAGAAGAAAAATCTAAATCTAATCAATTTTTGGTGTGACCACTCCTTGTCTACAAACTAGCATCAATTCTTCTAGGTACACTTGCACATAGTTTTTGAAGGAACTTGGCAGGTAGGTTGTTCCAAACATCTTGGAGAACTAACCACAGATCTTCTGTGGATGTAGGCTGCCTCATATCCTTCTGTCTCTTCATATAATCCCAGACAGACACAATGATTTTGAGATCAGGGCTCTGTGTAGGCCAAACCATCACTTCCAGGACTCCTTGTTTTTTTTTTATGCTGAAGATAGTTCTTAGGCTGCATGTTTGGAGTCATTGTCCTACTGCAGAATACATTTGGGGCCAATCACACTCCTCCCTGATGGTATGGCATGATGCATAAGTATCTGCCTATATCCGCCAAACATTCACTGGGGTTGAATCATTCACTCTATATTGAAACACATTGACCAGGAAGATTGGTGAATGCCACATTGATAAATAATGCTTTCTAAGACTCTGGGATTCACATAAAGAAAAACCATTTCTAAGCTATGCAACATGCTTTTGTTTTGCTGTAGTTTATGGGGAGACATGTTTAAAGCGTAAATTGTAAGCATTCTTGGAAATAAGTCACTTCACATGAGCTTTACTGCCAAAGCTGAGTCACCTGTGGCCAGACTATTTTCACATGTCTGCACTGTGTTGGTTTGATAGAAATGTATTATTTTGTTCAAGATAAGCTCAAGAAACAGATTGAGCTTTCTTGGTTTATAGTTCACCTAGGACACCTGGTTCACACTGCATTCTTGATTGTGTTATACATGCGTGGCAAAGGACCAACTGCAGTTGTCTTGAATAGGGATCATTAAAGCCTTACCTACGCTCACAGGACATTACTTACCTTCAACGTGATGTGTCCCTTGTGCTTCTGTTTTCTAGATCTGTAGAAACCTTCCATGTCCTAATGCCCCCCCTATGCGCCGTAATCTGTCGATATAGTCCATACATGTGCAAGATTTCAAAACTACAGTCAGACAGTTCTTGAATGCCAACCAAACCTACATCGGTGTCGTTGGAAGCATGGACTAGAATGGGCTGGGTCATAGGTGTTAATGGGACCTAATTTCTACAAGGATGGAACATCCTGCATGCAGGATCCAACTGCTCCCACTCCCCAGTGCAAGTGCATCATTATTATACTGTAGCTTGCCTAAATAATAGAGGAAGGGGGCGGGGGGTAAGATGAGTGGGCGATACACTGTCATCACCACTTTACCGATAGGGGCGGACATCTAAGGCTGGCTATTCACTATTAGAATTTTACCAGTAGCTGGCCCCGCCGACTCAACAAAGATCGATTTACTCGTTTTTGGAGGAACATCGCCAAAAACCATATGCCAGACCTTCAGAGCACATGTGTCGGTGACGTCACCAGCTGCATTCAGTGGCAATATCTCTTAAACATGTACAGAGAACACACCATGGCCTACATTTTAAGAATGACTTGTAAAATGTGGGGAGTAACACTGCAGTTATCTGTGGAGAACAGAATACCCCTAAGTTTTAGCAATAAAACCCAGAATCTTAAGCAGCGGACTATGTATCTCAGCTAGGGTTGCCACCCATCCGGGATTTGCACGAACAGTTCGGGTTTTGAATCACGTGTCCAGATTTCAGACCGCCTGAAACCTGGACACATTATTCAGACTGGACTGTGAGATCACCGAACCGAGTATCACAACCGCCTAGTGCATAGGCATGAGCACGGCCTGGGTGTGTCTGGGCTCACCCTAATCAGCAGGTTTGCCAACTGCAGTTGTCTAAGCCGAGTATCTGTCACCCTCTCTCTTACACTGCCCAAAGCCAGCACAGTTCTGCTCCCCACCCCGCAATGACAGACAGAGGAAACAGAGCTTGATCTGCTCCTTCAACCCCTACCCCTCTGTGCCTGCCTTTACTTTAGTCACAGACAGTAGATGGTGAGCTCACACACCCAAGGATAGAGGTTTAGGCCTCAGCACCTTTCATCCACAATGTATCTGCTAGCTGCTGGGCTTCAAATTTCCCGCCCACACATCCCTTTTTTGAGGCATAGCACACCGAGGATTGGAGTCCGGTCAACAGCTAACAGATGCATTCTGGATGAAAGGTGCCGATTTCTGAGCCTCCATCCTCCGGTAAGTGAGCTCACGATCTACTGTCTGTGACTAAAGTCTCCCTCTTCCCTCCCTTCTCTCTCCTATCTCCGAGAGAGTGAGTACACTAAGGTAAGGGGGACTCAGATGTAAGGGGTGCTCTGTAGACTCTGATGTAAGGGAGCTTTGGGAACGCTGATTTAAGGGTGAATGCTGGGAACTCTGATGTAAATGGGGGCTTTGGTGAGCAGAAACCCCCCTACATCAGAGTTTCTCTTTACACCAGAGTCCAATTTGCTGTCCGCCACTAAAGTGTTTGGCTTGAAGAAAAGGTGGCAACCCTAATCTCAACAGGTATGTCTAAAACGCCACAAATAGTTTAGTTGTTAAAAAGATAAGGGACTATTCATGGGGGACATCTAAAATACGTATACATGCTAAGAGGTATCTGAGATACTATAGCCAACATCTGGAAGTAGGGGTCGACCGATTTTCGGCGTGGCCGATATTCACATTTTTTGAAGCATTGGTCACAAACTTTCGGATGTTGCCCATATTGCTTCAAGGGGTTGTACCGTTCTTTAGAGCGGACGGTCAGCTTTCTTTTAATGACAACCGATGTGGCTTAGCAACCGCTCGGCTGTTATTACAAGCAGCAGGAGGGGACTTTCCCTCCCGCCGCGCCGCCTGGGTGAGGCCAGAGCGACCAGCCGGCACATCCCCTAGCTGACCGAAGACCCGAACAAAGCCGGTTCGGCACCTGATATCAGTTATCAGCCTGAAAGGCAGCTGAAAAATCGGTATCGGCCCTGAAAAAACGATATCGGTCGACCCCTACCTGGAAGTACTTTGAAAATCACTAAGGGCAGCTTCACGCTGCCCTGGTGTGGTCCTGCTGTGCTTTCCTATATACTTTTATGATGTCCCACAGTTTTGGTGCGGTTTCAGAAAGCGCACCAAGATTCAGCAAGCGGGAGTTTTGGGTGCGTTTTTTGCACAGCGACAATCGAGCCTTTCCTGTGTGCTGTGATAAAATGCAGCATGTCTGCATGACCCATAGAAAACAATTGTATTCTGTGTGTTCTAACAGCGATCTGCACTCTTCCAGTGCAGTAAAACACAGGTCAGCGTAATATATGTCAATGTATATTATCATGTCATTTTTACTTTATTTATATTACATTTATATTGTATTATATATGATGTATTTATTTTTATGTATATATTTTTATTTTTTCAATTCATCAATTTATCTATTTAATCGCCCGAAGTTAACAATTAATAATGTAATTATTCACCATATCCACAGAATATATCTTTCATTGTATATCCACTATATATATCTATACATATTTTTATAGATATATTTATGTTACATACGTATATATATATATATACACACAGTATCTCACAAAAGTGAGTACACCCCTCACATTTTTGTAAATATTCTATTATATCTTTTCATGTTACAACACTGAAGAAATGACACTTTGCTACAATATAAAGTAGTGAGTGTACAGCTTGTATAACAGTGTAAATTTGCTGCCCCTTCAAAATAACACAACACATAGTCATTAATGTCTAAACCGCTTGCAACAAAAGTGGGTAACTCCCTAAGTGAAAATGTCCAAATTGGGCCCAATTAGCCATTTTCCCTCCCCGGTGTCATGCGACTTGTTAGTGTTACAAGGTCTCTGATGTGAATGGGGAGCAGGTGTGTTAAATTTGGTGTTATCGCTCTCACCCTCTCATACTGGTCACTGGAAGTTCAACTTGGCAACTCATGGCAAAGAACTCTCTGAGGATCTGAAAAAAAGAATTGTTGCTCTACATAAAGATGGCCTAGGCTATAAGAAGATTGCCAAGACCCTGAAACTGAGCTGCAGCACAGTGGCTACGACCATACAGTGGTTTAACAGGACAGGTTCCACTCAGAACAGGCCTCTCCATGGTCGACCAAAGAAGTTGAGTGCACGTGCTCAGCGTCCTATCCAGAGGGTATTTGGGAAATAGATGTATGAGTGCTACCAGTATTGCTGCAGAAGTTGAAGGGGTGGGGGGTCAGCCTGTCAGTGCTCAGACCATACGCCGCACACTGCATTAAATTGATCTGCATGGCTGTCATCCCAGAAATAAGCCTCTTCTAAATATGATGCACAATAAATCCCTCAAACAGTTTGCTGAAGACAAGCAGACAAAGAACATAGATTACTGGAACCATGTCCTGTGGTCTGATGAGACCAAGATAAGCTTATTTGGTTCAGATGGTGTCAAGCGTGTGTGGTGACAACCTGGTGAGGAGTACAAAGATAAATGTTTTGCCTACAGTCAAGCATGGTGATGGGAGTGTCATGGTCTGGGGCTGCATGAGTGCTGCCGGCACTGGGGAGCTACAGTTCATTGAGGGAACCATGAATGCCTACGTGCACTGTGACATACTGAAGCAGAGCATGATCCCCTCCCTTCGGATACTGGGCCACAGGGCAGTATTCCAACATGATAACAACCCCACACTCCCCTCCAAGATGACCACTGCCTTGCTAAAAAAGCTGAGTGTAAAGGCGATGGACTGGCCAACCATGTCCCCAGACCTAAACACTATTGAGTATCTGTTGAGCATCCTCAAACAGAAGTTCTCTAACATCCACCAGCTTCGTGTTGTCATCATGGAGGAGTTGAAGAGGACTCCAGTGGCAACCTGTGAAGCTCTGGTGAACTCCATGCCCAAGAGGGTTAAGGCAGTGCTGGAAAATAATGGTGGCCACACAAAATATTGACACTTTGAGCCCAATTTGGACATTTTCACTTAGGGGTGTACTCACTTTTGTTGCCAGCAGTTTAGACATTAATGACTGTGTGTTGAGTTATTTTGAGGGGACATCAAATGTACACTCTTATACAAGCTGTACACTCACTACTTTACATTGTAACAAAGTGTAATTTCTTCAGTGTTGTCACATGAAAAGGTATAATAAAATATTTCCTCCTGCTCGTTAATTGATGCCCTTTATTTAATTTTAATAATCCAGCTTATTGAGATTTTTCTACCCCCCATACCCCCCTTTATCATAATCACTATTATGCAGATTGTGTCTTTATTTTTCTATTTTTATGTCTATCATCATTACCCATTCCCCATCTAGTCATCCCCCCCCCTCCCCCGTTCACTATACAAAATAGTACTTTTTATACACTTGGACCGGAGCTCTAATCCATGTGCTGCCTATTAGCCTTTCGTACTCTTACTTTGGTTTTTATTAATGTTCTCTAGATGATTTTTATCGTTATGTATTTATTATTTGTACACTATTTTATCCATGGTTCGATACTACACATGGTTGTAAACTCTCTATCAGTAGTTTTTTAATGCTTTTTTGACCCCCTCCCCTGCCATATCCATATATATTGTGCACAGGCTGTTGCTATTGTCATGTCTGTTATGCATGAGGAAGGAGTGCGGCTACCACACCATTTGTAGCACGCATGCTCAGGAAATGCATCACATTTTCAGTGATGTTATCCCTGCCCGCCGCTGAGGATTTGCAATCCAAGCCTCGCTTTGGTTCCCATTCACACACAGCCATGTCTCTACCATAAGGAAGCCACAGAACTATCACACAACGTTTTGCTCGGCAGAGGAGTGGGATCAAGATCTCATTGATGACAACTGGTTACTTTTGATGTGCCCACTATCTAATTATGAGTTGCCACCTGGAAGTTTGTGCTATAAATATTTTAAATCCTGCACTTAGAGGCACCTCTCTCCTTGTTTCTTTACAACATAATATATGTGAAGAGGGCCTAACAGTAACACAGACAGGAATAAAAATAAGACTTTTTCTAGTAAAGCAAGGAAAGAATATAACCCTGTCAGATGTTTAATTCTGTTGTCCCTGTTGCAGAATTTCCCTTACTTCCTGTCTGGGAAAATGATTGTTACTGGGACTGGAGGTGAGGTAAAATCTCTAACAGAGTAGTAAAAACCAGACAGACCAGATAGTAAAGCATGAATGCAGACAAGACATGTTAAAGTCTCGTACACACGCGCCGATTGTTGGACGACCGTACATTTAACTTTTGTCCAAATTGGCTGTTGGCGGTTTTGTCTGGCGTACTGACGGTAGTCAAGTAATCGGCCAACAAAGCCGAACGTAGTGACGTTTTTATGAGTGCATAAAGAGGATGTTCAGGTGAATGTGATTTGTGAATTTGGAACGCAGGTTTACACGACCGAACACTTTCTGGATTACGAGCATGCATGTTTGCACTTCCAACTTCTGTTGGCCAACTTCTGTACACACAAGCCAACAATCGGCCAACGCCTTGCTGGCCAACAAAAGTTTTCTAGTCTTGTCAGCCAACTTCTGTTGGACGACAATTGGAAATCGGCTGTCGAATTGTGCGTACTAACGGTCGGATTATCGGCCAACAGGCTGTTGGACGACCGTTGTTGGCCGATTATTGCACCATGTGTACGGGCCTTAAAGTGGTTGTCAACTCGTGAAAACCACTTGAACCTACAGGTAAGCCTATAATAAGGCTTACCTGTAGGTGCTGTGCATATCTTTCAAACCTGCACGGTTCAGGAGATATGCAGTGTAAGAGATGTACCGACGTCATTTTGATACGTGCGCAGTGAAGAAACGGCCTCCATGCCTTTTCTTCACTGTGATCGTGCCGTGACTGGCTGCTCCCGCGCGGGAGTGGTGTCACGCGACTCCGGCCAGTCACAGAGCTGGAGATCGCAGCCCTGGAAGGAAGAGGGGCAGAAGATGGACACTGCCAGCACAGGGGACAGCGCTGGATGTTGCAGGCTTTGTTTGCAGGTAAGTGACACATAATGGGGTACTATGCGGTACATAGTAGCCCATTATGCATCTATTTTGCAGGGGACTATAGAGAAAGTGAACCCAACCCAATCTGGGTTTACTTCCTCTTAAAGTGTTGTTTATCAACTTTAGAAGTACTAGGCCTGGTTGACACTAGTGCGATTTTCAAAGTGACTTGAGGCGCACAAATCGTATGACAATGGAAATCACATTATTTTCAATGGTGCCTGTTCACATCAGTGCAGTGCAGGGCAATTTTAGAAAAGGGTCCTATGCTACTTCAGTACGATTCCAACTTGATTCTTGCCACATAGAATATGCAAACCACATTCATGTAGTATTTAAGTTGCATCACATAATCACACTGATCAAAATATAATCGCGGCAGTGTGAACCTAGCCATAAAGCAGAACTAAAGGCATTTTACAAAAGATTGAGAGCATGCATGCAATATCTCCTCTGCAATAAAATGCACCTACCTGTGCTCAGGCTTCTGCAGCATGTAAACTGAGCTGCGCGTGTGTAGCTCAGCTTAGATCACCATCATGGTCCCTGTGTGCCAGAATGACTGACTTCTGTGCATGAGTTACGTCATCCCACACCGGCCAATGAAGATTTCTGAAGACCGGGGAGAAGACGCAGGCATCAGACGATTAAAGAAAAGGTACGTAGGTACGTATAGTGCGTTTAGTTACGCTGAACTCTATGGAAAACAAAAACCCCCCTTGCAGTGGGCTCCTCCTGAACTACAAGGTTTAAATGCCTATTTATGCGTAGGTTACCAGTAAAGAAAAAAATTTGCTCCCACAGGCTCCCTCTACACTTTAAGGCCAGCTCCTGTAGCCTTTTCTTTAAACTCCTTTCACACTGGGGCATTTTTCAGGCGATTTAGCGCTAATACTAGTGCCTGTAAAGCTCCTGAAAAACTCCCCCCAATCCACCCCAGCGTGAAAGCCCGAGTGCTTTCACACTGGGTCAGTGCGCTTGTCCTGCAAGCAGCATCTTTGGGGCGGTGCGAGAGAGGTGTATACACCACTCCTCCACCGCCCCTGCCCATTGAAATGAATTGGCAGCGCTTCAGAAGTGGCTGCACACCGCTTCGGAAACTCTGTGCGCCAGCGCTTTTACCCCTTGTTAACCCATTCTTAGGAGTTAAAAGTGCCCCGCTGCCGCCTGAATAGCGCCGCCAAAGCGCCGCTATAATACCGGTAAAGCGTTGCCAAAACTTGCGGCGCTTTACCGCTACCGCCCCTGACGCACCAGTGTGAAAGTAGCCTAAATCTCTTCGGCGGTTGCAGGCATTTTGATGTAATAAAGTGCAATGCAGAGCTAACAGCCCTTCTTTGTACATGAGCATGCCGAGGGACTATCCACAGAGCGGGGCATCAGGGAGAAGAATTAAGCAGAGCTGGCAGGGCATCATGGAAAAGAGTTAAAGTGGTTGTAAACCCTTACACATACCCAGTGAACTGACTGGCCTCAGGTGATCCACAGAGATGAATCAAATCCTCTTACATAAGTTGTACCCGTCTATTTGTAGTATTCTTATCTCTACAGCTGTTCAAAGTCCAGAATTTATACAGCCTGTCTGAGCTGCGAGAAAACATGGGGCAGAGAGCTGAAGTTACACTCTGCAGAGCTCAGTGAGGAGAACTCTGAAAGTGGATTGGAGGGAAGGGACACACCCCCTTCACACAGGAACACAGCTGAGGCTGTCAATCAACTGGAGATCCCTTCCCTGTCACCATTTTTCTCTTTGTGTCAGGAAAACTTGTCAGAAGTGATTCATGCTTATAGTCAGGGCCATCTTTAAGGTGGGGCAAAAGGGGCAGCTGCCCCAGGCCCAGTCAATTTTTGGGGCCCAAAGCAGCTGCCCCTTGAGCCCGCAATGGGCGTAAGATCATGGGTCGCTCATAGCTACAGGGGCTACTTGCGGCCTCCCTGTCATATCAGTGTAGTTGAGCGATTTCCCCTCACACCACTGAATGGGCCACTACAGGTCTCGGGTCGACTGTGCTATGATAGGGAAATGGCATAGCTGCGGGTTGTCTGTGTGCTCGCAACCTGCTCACCCCCCCTCCCGTCAGCAGAGAACTAAGCGCTGCTCGTCTTCCCCCTCCCTCTGGCTAAACTGAACGAGCAGCCAATCAGAAGAGACATGATGGGACATGTAGTCTCAAGGAATGGACTGTTCACGGATGTCCATGGGGCCTAAACTCCACTCTGCTTTCAAAGGAGGAGGGACCAAGATTTCCTGAGGCAAAAATTCAACAGGACAATGTTCTGGAGGGAGTTAGTAAGAGGAACATGTACAGTTCCTCCAAGTGAGAGACTGAGCTGCTGGAAAACCACCAAGCGAGCACAATGTGGGGGAGACTGCAAGAGTGAGAGAATGTGTTGCTCAGCCACTGGCAGGATATGGACCTTGCTGCACTGCCTACCGGAGTCGTCACAGGCAGCCCAGAGTGAGCAACCAATCAGTGAGCCGTAATGATGTACTGTAATCTCTAGCAACCAATAAGTAAGTGGTAATGATGCACAGTAACCTATAGCAACCAATCAGTGAGAGGCAATAATGTCCAGTAACTTCTAGCAACTAATCCGTGAGCAAGAATGATATGCAATAACCTCTAGCAACCACTTGGTGAGCAGTAATGTGCAGTAACCTTGAGCGATCAGATCAGTTAGCAGTAATGATGTGCAGTAACCTCTAGCAACCAATCAGTGAGCAGTAATGATGTGCAGTAACCTCTAGCAACTAATTGGTGAGTGGTAAGGATGTGCAGTAACTTCTAGCAGCTAAGCAGTGAGCCGTAATGTGTGTTGTAACCTATAGCAACCAGTTACTGAGTGGTAATGATATGTTGTATCCTCTGGCAACCAATCTCAATTGCTGCCTGATCTGCTGTAGTAAACTGATTTTGATTCTAGCTGCTCTCAGAGCAGGTGGAGAGCGAAATTGCATGGCGGGTGGCCCAAATGTATGCCCAGGGTCCAATCAATAATAAAGATGGCCCTGCTTATATCAGAGGAACTAAGCAGCAGACAGAAATGACACTTGGTGCTCTTGAGACAGGTAAACACTATGCAGGGGTCTCCAAATTATGGCCCTCCAGTTGTTCAAAAACTACAATTCCCATCATGCCTAGTCATGTCTTTGAATGTCAAGAGTTTTACAATGCCTCATGGGATGTGAAGTTCTGCAACAGCTGGAGAGCCGTAGTTTTGAGATCCCTGTGAGGGTCATACTTTGCTCACATTTCATGTCTGAGGTTTACAATAACTTTAAGCAGAGCTGCTGGAGAGTTAGGGATGAGTTCAGCAAGTCTTTTATACTGATACACTAGGCATAAATGAGCATTTAACCCTTGCAGTGGGGCTCCCCCACCGCACTGTAAGGGTATTTTTTCCCCTGAAGTTAAGCTTTAAAATGGAACTAAACAGACTCCATTCTTACCTGTCCAATGGTTCTGTGCTGGCATCTTCTTCTGAGTGCCAGTCTTTGGGCCTCTTCATTGGCCAGTGGGGGATGACGTCACTCCTGTGCATACGCAGGAGGCCATCATCCCAGCTCTCGGAGACCAGCCCGCCACTGAGCTGCGAATGCGCTGCTCCATTTAAAGGGCTGGAGGAGAAGACAAGTAGGCAGGTAGGGGCATTTTATTGCAAAGGAGACGATGAATTTCTCTTCTGCAACAATAGTCTGCCTCCGTATGTTTTTTAAAGCAAAAATTTTGTTCCGCTTTAAATTTTAGAAGTATGTGCCCTTTTGATAACCAGCCTTCACTGACCTATGGATCACTGTACCTTGTTGGCAATTTTTTTATCAGCATCTCCTTTAGGGTTCCAAACAAATTATCCAACTTATTTCCTTTAAATTTACCTTCAACTAAGTAGTGCAAGGGCCTGCTCGATTGCATGCAAATTAAAAGTATTTAGGTTTGACCTCATTATATGGTTTTGGTAAATCTGAAGGAAAAAATCTAAAGAAAATTGTATAGTGTGTATCCAGCTCTAGTCTATTTTATATATGATTTAAGGTCTGCTGAAACACTACACTGCTATGATGAGTTTACACTATAAAGCTATAAAGCCCCCCCTCCATCCCAAAGTACACACACCATCAATTGAGAACCTTTGGCCTACAGAACCATCATACAGTATAATCTTCGTCCTTGGTATTTGATGCCAGTATTGTTAAGTTTATTTCACATCATAAGTAAACCTGTTCAGTCCAGTTCAGCAATGAAATGTTGCCAGCGCTTAGTTTGTACATCACTTTTGGTTATTTGTTTTTCACGCAACACTGACTGAGAGGGTTAATCAGATGTTGGCACCTCATTCACAGCAGCTTAAGAGGTGTGGAATCTTGGTAGGAAACAAAGATCTTCATTATTAATATGGATGAAGGTAACTATGGAATGAAACTCAACCACAACTTGAACATCACAACCTTTTCTTGCAATTATATTTTTGCAGAAAAAAATATTTAAAGAGACCCTGTCACTATAGTAAAGAATTCAAATGACGTCATACCTGTAAAAGAAGTCTGCAGATCTTGAGAAATGTTCTGTTGATGCCTGCACTAAAACCTAAACTATCACACTAAAAGGTCACCTGCAGCGATCAGTGGTTCCTCCCAACATTGCTGTATCCTGTAATGTGTGGATGTCAGAGGAAGAAACCAGTGAGAGCCGTGAGGGACCGAGAAGATTGACTCTCCCGGAAGTGTCTGTTTCAGTGCTAACCTAATGAGAGCCAGTGCCAGGCATGAAAGAAACACTAAGTAGGGCATTGCTGACCTCTTCTTCTGAGTACCTGACTGTCATGCTGACTAGAGATAAGCTCAGCCATGTTTGGATCCTAGTCTGAACCCACCAGAGAAATCCTGCAATATCACTGTACTAGGCCAATCATACACAGCCAAGGCATTCCCCACCCTCCAACCATACGCATACATGCCCATTGCATACAGTTGTACTCATAAGTTTACACACCCTGGCAGAATTTATGATTTCTTGGCCATTTTTCAGAGAATATGAACGATAGCACAAAAACTTTTTATATCCCTTTCTTGTTTTATACAGTTCAACTACCTTTTCCCGCAGATCCTTTGACCATTCTTTTGCTTTCCCCAAGAATCCAGAAATGTCAATGCAGCATTGGATGAAAGATGCAAGGGTCTGTCAGGAGTCCAGAAACTCATAACCTTTTATACACAAACACTAATTACAAGCAAACAGATCACAGGTGAGGATGGTTACATTTAATAGCCATCCAACCCCCTTTGTGTCAACTTGTGTGCATGTTATCAGGCCAAAATCACCAGGGTATGTAAACTTTTGATCAGGGTCATTTGGGTAGTTTCTGTTGTCATTATGATTTAAAAAGAGTAAACCCAGTTGATTGATAATAAATGGCTTCAGCCAAACACTGACCATGAGTGAAAGAAATGTTTTTGTGTTATCATTCATATTCTCTGAAAAATGGCCAAGAAGTCATAAATTCTGCCAGGGTATGTAAACTTATGAGCACAACTGTGCGGCTACAGGTAACGCCCTGGCTACCTATGATTAACCCAGTACAAGTGACAGCTTCCTGGAGGGATCACTCAGTTGAGCTTGGACTAAGAGCCAAACACGCCTCAGCTCATCCCTAATTTTGAGCTTTAAAGTGTTACTAAACCCACATCATAAAAAAAACTACTGTTAAATGCTATATTACATACTGTTTGTATTCACTCAGTCACTTTGAGATTCATTTTCTGTACATTGCAAAAAACCTGGTTGATCCCACTGTTCTCTAGCTCCACCTTTTGTTCATGTCCCCAATTCAGCTAGGGATTTTGCAACTCTGCACATGCTCAGTTTTCAGTGAGTTTCTATGTTGAGCATTTCCTCCCTATCACATCTAAACAGCTCATGTGACTATAGAGTCACACGTGGGCATATGCACAATGGTAAATGACAGCCCATTCCCTCCCTCCTCCTCCATGCCCACTAACCAGCTAAACACAATGGGGGCAGATTATTACATGTAGATTAATGGAAGCTTCATCTCCCTCTTATTTAAAGACAGGCTGGAGGGGCCTGACACAGCCTGTGACTGGCAGAAATCCGCCCACACCACTTTATTTCCACAAAATAATAAATATTTGATTTTCAAATATATATTTATATGCCACTTTAAAACAGTTTATTAATATTAATTATTTAGTTTTACTCTGTATTCCAAATGCTGTTTTTTATGTTGAACATGGGACCAGCAGCAGAAGACTAGAAGCTCATCCTGCTTATATTTCCCTTCATAGAGGCTGGGAAAGAGCTGGGTCATGTGACTGCTGTATATCGATGCTGAATATCGATTAGGAAAATGGGCAGCTCTGTGGCTAAGTGGTTAGCACTTCTGCCTAGCAGCAGTAGGGACGTCTGTTTGAATCCTAACCACGGCACTACCTGCATGGAGTTTGCATGTTCTCTGTGTGTGTGTGGGTTTCCTCCGGGTACTCCGACACACTCTAAAAACATGCTGGTAGGTTAATTGGATCCTGTCTAAATTGGCCCTAGTATGTGTATGTATGAATGTGAGCTAGATTGCTAGAGTTAGATTGTAAGCTCCTTGAGGGCAAGGACTGATGTGAATGTACAATATACGTAAAATACTGTGTAAGTTGACGGCACTATATACAGTAAGTACCTGTAATAAATTAATAAAAGGTACTTTTTTTTTTAAATTAAAATAATTACAATGCCTTCGTCCACATACAAAAAGAGAAGGGACAATGTAAATTAAACAGTGTGTGTTTAGTATCACCTTAAGTCACTGATCCAGAATAAGTATGCAGATAAAGACTTTCGACTTTTCTCCAACTTTTTTGATTTGCTGACTTGTTCTAGGTCAGTGCCTCAGAAAGTATTAAAGTCAGTAGGTCAGCATACCAGCCAGGCAACTAGAACTTTCAGGAGGCTCACAATGGCAGCCCCATAGGTTGACTTTCAAAGTGGAACTAAACCCTCCTATCCATTACAGTGGAGGATGGTGCCATCCTAGCTTCTAGATCTACAGTTGGTATATGGCTGTACATGTGAACAGCTATGAAACCAACCACTTGAAGTCTTAAAAGTCTATTGTAAATGGTCCCCCTGCAGGTTTATGCCTAATGTGCTAGTATGCGCAGAATACTAGCACATTATGACAGCCTTAACTGTCAAAGGATGCCCTCCAGCAATGCGTTGTCAGTGTTCGGATGCTTCTATCTTCTCCCACTCATCCTTCCAGGTTCGCTCTGTTTTGGCCGCTTGAAAAGTCGGACCGTGATGACGTCATTCCCACGCATGCGCATGGAAGTTGCTTCATCGTGGCACACAGTGGGTGCTGTAAACGTACTCTGAGCTGTGCATGCATGGCTCAGAGTACATTACTGCTGACAGGCAGAGGGAAACCTTTTTTATCAGAAGAGACCATGAATCCTCTGTCATAAAACCCTGCCTGTCAGCATTTTTGTTTTTAAATTTGAGTTTAACACTGCTTTAGACCCCTCTCACACTGTGTCGTTTTTCAGGTGTTGCGGTGCTGGGGACGAGAGGTTGGTTAGCTAAAATCACGATCTCGATCTACCTCCTGGG
>BLSH010281355.1:566954-583480 GCA_018402905.1 Glandirana rugosa | reverse complement strand
AAGGGTGTTTATCTCGAAAGAAAACCACCATAAACTAGTGGAGACTTATAGTGGCGATCAGAAATGACACAGAGGTGATCAAATACCACCAAAAGAAAGCTCTATTTGTGGGAAAAAAAGGATGCAAATTTTGCTTGAGTACAACGTTGCACGACCGGGCAATTGTCAGTTAAAGCGGCGCAGTGCCGAATCGCAAAAAGTGCTCTGGTCTTAAGTGGGAAATCCTTCCAGGGCTGAAGTGGTTAAAGTGGAACTTCACCCTCCCAATCAACATTGATTATTTTTAATCCTCATGCTGCTAGCATTAGTAAATAGATAGGAAAGTATATCATCTTTGCTTGTTTTAAACTTTTTTTTTTTACATTTCTTCAGTTACTTCCTGGTTTCATGCCTAGGCAAATGATGACATACATCTCAGAAGTCTTTTCGGAGGGAAGGAGAGGAAGAGGCGTTGCCTGCTTGAGCTAAGGGCAGATGGATTCTAGGAAGTAAATGCTACATGAATGATTTGCCCTTCCTCAAGATGGACATGACCAGAAATACTGGGGGGGGTGTTTCAAAGTGATTTCTCAACAAAATAAAGCATGGAGACATGGATGGATGTGGGAAGTTAGCTTGGCATAATACAAATGAATTAAATAGCGTTTTTGGTTTGTGGTGCTCAGATGCAGTGAAGATCCGCTTTAAATTTTTTAGCTTTACTGTCCCTAGAACTAGTTTAGATCCTGAGTCATATCACGCAGGTGTTGTGCGTATTGACCCATTCCCTTTAAAGACTTTACCACTTATTCAGTTAATCCTTTTTTGTGTGCATTAAGGGGATTAAATTGTTGGAGAATTACAGTATGTGTCACTTTCGCTGATGATTTAAGTGAAACCTTGCAAGCTACAGAAAAATGGAGCAAGAAATAAATGTTTAACCACTTGCCGACCGCAGTCTGACGGCGACAGAGTGGCTCGACATCACAAACCGCCGACATATGACGGCGGCTGCGATAACTAGTGCTGTGAGCGCGCGCTCAAGCGCTCACTGTGTCCGGGGGGGCAGGGAGCGGGTAGGTCGGACTCGATCGCCGCCGGCTACCCACGATGGCCCCCCCCGCAGTGAGAGAACGGAGGTCCGTGTAAGTAAACATGGATCTCCGTTCTCATAGAGGGGGAAGGGCGATGATCACAGGCTTTCTCTATGTGGAAGCCGTGATCATCCCCTTTCCCCAGCCAGGGCAGCCCACACACAGTTAGAACACACCCAGGGAACACAGTTAACCCTTAGAGCGCCACCTCCAGGTTAACCCCTTCACTGCCAATGGCATTTACACAGTAATCAGTGCATTTTTATAGCACTGATAGCTGTATAAATGCCAGTGGTCCCAAAAAAGTGTCAAAACGGTCCGACATGTCCGTTGCAATATCGCAGTACTGCTAAAAATAGCAGATCACCACCATTGCTAGTAAAAAATAAAAAAAAAATAAAAACCCCAGAAATTAATTCTCATCGTCCGTAAACACGGCAACTTTTGCGCAAACCAATCAATAAACGCAGATTGGGATTTTTTTTACCAAAAATATGAGGAAGAATCTAAATCGGCCAAAACCGATGGAAAAAATGTTTTTTTATAATTTTTTTTTTTGGATTTGTATTTTAGCAAAAAGTAAGAAATTTAGTTTTTTTTTGCAAAATTGTCGCTCTTCTTTTGTTTATAGCGGCGATCAGAAATGATGCAGAGGTGATCAAATACCACCAAAAGAAAGCTCTATTTGTGGAAAAAAAAGGACGTAAATTTAGTTTGGGTACAACGTCGCACGACCGCGCAGTTGTCAGTTAAAGCGACGCAGTGCCACATCGCAAAAAGTGCTCTGGTCCTAAAGTGGGAAATCCTTCTGGGGCTGAAGTGGTTAAAATGGGCCTACAGCACTGCCTTCTCCCATTATAGTAGCTGCACCTGTCACACTTAAAGAGAACCAGTCTGTACTATATAAACTGTCTTGCAAAGGGGCCTTTTAAAGCAGAGTTCCACCCAAAAGTGGAACTTCCGCTTTAAAAGAAGATGACCCCCTGACATGCCACAATTGGCATGTCATTTTTTTGGGGGGGGGGGACCGCGGCTCCAGAAGGAAGTTCACCTCCCAGCGATCTTCTGGGACACGTCACAGGTCCCAGAAGATATGCCGGCCATTCACAAGGCGCGCCCGGCTTTGAAGCCAAAGACAGGTGCCCACACTTGTAATGCCAGCGCCTCCGAGGGGAGGGAGGGAGAGCGAGCCCTCGAGCAACCGCATAGCTGGAGCCTTGGACAGGTGAGTGTCCGATTGTTAAAAGTCAGCAGCTACACTTTTTGTAGCTGATGACTTTTAACTGGGTGGAACTCCGCTTTTAGGCCTCATATACATGGGCGTTTTTCACAGCCACGTTTTTTACAGCTCTCCATGTTATTCAAACCCATAAAAACACCAATGTTTTTGAGCTGTAGAGGGCGTCAGCGTTAGTGAGCTAAAAGTAGAACCCATAGCCAGCGTGTTCTGAGGCTGTAATGTTTTGACGTTTTTGACGCAGAGCCAGCAAAACCCTCACTAATGCGCATTAACACATACCGGCGTTAACCAGTGTTTTCAGGTTAAAAAATAGCAGAGGATTTTTTTTTTTAAAGACGCCCATTGACGCCGGCGCTCACTAACGCACATTAACGCTGATGCAAAATGCCGAAAAAAACGCAGATTTTTCCCTGATGTTTTGCTTATTTTTTTTAATACGCCCGTGTGTATGAGGCATAAGGGTTAATTTACCTTTATCAAGCAACTGCTTATGTCAGTAAGGGGTGTCTGTAAATAAAAACAAACTATGAGGCTTTGACCAAAGTTAAATTATGCCCTTGCTATAGGGGTAGGTTATCTATATACCTCCCAAAACCTGGCTGTAAAACTCCCAGAGATGGCATCTCCCTGTCCTACCTTGTTGCTATGACATTGCTAAGACACTCCCAGCTGTTACTGCTCACCCCCAACCTTTATAGGAGTGAGTACTTTCACCGATTCAACCCCGCACATGCATTCTCTTCCTTGTTGCAGTAGCTCTGAGCTCAGCCTTTCTGTGACAATAGAGATAGTGGGCCACGTGTGGCAGATTGAGAGCTTGTTCTTGAGATGGTGGAAGTAAGAAGTTACAGCTGGGAGTTTCTTAGCAACAAAGCAGGAAAGGAGGTTTCCATCTGTGGGAGTTTTTCAGCCAGGCTCTGGGAGGTACGTAGATAACTTGCACCTACAAGAGCATTATTTAACTTGAGTCAAAACTGTATAGTTTGTTTTTATCTACAGGTGCCCTTAACCTGCATATTCCTTTTTTTTTGTAAAGGTGAACTAACCATTTAAAAGCTGATATGCTGCAGTAACACTTTGCCTTGACTGTTGCATATCCTGTATCTCACAAAAGCGAGTACACCCCTCACAGTTTTGTAAATATTTTATTCAATCTTTTCATGTGACAACACTGAAGAAATGTTACTTTGCCACAATGTAAAGTAGTGAGTGTACAGCTTGTATAACAGTGTAAATTTGCTGTCCCCTCAAAATATCTCAACACACAGCCATTAATGTCTAAACTACTGGTAACAAAAGTGAGTACACCCCTAAGTGAAAATGTCCAAATTGGGCCCAATTAGCCATTTTCCCTCCCCGGTGGCTTGTGACTCGTTAGTGTTACAAGGTCTCAGGTGTGAATGGGGAGCAGGTGTGGTAAATTTGGTGTTATCGCTCTCACTTTCTCATATTGGTCACTGGAAGTTCAACATGGCACCTCATGGCAAAAAACTCTCTGAGGATCTGAAAAAAAGAATTGTTACTCTACATAAAGATAGCCTAGGCTATAAGATTGCCAAGACCCTGAAACTGAGCTGCAGCACGGTGGCCAAAACCATACAGCAGTTTAACAGGACAAGTTCCACTCAGAACAGGCCTCGCCATGGTCGACCAAAGAAGTTGAGTACACATGGTCAATGTCATATCCAGAGGTTGTCTTTGGGAAATAAACGTATGAGTGCTGCCAGCATTGCTGCAGAAGTTGAAAGGGTGGGGGGTCAGCCTGTCAGTGCTCAGACCATACGCCGCACACTGCATCAAATTGGTCTGCATGGCTATCGTCCCAGAAGGAAGCCTCTACTAAAGATTGTACACAAGAAATCCTGCAAACAGTCTGCTGAAGACAGGCAGACTAAGGACATGGATTACTGGAACCATGTCCTGTGGTCTGATGACACCAAGATAAACTTATTTGGTTCAGATGTTGTCAAGCGTGTGTGGTGGCAACCAGGTGAGAAGTACAAAGACAAGTGTGTCTTGCCTACAGTCAATCATGGTGGTGGGAGTGTCATGGTCTGGGGCTGCATGAGTGCTGTCTGCACTGGGGAGCTACAGTTCGTTGAGGGAACCATGAATGCCAACATGTACTGTGACATACTGAAGCAGAGCATGATCCCCTCCCTTCAGAGACTGGGCCGCAAGGCAGTATTCCAACATGATAATAACCCCAAACACACCCCCAAGACGGCCACTGCCTTGCTAAAGATGCTGAGGGTAAAGGTATTGAGCTGGCCAAGCATGTCTCCAGACCTAAACCCTATTGAACATCTGTGGGGCATCCTCAAATGGAAGGTGGAGAAGGGCAAGGCCTCTAACATCCACCAGTTCCATGATGTTGTCACGGAGGAGTGGAAGAGGACTCCAGTGGCAACCTGTGAAGCTCTGGTGAACTCCATACCCAAGATGAATAAGGCAGTGCTGGAAAATAATGGTGGCCACACAAAATATTGACACTTTGGGCCCAGTTTGGACATTTTCACTTAGGGGTGTACTCACTTTTGTTGCCAGATGTTTAGATATTAATGGCTGTGTGTTGAGTTATTTTGACGGGACAGCAAATTTACACTGTTATACAAGCTGTACACTCACTACTTTACATTGTAGCAACGTGTCATTTCTTCAGTGTTGTCACATGCAAAGACAGAATAAAATATTTACAAAAATGTGGGGGTGTACTTACTTTTGTGAGATAATGTGTGTGATTTAGAATTTTCACCATCATTTTTTTAGCTTCTATGGGTTTATTCTTTCTCACCAGTGGTGGTTTAACTGACCTCTGATGTGAGTTGGTATCCTACTACAACGTGTCTTATCAGCTGGTTGTAGTTAAAAGTCATGTTGAAATTTCCCCCTTGGTTTCCACTTCATGCCAAAAATGTAAGATATTTAGCTTTCACCTATAGGGCAAATATTTGGGTAGTGATAGAGAAAGATCTAAAACAAATATGTTCCCAGATAATGGCACAGAAGTGTATTTGCACGTCATTTCTTTTATATGGGATTTATTTACTACAGGGTTTAGTTTGCCCATGGCTAAGATGTTAGTGCTATCACTGTTTAAACTGTTTGTTGAACTAATTCTATTTAAAGAATGCTATCTTGAACTCACTGGATGGACTGATGATAGTGGCTGGAATCGTAGGCCCAATTTCTTATTTACAATTTTATGCATAGACACAGCATGCTTGTCAACTAATCAGATACAGTCGCTGTTTGGCTGGCAATTTTCTACCTGTATCCTTTCTAAAAAAGTTGAATTGGAAAATTTACTTTTGTGACGATGAGTGGTGTGAAATAAGCCCCCCACGGCTTGAATGTTGTCCAATGCAGCAGAAAGCAGCCAAAATTTGAGCTGTGTATGGCGGGCTTTAGGGGAATTGTGAAATCTAAATGAAGTAAACGAAAATGGACTTTGTCTAATTTTGCCCAAAAACATCAGCCACGTCTGGCAATACCCATCTAATGTTCATGGCTACATTTAGGAAATACAAAATCAGTTCAGAGCTTCTCCTTTTTAACCACTTCATTACCGGGCACTTAGAACACTTCCCGCCCAGACCAATTTTCAGCTTTCAGTACTGTTGTGCTTTGAATGACAATTGCGCGGTTGTGCAATGCTGTACCCAAACAAAATTTTTATAATTTTTGTTCCCACAAATAGAACTTTCTTTTGGTGGTATTTGATCACCCTTGCGGTGCTTATTTTTTGCATTACAAAAAAAACAAACATTTTGAAAAAAAAAAAAAAAGTTTTTCTTTGTTTCTGTCACAAAACTTTGTATAAGTACATTTTCTCCATCACTGATGGGCACTGATGTGCCTACACTGATGAGGCTAGACTGACGGGCACTGATGAGGCAGTACAGATTGGCAATGATGAGTTGGCACTGATAAAGTTGCATGGATGATGGGGCACATATATGCAGCACTGATGGGCACTGATAGGCAGCACTTATAACCAACACTGACAGGCACTGATATGCGGCACTGATAGGCACTCATAGGCAGCATTGATAGGTGGCGATGGGCACTGATAGGTGGCAATGGTGGGCACTGATAGGTGTCACAGGTGGGCTCTGATAGGTGGCACAGGTGGGCACTGATAGACGGCACAGGTGGACACTGGTGCATTTAGCACTGTTAGGGACGGCACTGGCAGGCATCACATATGGGCACAGTGCCGTCCCTACAGTGCACTGTATTGCCCTTACCTGGTGGTCTAGTGGGGGCTCACTGATGGTCCCTGGGCGGCCTCCTGATTGTCTCCCTGGTGGTCCTGGGCAGCCTCCTTATGGTGTCCCTGGGGGGGCTCCCTGGTGGTGCTGGTCGGCTCCCTGGTGGTCCAGTGTAGCGATCCTGAGGGGGGCTGCACTGATAAATGTTCAGCGCTGCCCCCCGTCCCCCCCGTCAGGAGAGCAGCCAATCGGCTCTCCACTGCTCAGGTCTGCAGACCTGAGCAGAGGAAAAGCTGATAAACGGCTCTTCCTATTTACACTGTGATCGGCCGTGATTGGTTACGGCTGATCACATGGTAAAAGACTTCCGATGGAAGCGTTTTACCTCGGTCGGTAATGCGGTGGGTCAGACTGACCCACGGCACCACTGATCGCTGCGATGCAAGCCCACAAGATTGAGGGTTATCCCGAGGACGTCAATAGACGCCCAGTCAGGATAATGAACCCCCCGTCATTTGTCAATAGGCCGGGCGGGAAGTGGTTAAAGTGGTTGTAAACCTCAGACATGAAATATTAACAAAGCATATCCCTCTATAGTGTCTACTTGTTTCGATCCAGACCACAAAGTGTCATTTCTCTCTGCAGCCTCGTTCCTCTTCTATCAGCATGAGTCCATGTGGACAAGTTTTCCTGACACCAAGAGAAAAACAGTGATGGGAAGGGATCTCCAGCACACAGCCTGTGATTGGGAGCCTCAGCTCTTTTCCTGTGTGCTGTGTAAAGGGAGTGGGGGGTGTCTCTTCCCTCCAATCAGGTCTCAGAGCTCTCCATACTGAGCTCAGAAAAGCTTTATGAATTCTGGACTTTGAATGGCTGTAGGGAAGAGGAGACTGCAGGTAAACAGGTACAGCTTATGTAGAAGGATTTGTTTTGCCTCTGTGTATCACCTGAGGCCAACCCCTTCTCTGGGTATATGTAAAGGTTTACAACCACTTTAAATCTATCAGTTATCCCTTTAGATTGAAAAACAGCATTGATAATTCCACTGTTGCATGTATTTTTGTGGCATGTTTCATTTGTGCAAAAAATAAAATGCTGTCATCCCCTTCTCAGTCTTTGCATAGCTTAAGGCTGGCCATACACAGTTCAAATCTTGTCCGGTTCAGCAGGAACCAGGCGAGATTCGAACCGCTAATGAGTAGGCTGAATGTACCAAGTCAGTCGATCGATCATCTTGGGTACTACTAGCCTGCTGGATTCTTTTGCGATTATGACTAGTGACTGCTATAGCCGCGAGCGATAATCGCTGTCTTCTACCGGCAGGGACTGCTTCCCCCACCTGCCTCCGCCAGGAGAAGACAATTGCTGATTTCCCTGTCAGTACTGTCAGTGTTGATAGGGGAATCGTGCAAATTTCTTTCCTGCAGCCTCAAAATTCGTACCGTGCTTTTTTTGCATGAAGCATCATAAGTATATGCTAAACTTTTTTTCTTTGCTCAAATTGCTAAGGGTTACAACCTTTGTCACATTTCTTTTGCTGTCTGGGACTGGGCTGGAAAGATTTACCCTCTAGTTTTGTCTTGGTGACCACTGTCGCCAGGAATAATAGTGAGGAAAAATAGAAACACTTGAGATGTCAAAGCGAAATCTTTCAATGGCTAAACTTGTTCTAGTGACAACTGCCTTAGGACTTGTTTACACAGACGGTGCCCTTTGAAAAGCAGTCTGTGCTTGGATCGCTCTTAAGAGGGCATTTGACCGACAGTGAGGTGGCATTATATTGCTCTATCACCACCTTGTTTAAACCCCACATTAGCATGTGGAATGTGCTTTCTTATTAATCTAAACAAGTACATATTAAAAAAAGATATATTTTTTTCTTTTTGCAGAATGAAGAGGATCGATATGTGTTCATTGCTGAATGGTATGATCCAAATGCTGCTCTTCAAAGGCGTTATCAGCTCCTTTTCTATCCGAAGGATGGATCTGTTGAAATGGTGAGATATTTTAGAGTGAAATACTTTTATACTGTAAAAATAGATTTTTTTTTAAGGTTTTCTCAATTTTCCACAATTTTTAATTTGCTTGGGTCTAGGATTCCATACAGTATATAAATGTAGGGCCTGTGTTGGAGAGCTTTGGGCATGTGATGATGGGCGAATGCAGCTAGCTTGGACATACATTCCATTGCATTTGATATCAGCTGCGGACGGCAGCCACCTGTCATCATAGTGAATTGGGCCAGCACCTAGCCGCTCAAAGCTGCAGCAGGAGTCTCTGTTTCCTGCTGCTACAATTCGCACTGGCCTAAATCACTGGTGTGAATGTAGCCTAAAGCTGGCCATACGTTATACAATTTTCTTATTCAATTTCCTTTAGATTTACCTTCAACTATGTAGTGCAAAGGCCTGCCTGATTACATACACATTGAAAGTGTTTAGGTTTGACCTCATATTATATGGTTTTGGTAAATCTAAAGGAAAATTGTACAAGAAAGTATAGTGTATAGCCAGCGTTAGCTGTTATTTTTTAGTTTCCTTTAACAGACCAAGCTGCCCAGCAACAGTTTTAGGTAGAGGTTTGGGACAAATGAAAAGGGTGCTTACAATTGTCAGTTTATCTTTGCACTTCTGGGTCTGCGCTGCGCTGCCGGCGACCCGCTCACACTGTGATTGGACAAAGCGGAGCCAATCAGTGGGTTTGGCGGACCCCGTGTCCACCGGGACCCGCCGATCGTTCCCAACAGAGGCAGAATTGGCGGTCTGCCTATGTAAACATGGCAGATCACCATTCTGTTAGTAGGGAAGACAGAGATCCTGTGTTTCTGCTAAGCAGGAAAACAGATCTCTGTCTTCTCACAGTTAAAGCACCCCTACACAGTTAAAAGGCACTCCCTAGGAACACATTTAAGCCTTTGATCACTCCTGTTAAACCCTTCCCTGCCAGTGGCATTAGTACAGTGACAGTGCATATTTCTTAGCACTGATCACTGTATTGGTGTCACTGGTCCCCAAAAAAGTATCAAAAGTTTCACTTAGTGTCCAATTTGCCGCCAGTAAAAAAAAAGAAAAAATACAAATTCCATAAAAATATCCCATAGTTTGTAAACGCTATAACTTTTGGGCAAATCAATAAATATACGCTTATTGGGATTTTGTTTTACCAAAAACATGTAGCAGAATACATATTGGCCTAAATTTATGAAGAAATTTGATTTTTTTACACTTTTTTATTGGATATGTTTTCTAGCAGAAAGTAAAAAATATTGTTTTTTTTTTCAAAATTGTCAGCCTTTTTTTTGTTTATAGTGCAGAAAATATAAATCGCAAAGGTGATCAAATACCACCAAAATAAAGCTCTATTTGTGGGGAAAAAAGGACATCAACTTTATTTGTGTACAGCTACGCACGACTGCGCAATTGTCAGTTAAAGTAACACAGTGCCGTATTGCAAAAAAATGGCTTGGTCATGAAGGGGGGGTAAACCTTCTGGAGCTGATGCGGTTAAAGTATATCTAAAGTCAATTTTTTTTAAATAGTTATGGGTAGAGTGGAGATGGATTATAACATGTCAGTTTTTATTGCTTTCTGTGCCCCCATTAGGTAGATTCACCCTCTCTAATTGTCATGTTTACTATTGTCATTGAAAGGGTTAACTCCAGAACAGTAAAAGAGAGGAAATCCTCCAGTGGGGATACTAGTTTGGGTGACTTTGGGATTCCTTCGCTCTGGAGGGATTTTCTTATCATGTTGTGTTTTAATTATTAGACTGGAAGTGAAGGGAAATCTCCCCAATGTCACACAGATTAAAAAAAAAAAAATCTAACAGGCGCTATAACCCTCCCTTAGGCCCATTTCACACAGGCGTTCCGTTCAGGTCTGCCTGTCCGTTTTTCAGGTGGGCCTGAACGGACGCTCCATTCAGCCCTATGGAGCGGTGGATGTCAGCAGAGACATGTCCACTGACATCTGCCGCTCTCCGATCCGATCCTGTCCGTGAAATCCAGACGAATGGAAACCCTATTTTCAATCCGTCTGTAGAATCGGAGCGGAGCGGATCTGATGAAAACAGACAAGTGGATCCGTTTTCATCCAATTTCCATAGAGGAGAGCGGGGATCTGACAGATCTGCCTCCGCACAGTGAGCGGATCGATCCCTGCTGAGCAAAGCAGAGTCCGCAAACGGACAGCCACGTGTGAAAGGGGCCTTAGGGCTAGTTTACACTTGCTTCGGATTCAACGCTCATTAAAGCTCATGCAGCTTCAACAAGCTTTTATGATATGTTTTTGAGGCTTCGGTGGTGCGTCGAAGAGGCTTCAACAAAGTTTCAGTGATGCACTTTTGATGCATTGTTGAAGCTTGGTAAATGCCCTGTGTGTTTGTTGATATCTCACACTTGCAATTTCTCCAAAACAAAGCGAAGCTAAAGCTGTATTGCAGCCTCTGAAAAGCCACAGGTGCTTCAAGCGAGCTTCAAGCAAGCTTTGTCATAGACTTCTATGGAGGCGTTGGAGAGACTTTGAAGCCTGGCTAAAGCTACATGGGGTATCATTTTTGACGCAAAGCTGAAGCGCAGCGAAGCCAACGCAAGGTGTAAACAGGGCTGTAAGCCAACCATTTTATTTAGTGACAGGGGCTTTGACTGCCCTTAAGGGAGCTTTAACAACTCCTGTCTGACGCCCTGTTTTGAAGCAAGTGTCAACGAGCCCTTACTCTATCCATGATGAAAAAAGTTGTGCCTATAGTTCTACTTTAAAAAGTGTTAACAAGAATGTAGCTTTAATTCATTAGTCAAGTGTATCTACTCTCCCCCAGATTGACAGTGCTACTGTCCAAGGGTGTGTTCATTGCTCCTCCATGCCGCATGACAAGTCGCACCCCATTAACGTCAATGGGACCATTCTAATTGGTGCTGCTCAAGTCGCTCCGACTTAGAAAAAGGTTCCTGCACTACTTTGGGCGACTTCATTAACGACTTGCATTGACTTCTGTTTAAGAAGTCGTATGCAAGACGCGATGAAGTTGTGCAGGGATGTCGGCTTCAAAGTTGCGCTGGTGTGAGCCGGCATTATAGTGGAGTCATTTTAAGACTGAAACTGTGTTACCAGAAAGAAACAAAAATTAAACGACTAAAAAACCCTAATGCAACCACCAGATTAAGCTGCAGTGTATTACATTTTTGTTTTTGAGTTTAATACTGCTTTATCTAGAGGGTGTTTGACCTCATTGCTAACCACATGGCTGGGGTAAGGCTACATCAATGGACCAGAGCCATGTTACTGGATTGCCACCAATATTGGATAAAGCACAATTTCACATTACCCATATTAAAGAAACAAACGTGGAGCTTTGCTGATTGCTTACACCTTCTTATCAAGCTTGAGGTTGTAATGTCCACTGTGCTCATAAACCCAGAAATACATTTTGCCATCTCATTTTGCTATATCTTAAAAATAAATGTTATTTTAACATTAATTTTAATGGGTAAACTGCTAAAACCATTTAAATTATTTATTACGTTTCCATATTTTTATATGCAATTTATGGAAGCTTCCTGGCCATCAAGGGCTTTCTCCATTTTAAGAAAGGCATTGGAAGACTTGCATTATAAGAGGTGCAGTCCATGTTTAATCGTCTTTGCAAAATAAAAATAGCAGTAATTTTTTCCAGTTTCTTATTTTGAGTTATATTGTTTTTATTAACATAATAATTCTTCTTTAAAAAGCCTAAAATGCCATCAGTCTAACACATATTTCCAACTACATTTAAATCCTCCTGCATTGTGCAGATTCATGAATAATAATTATTCTAAGGATTTAAAAGAGATGCATGGATTTCTTAAAAAAAAAAAATATATACTCACCTAGGTGGACACAGCATTGGTCTATTTTAAGACTGAGAACTGAGCGTTCAAAGACCGCCAATAGCTCAGTTCTCAGTCTTTAACCCCATCCTTGCTAAGCAGCCTTATTTTATCTTTGTGTCCTTGCCTTAGTGGGAATGCTTGTAGCTGTCCCACAAGTTATTAAAAATATTCCACATCAGAACAGATGAACAGAAAAAGCAGCAGACTGCTGACCAAAATGTTAGGTAGTATGACAGATACACTTTAAATTGGAAAATATAGCAAAGCACTTCCTCTCCTATTATGCATAACTATATAATCTAGACTCTACAGGGCACATACCCTCCCAAACCCGTTCACAATACATTTGAGACTTTCTGTCTGAAAATGCATCCTCCACTAAGTCAGCAACCGAAGCCCTAAACCATGGGGTTTTACCGTACCTCATCCACAAGCATAAATGAGCCCTAAAAGTGTTATTTCTGCATCACTGGCTGACCAACCATAAGACACAGAGGTTCTTTCTTTGTGTAGCCTGGGACTACATTAAAGAGGTTCTCATGGTTGTAGGCCTCTGCAAGGTGTTTGCAGACAGGATTATGCCACTTTATACTGCTCCGTGGACCAGGGTCAAAGTAAATGGCCGTCTGTTGGGATCCATAATAGCATGAGACATGGATGCCCATGTTCCCCTCTCGTTTCCATACTGACACTTGATCAATTTATCTGCCAGTTGCGGACAAACCACAATATTAAGGGCCTTAAAGAGGAAGTAAACCCAGATTGGGTTCACTTCCTCTACATTCCCCTGTAAATTAGAAGCATAATGGGCTACTATGCATCGCATAGTAGCCCATTATTTGCCACTTAACTGCAAACGTAGCCTGCGATGTCCCCTGTGCTGGCCGCGTCCATCTTCTGCCCCTCTTCCTTCTGGGGCCACGACTCCAGCACTGTGTCTGGCCGGAGTCGCGTGACGTCACTCCAGCGTGGGAGCCGCCAGTCACGGCACAGTGTCAGTGGAGAAATGGCACGGAGGCCGTTTCTCCACTGCGCATGTGCTGAAATGACGTCGGCACATGCAGAACACTGTATATCTCCTGAACCCTGCAGGTTTAGGAGATATGCAGGGCACCTACAGGTAAGCCTTATTCTAGGCTTACCTGTAGGTTAGAGTGGTTGTTACAGGTTGACAACCACTTTAAAGTAGAACTATAGGCAAATGTGTTTTTTCATTTTGGATAGTGTAAGGGAGGGTTATAACACCTGTAAGGGTTATTTTTGCCCTCTTTGTCCCAATGGGAAGATTTACCTTCACTTCCTGTCCCATAGCCAAAATAGGAAGGGAGAGGAAATCCCTGCAAATTAAGCAAATCCCTTGGGATTCACTGGGTCACCAGAACTATTGTCCCCATTGGAAGATTTCCCCTCTATTACTATTTTGGGGACAACCCACAATGTGGGTTTTTCTTTTACTTTCAATTTCAATAATAATGGTAAACAGGAGAAATGGAGAGGGTGAATCTCTCACACAGGCAGCCTAAAGAAAAAAAATGACAGGTGTTCTAATCCCTCTCCACTCTATCCAAAACTAAAGAAAAAAGTTTTGCTTTTAGTTTTATTTAAAAGCAGGAGGAAGATAATATGAGATAACAGTATTCGCTGATGATATACTCTTATTTTTGTCTGAACCACATACCACCCTCCCTAATCTGCTGCAAGAACTCAAACACTTTCACTCACTGACCAGCCCTAAAAATCAATTACTCTGTCATTTGCACTTAATATATCCCTCTCACCTGAAACAGTGACTCATTGCCAGCTTAATTTCCCTTTCACATAGAAAAAAGATCAATAGCATGCCTAGGGATCACTTACCAGTCAGTCTTTTAGACCTATTCGCACGTAATTATGCTCAACTTTGAAGGGTATGCAACAGGACCCCTAATTATGAACTTACCTTGTTTTTCATGGTTATTGTGACTATTGAATCTTATGCATGTCCTGTAGAATAGAAAGCCTCCCAAGACCAGCATGGCACACCTGACACAAAGAAGTGGTTCTCAACTCCGGTCCTCAGGACCCACCAACAGGCCAGACTTTAAGTATTACCTTGGGGAGATGCAGACTAGAATACTGCAATCACTGAGCAGCAAATGATATCACCTGTGATGTATTTCAGTTATTCTGCAAACCTGGCCTGTTAGTGGGTCCTGAGGACAGGGGTTGAGAACCACTGCATTGGATAGATGGCTGTAAATATTTCTGAGAATGTCAAATTATTCCAATGGTAGACTGGAATCTACACATACAATTCATGAACTGGAACACAACTGAACAGTTGTTCACTACATACATACTTAAAAAGGATATCCCTGTTTGTGGGATCTAAGCTTTGGATAGGGTTACCACCTCATCCCTTTAAACCCGTAAACATATGAATTACACAGGTTCTGAGGCTAATTTAATGCAGATAAGGCACCAAATGAGTTTAATTACCACCTTAATCAGCCACAAAACTTGGGTAATTAATATGTGTTCGGTTTTAAAGGGATGAGGTCGCAACCCTACCTTTGGAGCTTCCATACCACTTGTAGAGCATTGTCCTTCTCCTCCATGCGTGGTAGCAAAACTTGGATTTCACACCTTGCCAGAAACTGTATGCAGTGCTGTTGGCCACACAATAGAATGCAGGCTGGTAATTTTTTCCAAACACCTACCTTTAGATCAGACACTTCCTCACACACACAGATCAAATCTCTGTACACAAGGGACCTCACTCTATTAGAATCCTTGCGTCAAGCACTCCACAAAGACACCTTATCTGTACTCTATATGTGGACATGTTCTCCACCCAACTCCCAAAATGGTGGCACTGCCTGTAAATCATGGGCAAAGGTCTTAGGGGTGATATTCACAGAGGAATGGGAATCTATCAACACCATGATTTACAAAGGCTCATTCTCTGTGGAAGAGAATGGTTATAAACTGAAATTAAGATGGCACAGAACATCTTCCCTGTTACATACATTTTCTAAAATTGCTAGTCGCTAGCCTAAATATTGTTTATTGTGTTTAGTTGAAACTCTAGCAAACACTGTAGCAGGTCCAAACCCTCTTAAGTCTGTTGTTATTTTATGCCTGTAAGGCTATAACCATGTGCTGAAAAAAAAAAAAGACACTGCACCCACGGTGCGATTTTGGTAGCAATTTGTTTCCAACCTGCCCTCCACTGCTGCGACAATGGATGATAACTGTGCCTGAACATTTACCTGTCGGTTAACGTCTTAGTTTGACAGTTTCCTACTGGATGCTATACCTTTTATGTACACTGTTGGCAGTTGCTCGAGCCATGCACTACAAGTCTAAGGCTTATTTTTTTGTAACTATTTTATGATAATGTCTTATTTTCTTCTTGGTCTGTCTTTTGCATATTAGGCTGTTGGTCTTACCCCTGTGAGGGCGACTTTGTACTTTATTTTGTTTTTATGCACAAGAATTGAAATCAATAAAAAGTGTTAAAAATTGCTTATCACTGCTGGTGATGTGGCTTTGGTACACTTTTGCTTATTTCGTGACAACGCATGGCAATACAACATTTGTGGCAGTAGGTATACCGTATTATTACTATAACTGTGTCTAGCTATGCCCTACTTACACTTCATCTCAATACCTTCTACATCTTCCATAACTCTACTTCACATTCATCCCGTATCGATCTGTGTCAATATCATTATTATGCCATATGGATGACGGTGTTTACAACATAACGGTACGCAACAGTGCTTTATTCGTTTTCACATGGTTTCGGTGTAGTGGTCGTCACTATTCGTTAAAAATTGTGAAAAATAACTAAAGTTAAGAACACGTATTTTTGTTTTATTTCATGTTTCAGCGGGAGTGTCCCCATTCTGGTTGTCGGATTATACGTTTTCTGTCTGGTTCTTCTTTTATTCTGTAATAGTATTTTATCAATGTTTTTTTATTCGGAATCTGAACATCACGTACCGAGCTCGTTGACGGTTGTCACATGTATTTTCCATATCGTAGGTCATCCTTTGACAGTTTGATTCTGCAATTGGCTGTCCATTTACAAGTCCGTGTTAATAGTAGGTAACAGCGTCGTCACCTCCCGTCCAACCTTTGTTTAACGA
>BLSH010281355.1:538622-563803 GCA_018402905.1 Glandirana rugosa | reverse complement strand
TGTGTGTGTGTGTGTGTGTATATATATATATATATATATATATATATATATATATATATATACACACAGTGGGGTAAATAATTATTCGATCCCCTGTAGATTTTGTAAGTTTGCCCACTTACAAAGAAATGAAGGGTCTATAATTTTTCATAGGTGTATTTTAAATGATAGAGACACAATATCAACCAAAAATCCAGAAAAACACATGATACAAATGTTATAAATTGAGTTACAGTTCAGTGAGTAAAATAATTATTTGATCCCCTACCAACCAACAATAATTCTGGCTCCCACAGACTGGCTACAGTATATGCCCATGTGGTACACAAATTAGTCATGTCAATTTAAGAAGGTGCTCCTAACGACAGTGTGTATAAAAGACACCCGTCCACAGAAACGCTTCTATTCAAGAGCTGTCAAAAGGACATCAAGGACAAGATTGTAGACCTGTCGAAGGCTGGAATGGGCTACAAAACCATTAGGAAGAAGCTTGGTGAGAAGAAACAAACTGTTGAAGTGATTATTCGCAAATGGAATTAATACAAAATAACCATCAATCTATCCCATGCAAGATTTCGCCTCATGAGGTAAGGATGATCATGAGAAAAGTGAGGGATCAGCCCAGAACTACATGGGAGGTGCTTGTGAATGATCTCAAGGCAGTTGGGACCACAGTCACCAAACAAATCATTGGTAACACAGTACGCCGCCATGGATTGAAATCCTGCAGCGCCGGCAAAGTCCCCTTTCTCAAGAAGGCACATGTACAGGCCCATCTGAAGCTTGGCAATGAACATCTACAGTATCTCCCAAAAGTGAGTACACCCCTCACATTTTTGTAAATATTTTATTATATCTTTTCGTGTGACAACACTGAAGAAATGACACTTTGCTACAATGTAAAGTAGCGAGTGTACAGCTTGTATAACAGTGTAAATTTGCTGCCCCCTCAAAATAACTCAACACTCAGCCAGTAATGTCTAAACCGCTGGCAACAAAAGTGAGTACACCCCTAAGTGAAAGTGTTCAAATTGGGCCAAAAGTGTCAATATTTTGTGTGGCCACCATTATTTTCCAGCACTGCCTTAACCCTCTTGGGCGTGGAGTTCACCAGAGCTTCACAGGTTGCCACTGGAGTCCTCTTCTGCTCCTCCATGACGACGTCATAGAGCTGGTGGATGTTCGAGACCTTGCGCTCCTTCACCTTCCGTTTGAGGATGCCCCATATTTGCTCAATAGGGTTTTTAGGTCTGGAGACATGCTTGGCCATTCCATCACTTTACCCTAAGCTTCTTTAGCAAGGCAGTGGTCATCTTGGAGGTGTGTTTGGGGTCGTTATCATGTTGGAATACTGCCCTGTGGCCCAGTCTCCAAAGGGAGGGGATCATGCTCTGCTTCAGTATGTCACGGTACATTTTGGCATTCATGGTTCCCTCAATAAACTGTAGCTCCCCAGTGCCACCAGCACTCATGCAGCCCCAGACCATGAAACTTCCACCACCATGCTTTGACTGTAGGCAAGACACACTTGTCTTTGTACTCCTCACCTGGTTGCTGCCACACATGCTTGACACCATCTGAACCAAATAAGTTTAACTTGGTCTCATCAGACCACAGGACATGGTTCAGTAATCCATGTCCTTAGTCTGCTTGTCTTCAGCAAACTGTTTGTTAGCTTTCTTGTGCATCATCTTTAGAAGAGGCTTCCTTCTGGGATGACAGCCATGCAGACCAATTTGATGCAGTGTGCGATGTATGGTCTGAGCACTGACAGGCTGATCCCCCCACCCCTTCAACCTCTGCAGCAATGCTGGCAGCACTCATAAGTTTATTTCTCAAAGACAACCTCTGGATATGACGCTGAGCACATGCACTCAACTCCTTTAGTCGACCATTGCGAGGCCTGTTCTGAGTGGAACCTGTCCTGTTAAACTGCTGTATGGTCTTGGGCACCGTGCTGCAGCTTAGTTTCAGAGTCTTGGCAATCTTATTATAGCCTAGGCCATCTTTATGTAGAGCAACAATTATTTTTTTCAGATCCTCAGAGAGTTCTTTGCCATGAGGAGCCATGTTGACCAGTATGTGAGAGTGAGAGCGATAACACCAAATTTACCACACCTGCACCCCATTCACACCTGAGACCTTGTAATACTAATGATCCACATAACACTGGGGAGGGAAAATGGCTAATTGGGCCCAATTTGGACATTTTCACTTAGATGTGTACTCACTTTTGTTACCAGTGGTTTAGACATTAATGGCTGTGTGTTGAGTTATTTTGAGGGGACAGCAAATTTACACTGTTATACGGGCTGTACACTCATTGCTTTACATTGTAGCAAAGTGTAATTTCTTCAGTGTTGTCACATGAAAAAATATAATAAAATATTTACAAAAATGTTAGGGGTGTACTCACTTTTGTGAGATACTGTAAATGATTACAGAAGGATTGGGAGAAAGTGCCGTGGTCAGATGAAACCAAAATTTAGCTCTTTGCCATCAACTCGACTCGCCTTGTTTTGAAGAAAAATTCTGACTATGACTCTAAGAACACCATCCCTACAGTCAAGCACCAAGGTGGAAACATTATGTTTTAGGGCTGTTTCTCTGCTAAAGGTACAGGCCAACTTTGCCTCATTGAAGGGCCAATGGATGGGGCCATGTATTGTAAAATCTTGAATGAGAACCTTCTTCCCTTAGCCACAACCATGAAGAAGGGTCATGGATGGGTCTTCCAGTATGACAATGACCCAAAACATACCAAGGCAACAAGAAGTGGCTTAAGAAGAAGCATATTAAGTTCATGGAGTGACCTAGTCAATCTCCAGACCTTAATACTACAGAAAATTTATGGAGTGAGCTGAAACTTCGAGTTGCAAAACGACAGCCAAGAACCCTTAAGGATTTAGAGAAGATCTGTAAAGAAGAGTGGATCAAAATCCCTCCTGAGGTATGTGCAAACCTGGTAACCAACTACAAGAAACATCTTACCTCTGTGCTTGCCAACAAGGGTTTCTCTACCAAGTACTAAGTCATCTTTTGATTGGGGATCAAATATTTATTTTATTCACTGAACTGCAACTCAATTTATAACATTTGCTTCATGTGTTTATTCTGGATTTTTGATTGATATTCTGTTTCTATCTTAAAGTACACATATTATAAGAATGATCGATCCCTCATTTCTTTGTAAGTGGGCAAACTTACAAAATCTGCAGGGGATCAAATAATTATTTTCCCCACTCTGTGTATAGATAGATAGATAGATTAGATAGATATATTGTTTTGTCCCAAACTGTGTCCCTCAATGAACATTGAACAAAATAGGGGTTTTCTCTAGCGTCCATTGAAGGACACCACTACGTTTCCTCTTGTATATATTTTTGGTTGCCTTGTTGCCATAGTGAATTGATCATGAGGAAATAATTCTGCCTTCTTCCTTGTTCTGCTTTGCTACAGTTCAGGGTTGTAGTTTTATAGCCACTAGGGGGCAGGTCGTTTATTTGTTTTCGGCTTGGTGTCTAAACCTTCTGAATGCATCAGCATAACACGCAATATTCAGTTCCATGTCCTTCAATGAGCATTGAACAAAAGGCTTTTAAGGGCCTGTTTACACTTTGAAAAGCGAAGTGTGGTGGATAGCTTTTAAGAGGCAGAAGCATCTGACAGGTGGCTCAGAGGTGAGATGATGCATCCTAGACACCTTTTTTGACCCTTAAAGACCAGCAACACCATTCAGCAACTGGGATCATTACACATGATTGTGGCGCAGCCCTATCCACTTGAATAGATCACATTTGCCCAAACTTGACCTGTGGTATAATTTTTGCTACACCACAACTGTGGCACTAAGTACTAACATGGCCAGTGGCCATGTTAACTTGTGGCTGGGTGGTCATGGGACAATAAAACCATGGAGCAACCACATATTTTGTACCACCCCCTAACTGCATGTGTAAACAAGGCCTAAGGCGAGTGCAAAACTTAATATTAATTTGCTTGTTGCCTTATGAATGCAATTCAGTATCAAGACTGCTCTTATAATGAGTCTCTGTAAACAGCATTATGTACACACAACAGTGTTTCTATAGCATGAATTATGTCTATGGTTTCTTCAAGCAATTTCATCTAGACCAGGGGTCTCCAAACCTTCTAAATAGAGGGCTAGTTTACTGTCCTTTGGGGGGGGGGGGGCAGTGGGAGTGGAAAATGTCCTGGCATCCAGTGAGCATAAAAATGCCCCATCTTTGTTGTCAGTGGGAGGCCTAGTGCCCCATTGTTGGCATCAGTGGGAGTAATAGTGCCCCATTGTTGATGTCAGTTGAAGGAATGGTGCCCCATCGTTGGTGTCAATGGAAGAATCTGCCCCATCATTGGTGTCAGTGGCAGAAATAGTGCCCCAATAGTGGCTCATCGTTGGATAGCAATGGCAGGAATTGTGCCCTGTCATTGGGAGGAATTGTGCCCTTTTGATGGTGTCAGTGGGAGTAATAGTGCCCCATTGTTGATGTCAGTTGAAGGAATGGTGCCCCATTGTTGGTGTCATTGGAAGGAATCTGCCCCATCGTTTGTGTCAGTGGCAGGAACAGTGCCCCATTGTTGGTGACAGTGGGAGGAATAGTGGTTCATCGTTGGATAGCAATGGAAGGAATTGTGCCCTGTCATTGGGAGGAATTGTGCCCTTTTGATTGTGTCAGTGGGAGGTATATTGTGCCAAGGGCCGGATAAAGGCAAGCAAAAGGCCTCATCTGGCCTGCGGGCCGCAGTTTGGAGACCACTGATCTAGACATTATATATATTTCAAAGGTTAACCCCAAACTTACAGTTTTTAAGAAATTTAGCAGGAAACTTGCAAACAGCTATATTAAAAAGTAAAGGTTCAAATGGAATAAAGACAAGGGTAATACACATACATCAACTTTTCCAATGGCTTTTATTTTATTGTCTGTCTTTTTATTTTTTTTTTACTCCTGATATATTTTTTTATTACAGTATGATGTAAAGAACCATCGGGTTTTTTTAAGGCGGACCAAGTATGAAGCATTACATAAAGAAGACTTGTATGTGGGCAACAAAATAAATGTATTTTCTCGTCATCTTCATCTTGTTGACTACGGAGATCAATATACTGCCCGCAGGCTTGGCAGTAGAAAGGAAAAGTAAGTTTGATGAATTCGGCACACAATTTTTCTGTTTCCACCTAAGTAAAGATAGGCTTAATACTTTTCATTTCAACTTCTGGTACAGCATCAGAAGATAAAATCGGCTTACTGTATAAATCCTGTTTTGTTTGTCACATTCCTAGCAAGTTGGGTCAGTAAGCTATGTTTCATGCAGTTGGGACATTTTTTTCCCCAAACAGCAAAAGAAATGTTTGAGAGTGCTGGCAAGAGGACCTGTTTTGGTTAACCCTTTAATGCCTAAGCCTTTTTCTGACATTTGTTACTTACAAGTTAAAATCCATATTTTTTGCTAGAAAATTACTTAAAACCCCCAAGCATTATAATTATTTTTTTAGCAGAGGCCCTAGAGAATAAAATGGAGATTGTTGCAATATTTTATGTCACACTGTATTTGTGTAGCGGTTTTTCAAATGCAATTTTTCTGGAAGAAATACACTTTTATGAATTGAAAAAAAAATAAATTTCATGAATTAAAAAAGTTAGCGCAATTTTTTTGTGCAAATGTGAAAGATGATGTTACACCGAGTAAATAGATACCTAACATGTCATGCTTTAAAATTGCGCACACTCGTGGAATGGCGACAAAATATGGTACTTAAAAATCTCCATAGGCAACGCTTTAAAAATTTCTGCAGGTTACCAGTTCAGAGTTACAGAGGAGGTCTAGTGCTAGAATTATTGCTTTCACTCTAACGATCACGGTGGTACCTTACAGGTGTGGTTTGGACACTGTTTACGCTTACATGTGCATTTGCTTCTGCACATGAGCATGGAGGGAGGGGTCGCTTTAAATTTTTTTTTCTTATTTCATTTATTTTATTTTTTTATTTTTACACTGTTTCTTTAAAAAAAAAATCTGATCACTTTTATTGCTGTCACAAGGAATGTAAACATCCCTTCTGACAGTACTGCAAGTGATGTCATGACATCGCTTCTGGGTTACTATATCCGAGACCCAATGTTCTGGCAAAGTAGTTAATTCATTGAGATCTCCAATCACGTCACTTCTGGTTACTGTAGAGCAGGGGTCTCAAACTGGAAGCCCTCCAGCTGTTGCAGAACTACAAGCCCCATGAGGCTTTGCAAGGCTGACAGTTACAAGTATGACTCCCACAGGCAGAGGGCTGATGGGACTTGTAGTTCTGCAACAGCTGGAGGGCCGCCAGTTTGAGACCCCTGCTGTAGAGCATCAGTAATTGGAGATTTTGACGAGTTACTGTTTTCACACAACACCGGCAAGCCTATACACTTCGGTACACAAAGAGTTTGCTGTTTTGATAGAACAGCAGCTAAGGAGGAAAAAGTTGTCGCCGCCTTGGAGGCGGCTATGTTGTTGGTTAGTATTAGGTGGACTAACAATGTCTGTTCATAATATTGTGTACCGGAATGTATATCCTTGCCGGTGTTGTGTCAAAACAGCAACTCGTCTAAATCTCCAATTACTGATGGTTTAGAGTAACCGGACGTGACATGATTGGAGATCTTGATGAATTCACTATTTTGACAGAACACTGCTCAAAGCCGATTCCAGCTTCGTTAGGGTTCCTGGCCAGCAGAAGGCGACGGGAGGGGGGTCCCCTTCCGCTGCTTGGGATATCAGCCGAGCGGCTTCTTAGCCGCATTGGTTGTTATCCCAAGAAAGCTCTAAAAAACTGTACCATGGTGATGAGTGCAGCTGCAGGCATCACCCCGGTACAATCCCTTCAAGCCAAGGCCGCATATTTGCGTACGGTCCGCGTGAAGGGGTTAATTAAATCAACCAATCAAATAATTCCCTTTATTCTCCAAATAAGCACTGAAGCCATGAAAAACAGGATCTGATTGGTTGTTGTAGGAAACAAGGTTAACTGGTCCACAAGACTTTTTAGATCACCATATGCTTCAAGAAAACAAAAAAAACAAACATTTTATTTTATTGTTCTGTATGGCGCAAGAGACATGAGATAAAGAATGTGATTGCTGTAAAGAACAAAAGCAGGTCCTCCTATGAGCTTTTTTCATCACAAAGTCCAGTAAGTGTAAAATTACAATGTTTTACACACAAATACATATTGTACGAGTAACTTTTATTAATTATTATACAGGATTTATATAGCGCCAACAGTTTGCGCAGTGCTTTACAAAATGTAGGCAGACAGTACAGTTACATCACAATTTGGTGCAAGAGGAATCAGAGGGCTGTGACTTGAATTTAAATGATCACCGTTTTAGCTTTGATCAGCCGTGACGTCTTTCATCAGTCTATATAAATACATACATTATTATTATTATTATACAGGATTTATATAGCGCCAACAGTTTTCCCAGCACTTTACAAGATGAGGGCAGACAGTACAGTTACATCACAGTTTAATACAGGAGGAATCAGAGGGCCCTGCTCATTAGAGCTTACAATCTAGGAGGGAGGCTCAAGTGAAACAAAAGGTAATAACTGTGGGGGAAGAACTGATGAAGAAAATTAAAATGTAGTTGTTAGGTGTGAGTAGAATAAGCTTCTCTGAAGAGGAGGGTTTTCAGAGACTGTCTAAAAGTTAATAGAGTATGAGATAATCGGACAGGTTCGGGTAAGGAGTTCCATAGGGTTGGAGAGGCTCTGGAGAAGTCCTGGAGGTTACCATGGGGGGAGGTGACAAGGGATCTAGAGAGTAGGAGGTCTTGAGAGGAACGAAGAGAACGATTAGGGTGGTATTTTGAATCTAGGCTGGTGATGTAGCTGGGGGCTAAGTTGTGGGTGGCTTTGTAAGTAGTTGTTAGTATTTTGAATTTAATTTGTTGGGTGAGTGGAAGCCAGTGGAGGGATTGGCAGAGAGGAGTAGCAGACGCTGAGCGATTGGTACGGTGGATGAGTTTGGCAGCAGCATTCATGATGGATTGAAGTAGGGATAGCCTATGGAGAAGTAAGCCAATGAGGAGGGAGTTACAGTAGTCGAGGCGAGAGATGAGCATGGAGTGAATTAGGAGCTTTGTTGTGTCATTGGTTAGAAAGGGACAATTTTGGAGATGTTGCTGAGGTTGAGCTGGCAGGATTTGTACAGTGATTGGATGTGGGGCTTAAAGGAGAGTTCAGAGTCCAGGACTATGCCTAGGACCTTGGCATGCGGTGATCGGCTGATAGTCATGCCATCGATTATGACAGAGAGATCAGGGAAAGGGGCACATGATGGGGGGAAAATTATAAGTTCGGTTTTGGATAGATTGAGTTTGAGGAAGTGGTGTGACATCCAGACTGATATATCTGTTAGTAAATTAGTGATACGTGAGGTGACTGAGGGAGTGAGCTGAGGGGTAAAGAGCTAGATTTGGGTGTCATCAGCATAGAGATGGTATTTGAAGCCATGGGAGGCTATCAGCTGACCCAGGGAGGAGGTATAGATTGAAAAAAATACATCTATCTATACTTACATCTAGAAGAGTTGACTGATCTGTGAACTAGAACTAAGTCATATTGCCCCTGTGGATTGAATATGTATTAAAGTAGAACTAAAGGAAAAACTTTTTTTTTTCACGTTGGATGGAGTAAGGGAGGGTTATAACTAGGGTTGCCACCTGTCTAGGATTTAAATCATGTGTCCCAGGTTTCAGTCCACCTGAAACCCGGACACATTATTCAGACAGGAATGGGGCCTGACAGGAGGGTGAGGGAGAACTATGTGCGCCGCATTACTATTCTCTTTGGAGGGCCTAAAGGTGTCCCAGGTCTGTTACATCCCTATAGAGTATACTAGAAAAAGCTTACTGTGTGTCGCTAAAGTGTTCGGGTTTGGCTTGAAGAAAAAGTGGCAACCCTAGTTATAACCCATGTCTTTTTTTTTGCCATCTGTGTCCCCATTGGGCAGGTTTCCCTTCACTTTCTGTCCCATAGCTAAAACAAGAAGTGAGCAAATCACTGGTTGTCACTAAGGTCACTAGAACTAGTGTTCCTATGGGAAGAATTCTGCTCTATTCATGTTCTGGTGACAACCCAAAATGTGGGACTTGGGTTAACAGGACAAATAGAAAGAGTGAATCTCCCTAACGAGGGCAAAGACAGCATAAAAAACTTGACAGATGTTCTAATACCTCTCCCCTCTTTTCAAGACTCAAAAAAGTTTTGCCTTTCAGTATTCTTTTTCTTTGCTTTTCTATTCAAGCAAATTTGTTCTCTAACATGCATGCATGGGTGAGAAGCTTGTAGAGGTCAAAGCATGTAACTTTATGACTGAGATGTGTGTATATATCTACTTTTTCTTTGTGTATTTAGAGTCTCAGACATGTAGTGACAGGTTTAATTTAAAACATTATACTAATCCGCTCTGTGTAATGGAATTGCACAGAGCAGCCCCGATCCTCTTCTTTTTGGGTCCCCCACTGGCAGTCCAGGCTCCTCCCCCCCTGCTGAGTGCCCCAATAGTAAGCCCTGCCCCCCACTCTCTCCTCATTGTCTCACTGGCTGTGTGAGCCAATGAGGAGAGAGAGACCCAGGAGAGCCACTGTTCTCATGCACATTGCATGTACCCAGAATGTTTTTACTGTAATGCATAGAATGCATTATGGTAAAAAAAAACCTGCTGCCTTTAGAACCACTTTAAAGCTGGATTTCAGTCAAGTACCTAAATAAATATACAGTTAACATTCATTTGTGTGAACTCTGTCAAAGCCTTCATAAATGTGTCAGTCTTGTGTTCCAAAAACCTCTACCAGGCAATATGAGCTGGTCCATGACCTTAATTTTCTCCAGCGCAGTTAAACAATACAGCTTGGTCAAAGACATACCCATGCCTACTACTTGGACAACTAGATGCATTACCACACTAATAAGGTCATCCCTGTGCTCCCCAGTCTTGCAATTATTATTACAGGTATTTGCATAGTACCGACAATTTACGCTGTACTTTACATGTTTTTACTTTACTGTCCCTACTGTGCAGGAGCTTACAATCTAAGGCCCCTATTTCACATGCATGCACACATACTTGATTCAATTTGAAAAGAAACAAATTACCCTACCAGAGATGACTTTGGAGTGTGGGAGGAAATTGGAGTACCCGCAGGAAACCTGCACAAGCACAAAGAAAGCAGGCAAACGCCATGCAGATATTGTCCTGACCGTGATACAGCCAGGGGCCCTAGCGCAGAAAGTAGAAGTACTAAGCACAAAGTCATTGTGTTAAATTGCCATCAGTTCTAGCACAGATCCTGCCTCTCTCATCCAGAGTGCTGCTATGCAGAGAATTGCTAGAAGATATCAGGGGTTCAGAGCCCACACTGCCAAGGTGGCCCGGAAAACCCGGACCGGATTCCATCTTAGTTTCCCACATAAAGCATGCGAGGTGATACATAGTGTACCTCAATGACCTAGCCTTTCCTTATGTCACAGTTTGTAAAAAAAATAAAATAATAAAAAACAACCACACACATACAGTACCTCTGTGCTGCAGAGTGTAAGGCCCTTTCACATGGGTGCCTCCATGCAACGGATTCTGCTTGCTCAGCGGGGCAAGAGCAGACATGGACACAGTCCTGCTCTCCTCTATGGGGAGATCGGATGGAAACGGACTGCCTGTCTGTTTTCATCCAAACCTATCCGATCCGACTTGCCAGACATATGGAAAATAGGACCACCATCCTTCTGGATTTTTCGGGTAGGATCGGACAGCGTCGGATGTCAACAGACATGTGTATGCTGACATCCGCAGCTCAATAGAGGAGACTGCAAGGTCTGTTCAGGTGTGCCTGAAAAACTGACAGGCAGACCTAATCGGACCACCCATGTGAAAGGGCTCCAGTGCTGCCACTGTCCCATGTCTGCTCTAAGCCCGGGAACTGAGCAATCACATGACTGCTGATCACTCAGTTCTCGGTTCGCTCTGAGCAGAGAGCAGTGACTGTCAGTCACTGCTCTCTGCTCTGCTCCTTGTGTGCTCAATGGAGTGCTGGGCAGGGGAGGGAAGGGCACAGCTAGCTTTGGCTCTCTTTTATATTGTCAGGATCCTTCCAGGGCCTGGAGCAGCTCTGCCACATCAGCTGACTCTAGGTCACAGGAGTGCAAAAGTAAGTGCACACCTGTGACCCACAGGAGATGTATGGTTAAAAAAGCTTTACATATTATCATTAATACACCAGTTCTGGTTCAGATGACCAATAACATACTCTTTTAGACCTAAGTGACAAAGAATTCTTGTTCCAAGAAAAGCTTCTTGGACACTTGTGTAACTTCCCCAAAGTATGTAGTTTCCTGGAAGGCTAGTCACATATACAGCAGTATAAGCAGTCATAAAGACGACCATTCCTTATATATAGTAGTGTATGACCTGCAGATGACCAAACTGTCAGATAGTCATCCCATTAAAAAAAATGTTATTGCATATAATGAATGTTGGTTATCTTTTGACCCACACTGATTGCTATATTTGGTAAAATTTTCATTTATATCTTGCAAAACTTTGATATTTTACCCATCTGTATTTTTGCTCCTACAGAACTCTGGCTATGATTAAACCTGATGCTGTAACCAAGATGGGTTCAATTATCGAAGCAATTCTTGATTCTGGTTTCCTCATAACAAAGGCAAAAATGGTTCAACTTTCTCGGTAAGTATCTGCCTGAAGAAGACATTCAGGCTGGAATACTAAGTAAAATGCAGAGCTTACAGAGAAGTTTAATAAAATCCCTATTTCATACACAACTCAGAAAGTGCAAGTCTTTTGACACATGTCTGCTTCATGTGCTACTGATTTTTTATTGTATTTTTTTTTCAAAAATGTTGACAGAAGGCTCTTGCTGTGTTTGTTATCTATGACTCACTCCAAGTCAGCCACAGGTTGACTAAAAGGATGTACTTTAAGGACACGGCTATCCAATCATGAGAAGGGGATTAGATTCTATCATGTGTTGCATTTGCTACTTCTTATCACTTCTCAGCTTTTTGGCTAAGATCAAGTGTAGAACCTGTTCTTATTAGTGTCCAGAAGGGGCCCTGTGCCCTCATTTTGACCTTTTGGCTGGAATGGCTGAATGTATAGTATGATGGGGGTCCTAATGGCAGGATGGGGGTCCTGAGGGACCTTTCTCTTGAGAAGAAACCTGAATTAAGTGCCCACTGGGTAAGGCGGGGGCCGGTAGTACTTCCCTAGTGTGGAGGAACCCAAGGGGCTCGGTGCCTCCTGATTTGAGCTGTGCCAGCTGGTTTGGCTGAAGGCTGGGAAGGCACAGAGCCCAAGGTGTTAAGCGGAATGATGACCTAGGGGTGCTCTGAGTATCAATATGGGTTTAAGACTCCGCTGTTTGAGGCTTCACCTTTTGGCCGAGACTGGGGCAGTTTTTGTTACCAGGTCGCAAGACGTAGCTATTATATCATATACCGGCACTTTTATTTATTTTTCATGATTATTTTTACCACGCATCATATGTGGGTTGTTTTTCACTCACTAAGGATGCTAGGGTATGGGTCTGCAGGCCTGCCTCGAAGTTTAGGGGGAGGATGTGCAGCCATTAGGTTCCTTCTTCCTCTGCCCAGGGGGTCTCTCTCTCTTTGGCCCCTTACCTAGAACCCTGTGGTCGGCTTCAGTAAGACACACGGAAAGGGGCCTACCAGGCCTTTTGGCTAGGCGGACCAGAGTGTCGCTCCCCGTCAGGAGATTTGCACCGGGGGGGGGTTCAAGGAAGTCCTTCATCTTCGGGAGGGGAAGGGGGCATTGATGCACGCTGTGGATTCTTTTGTGTGTTCACTTGCACTTTTTGGTTCACGTGGTATTTCGTTTTTGCTCCAGTTCACTGCCAGGTGGTTTCCTCAGCAATGACAGTAAACTTGTTATATGGGCATGACATATGACACAATGCACACTAAAATATAAAGATAAAAACGTCCCAAATGAGTCCATAAAGTGTCAGAACTCCAAAGTAAAGATCCCAACACTGCCTCCAGTGTTTCAGAAAAGTTCACTCCACAAACTGTGATAATACCAATCTGCTTACCAGACTGCCATGATCCTCAATAAAGAGCCATCAGAAAGTGTCTTTTAGTTGCCACATTTTAGGTTTAGGTTCCCCTCTCGCCTCAGACTCTAAAGAGATGGCTAAGGTTTCATGTACACAGGACATTTTTCAACCTCCCCTGAACGACTCAACTTGACAGCTAGAAACTGACGTTTAAAAATACGTCCGTTTAGCCGCATTTGCATGCCACGTTTTGCCCCGCTTGCGTCTAGAAACAGTTTTTTTTCTAGATGAAAACGTCTTTAAGCCAAATGCTCCTAGGCGCGAGTTGGCGCATTTACAAGCTGTTACAGGCATTTGGTGTTTCAAATGCCTCTGAACATCCACCCCGAACGCATTTTTTTGCTTTCCAACAGATGCCTCAAAACTCAACAGCCTAGAAACGACTGTAAACGACCCTGTGTACATGTACTATAAGATAACATACAGAAGAGTTCAGGGGCAGCTGAAAAAAATGCCCAACTCTAAACGTCCATTTAGCAGCAGCATACATGAGGCCTTAAGGTGAAAACACCTATATCCAACAAGGGTATGTGGTGCCTTTAAGAGCTCCTTCCAACTGGCCACATAATTCCATCTGAACATGTTACACCGTGAGGGTGGTTTCTGTGCTAAGAATAATTCTGTTTATGAAGAGAATGCTTACATTGAATCTAAACCAAATCACTAGAGTCTCATATAAGTTTTAATATGTTAATGGAATTTCAAGAGGGTTTTTTTTTTTACAACTGCAGCTTTCTGTAAAATAATATCTGGTGATTCTGCCATGAGGGTCCTTTTTGGATACTTCCTGCCAGGGCTATTGCACCCATGAGGCCAATTGAGGCGGGTGCATCAAGTGGCACTGATACAGAGGCACATTTGAGGGCAGCAATAAGGCTGGAGTGTCCATACCAGGCACTCCATCATCGATGCAGCTCAGTGATGATGAACCTGGTAAAACTATGCGTTCATGATTTCTGAGCTCCCTTCTTTGGCATTGGGTCTGTCAAAAAGGCAGGTGCAGTGACCAAGCCTTTTCAGTTATGTGGTGCCTGTTAAAAATGCAGTGTCATTAAGCAAAGTGCTGTCGGCTGCTACATCTGCCAGTATGACAGGAGCAGAGGTCGGGCGGGAAACTCTACTCTGCTCAGTGACGCACGCTGAGCCTGCACATTTACCAGGGTCAACATCCCAGAGCTAACACACACATGCAGTGCTACCACCTAAGGCAGCCATTTTTGCTGCAGGAGGGAAATAGCTACCTCAGTCATCTTACTTCATGCTATGAGGTCACAATTGTCTCCCAGTTGTAGTCCTGCATTGTCACACGCTCCCTTGATGGACACTACAAATAGCTGTGCCGACATTGCACAGGCATGGATCACTACTGTCACTGTCACTGCAGCAAATACTATGCCTTTATGTGTTTAGCCTTTATAGAGTTTAACCAGTTTTATATTACATACTGGTCATTTCTCAGAGATTGTTATCTCTCCTGAATGCTTTGCTCCTTAGGTCCTCGCTGCTCAAAACTGGAATCAGACTGGATACTGCATTGTAAAGCATGTGAACCGTAGTAAAACTAATTGGTAAACATTGTGATTTAACAAGTGGTTTCAGGTTCTGTACTCTTCAGTATTGAATAGGGATTAAAATGCAGACTTGTCCTGTTACTGCTGGTTCTAAAGCTGAACTCCTGGCAGATCTAAAATCACAATTTATAGTATTCCTTTTAAGATTCATTCACCCTTGTGGTTGGAGGGGCAGCGGTAAAATTCTGCAGTTGAGTCCCGGTTTAAGGCCGGTTCACACCTATGAGCGTGTGTGGGCTGCGTTTGCTTGGGCATGGCAGCCCGTTCATTTTCATACACCTTTTTCAAAACACGGCCCACAGGGAAATTGCATGGTGATTTTGACCATGAGATTTCCTTGCGGCCCCTGTTTTCACTGCAGGCGGATGCTGGAATCGCAGCGATTGCAACACCCGCAGCCACCCGCATGGTAGGGTTGCCACATCATCCCTTTAATCCAGGACACAAATGAATTACACAGGTTCTGAGGCTAATTTAATGCAGATAAGGTACTAAGTGAGTTTAATTACCACCTTAATCAGCCACAGAACCTGTGAACTTAATATGTGTCCTGGATTAAAGGGATGATGTGGCAACCCTACCGCATGGATGTGAACCGAGCATTACCACCTCCCATCATCTCCCCCTTAACCGAAAAAGGCACTGGCCGTGGTGTACACATTCTGCGGCTCTCTGCAATGCACGTGGTTTTGGTGCGGCATTTAGGGGTTGCAAACAGACATGAGGCAAGATATCGCCTCCTCGCCGACTGTCAGGTGCGCCTGTCAAGTTGCCAATGATGGCTGCAGAGCATGGGCAATTACATCACCCATAGGCTTATTATGCGGCATCCATTGTCAGCTGTCCCTCTCTACACTGGGACCTGATCATGTGACTGGACAGGAGTGCCCTCAGAATAGGTAAGTATACAGATCCTTCTTTTCACAGGGTAGATAGAATAGGCTTAGAATAGTGGTGGGAGTAGATTCAAGTATAGTTAGTGTTTGACTGAACTTCCACTTAACTCTAGGGAGAGTTGCAGGTCATGGGTCTTCTGGCATCATCAAAACTAATGCAGGGTTCATAGCCCTACACTAAACTTGAAGATGCTGGGGGATAGTCCAGTGCCGGAGCATAGGGGAGCACCGACTGCCAGGTGCAGTCAAGTGGATCCAAATTGCTTTTCCTTTGTCCCATAGATCTTAACCCTTGCAATGAAGGGGCAGCGCCACTGCAGGGTAGGATTGTCTTCCCCCAGAATTGGGCTTTAACACTTGTAATTCAGAGTTCTGACAGAACGATTTCCCCAGGTATGAGCAACAGATAATGTTATCCATTTTAGGTGAATAACCAGTGATTTTCTTTTTCCCCTTTCAGAACAGAAGCCATGGACTTTTATGCTGAACATCAATCAAAGTCATTTTTCAAGTACGTACTTGTAGTTGTATGGCATGTATGTTTTGTATGTTTGTAAAGCATGGGTTTACTTGAATTGTAGCATGGCAAAGCACCTACCTATTATAACAAATATTGCATCTGCTAGCAACCTTCTTGGTTAATGACAACAATGTTAATACTAATTCTATAATATATGAAAAATACCAAAAATAATACATAACACAAAAACTCTTTAGTACCAGCTGCACCTAACAGCTGCATTAAAGTGTAAACCCTAAGGCTGCATCCACCCTATAGTAGTGTGTGAACGTGCGCAAAATTGCATGCTGCGATTCCATTCATTGTTAAAGGTACCCCACGTGGTACGCCAGTGTAGACTTTTTCACACGATAAACACAGCAAAAAGCGCGGTAAAAAATGCGCAAAGCTCATAAAGGTGCATGAGCTACTTTGCCATCTGTTGCACTTATTGCAGCCCTTTGAAATGAATAGGTTGCCATGTGTGTAGAGCAATAACCCACAAAAAAGGGCTTGTGCCTGATGTCACAGGTCATAGGCTGAATGAGGCCAAACAATTATCTGTTTGATCTGTTAAATATACAATTGAAAGTGTTTCTGTTCAAAAAAATGCAAAAAGGACATGTTGATTGAACAAACATATTGTTCCAAGTCCTCTCTAAGGACTACAGAACACCTCCCTTTATGTTTTTTGAGGAGTATGGGAGGTGTTCTGCAGTCCTGTGTGTACATATAGTTTGGTAAGGGAGTGTTGTCACCCTTGAATAAGAACTCTGTTACTGGCAGGATCACTCTGTAAAAATGAAAAAACAAGCCCAAAAAAGAAAACTAATGTAGCCATCACATTTAACCATTTCACTGCTGGGGCCATTTTTTTTTTGTTTTGCATACCATTTAATGTGCACATTTTAGGCCTGGGGATTACTTAGAACCCCAAAAACATTATATATTTTCTGAAAGCAGAGACCCTGTCAAATAATATTTGTGTTCATTTTTATGAAATCTATATTTTCAGTAAAAAAAATTTCAAATTTACCTGCACATAAACACAATAAATGCTCAACTTTTTGGTAAAATAGAAAAAATTAGGCTGTGTTGAGTAAAAAAGATACCAAATACGTAATTCCCATAAAATTGTGCATGCCTGTAAAATGGCGAAAAACTATAGTACCCAAAATTGTGCATAGGCAATGCTTTAAAAGTAACAACAAATAAAAAGTAGCACTACAAATATATACACAGAGTAAAAAAGGCGCACAATATACTCTCTGCTCAGCGCTTAGGAATGAAAATTTCCAACCCTAATACAACAGCTACTGCTAATTAATATTCCAAACAGAATAAAACACCATGTATATGAAAAAACAGAAAAGTCTCTGAAGCAGCGCTCAAATGACCCCACGGTTCAAACACGCTATGTAATCATCAGACGATATAATCCATGTAGTAAAACATAATCCTTCCACCAGCACACAATCACCGCGTGAAGAAACCGGGGTCCCCTTTGGGGATACACTCACTAGATCAAGGTAAGTAAACAGCTTAAGGGGTTAATATCTTTGTGCAGATCCTGGATGGTCATAAGCATCTAATATGGGCCCAATTGCTTGCTATGATGTCCAACCTTCCACTCCTCGATCAGGACCAAATTATCAGCACCTCATGAATCATGGTAACGTAAATGGAGAAAGAAGCAAATGCCACATAGTGTAAAACCGTAAATTTATTACGTCCCAAAGATATTCCCCTAGACAGTAAATGAGCATAAAATCACTGTGGTTTGTTACCACTTCCAGAGTTGGCGTCTACGAACGGTGCGGTACCAGCCCAACTCCTCGAGTATCACCGCCCCGCGGGGCCTAGCGACGTATCGGCAGTGGATGTTACCGACGGAGGAGGTGATACTTGGGGAGTCGGGCTGGTACCGCAAACAGCATATATAAAAGAAAGGGTCTGCATATAGTATAAAACTTTTCTATTAAATAACATCTGGTATTGCAGTTACAAAAGGCTTGCGTGTAACAAACAAACAGACGCCAACACTGTGGGGGGGGGGGAGGGGGCTTGGTCAAAGCCTGCTAATGTCTGTAGTGTAGGTTGTGACCCTATGCGTTTTGTCATACAATGACGTCATCAGGGGAATGCTTTAAAAGTCTTCGTAGGTCATCAGATTATAATTGATGGCTGTAGAAGTATTGCTCTCACTAGAGTGGATGTGGAAATTCCTAATATGTGTATTTTCATATGCCTAAGCACTTGGCGCATTTCACAGGTCATCAGATTATAATTGATGGCTGTAGAAGTATTGCTTTCATAGAGTGGGTGCGGAAATACCTAATACGTGTGTTTTTGTATGCCTAAACACACGGTGCATTTGTATGCGCATGGGAGTCAGGGCTTTTTAAAATTATTTTGCTGTGTTTTAATTTATTTAAGTAAATTTTTTTTTTTTTTTTTTTTTTTTTACTTAACTTTATTGTTATTGCAAGAGACCTGAAAAACCCCTATGTGATAGCAAAGTGCAGATGAAAGGTTCTCTTTAAGGAGACATCAAGGGTCTATTTGACCCCTATGGTCACCTCTGTACTCAGCACGCGATGACATCACATTGCCATGGCACAGATTGGGGCCATAAATGTATGCTGACCTGCGCATGCACGGCTCAGTATATTTGACGGCTGACAGGCAGGAGGACCCCTACATGGTCTCTTCTGTCATAAATTTCCTGCCTGTGAGCAGTTTTTCAAAATGTGGCCTTACTGCTACTATAAATTGTAATATTGTTAGAAATATTATAGAATTATTTTATAATTATAGGATATTAGAGAATATTATATAACAAACTTAAAAAGGAGTGAATGGCATAATATTGCTTAAAATATATTTGAGGCCATCTTTGGTCATTAGCCAACACCTGCTTCCCATATTGCAATCATAATAAAAGGTTCTGTTTCACTGCTTTTTGTCACAATGCAAGTCTCTGACTTGGCCAACTTATTGAAAACAATGCACTCTTTATGTGAATGATATCATCTCAACAGTTGTTAAGAAGTTAGACAGTATCGTTGTAGTAGCTACTTGACTTTGCCTCTAGTGGCTAATTTATATTCCAGTTACAAAAGTATGAAAGAGGTAGCATTTAAAGCTGAAGTTTAATCATAAAAAATATTATCTATAGCTTTAGTAAACTAACTTAACTGTAATGGAGTTGTGTCCTGTATTGTGCAGGCAGCTGGATCCTGGAGGAATCTTCACTGCAGAGATGCCTGTCCTCTTCCTGTCTCTGTACTTCTGGCGCTGCAGTGATTAATAGCTTTGCATCCGCTGTGAGTCTGCTGTGAAAAAGTTTCTGTTGAGGACTCGCCCCCTCCTCCCTCCAATGTTCTTTTATTGCTTTAACTGCCTGTAACACGATCTGTGAATGGGGAAGAGAATCCCCCCTTTACAAGTCGTGTTACAGGCAGTGAAAGCAATGAAAGAACTTTTCCAATGAAGGTGCAGTGAGGAGGGGGTGGATCCTCATTGGGAACTTTTTCACAGCAGCTTCATAGAAGACCTGGAGCTATTAATCCCTGGAGTACTGGAAATTCAGCAGAGGGAAGAGGACTGGCATCCCTGCAGTAGAGATTTTTACAGGCAGCGGTGGCTTGTCCATTAGGGGCGCACGGGCGCCACTCCCCCTATCCATGCTTCCGACCCCCTAATCTACATGCAGGGCACCGGACACATGGACTCCAATGGGGGGGGGGGTTTAAGCACGTGATTAGTTCCAGAGGCTCTAATAGGCTTCAAAAAAGGGTGGGCTGGGGGCGCAGAATTCGCTGGTGACCCGAGTGGGGGGGGGGTGTGTGTTTGTTTGCCGCCGCCCCAAAAAAAACCACTAGCCGCCACTGTGTACAGGATTCAACTGTGTGCATGATGTGGGACAAACTTCACTAAGTAGCTCAATAAAGTGTTTGTTTTTAATGGCTAAACTTCAGCTTCAGAGCTCATTCACACTAGCGATTGGGAGGCAACATAGCCCTGAGGTTAAGCCACGCTTTTACTGCCCCCCAATCGCTACCCTGTTAAGTTACAGAGCCAGCGGACAGGGTTGTACACATGCCACTGCCGCAATGCTTTGCTTCATGGCTGTAGCAGGAATTATACCTCCTATTATTATTGGTTGTAGTGAATGGGGCTGCTCTGCAACTCTTGCAGGTAAGCAGTGTAGCTACTAAGAGGTGCCTACACATACTGTACCTAAAGTAGCACAACAAAGCCCTGTGGACACAACTAAATCCCAAGCAGTTCTGACAGGAAGAGCTTTGGCACTTCTAGACAGTGATGAATTCCAGCCACCTCTTCTTTCCTCTTGCTGCTTTCTAAAAGCCAATGGGTCAGGCGATTATGTGATGTCCCAATACCGCAAAAAAAGCTTGGTTACAATATGCCTGACCTTGACACTCCTCACCAGACTTTTTTGTGGCATTGGCGCAGTAAAGGCTTCCGTCTGCCAACTCGCATATACAGCAAATTTTTGTTCAGTTATTGTCATATTGTGCTCCTTGATACAACCACACCATCTTTTTCCAGAGCAGCCTGTATTTCTCCTGAGGTTACCTGTGGGGGTCTTCTATGTATCCCAGACAATTCTTCTGGCAGTTGTGGCTGCAATCTTTCTTTGTCTACCTTACCTTGCTTGGTATCAAGAGATCCCCAAATTCTCCACTTCTTAATAAATGATTGAACAGTACTGACTGGCATATTTAAGGCTTTGGGTATCTTTTTATATCCTTTTCCATCTTTATAAAGTTCCATTACCTTGTTATGCAGGTCTTTTGACAGTTCTTTTCTGCTCCCCATGTCTCAGTATCTAGCCTGCTCAATGCATCCACAACAGAGTTAACACACTCATTGACTATACTCAGACCCCAATTGCAATTTAAAAAGCCACAGCTTTAATTGCCATTTAACCTGTGTATGTAATCTTGTGTGTCTGTACTAAGGCCAAACATTCCAGCGTATGTAAACTTTTGATCAGGGCAGTTTGGGTGATTTCTGTTATTATTATGATTTAAAAAGGAACCAAACAGATGTGATAATGAATGGCTTCATATGATCACTATCCTTAACCACTTGAACACCAAGCCTTTTCTGGCACTTTTTTGGCAAGTTTAAATCAGTATTTTTTGCTAGAAAATTTCTGATAACCCACAAAAATTATTTTTTTAGCAGAGACCCTAGGGAATAAAATGACGATCATGCAGTTTTTTATGCCGCACAGTATTTGCGCAGCGTTTTTTTTAAATGCAATTTAAAAAAATAAAAGCAAAAAACAAAACACAATATATACCCCAATTTTTTGTATCACGTGAAAGGATGATGTTACACAGAGTAAATAGATACCTAACATGTCTCACTTTAAATTTGCGCACGCTCGTGGAATGGCAACAAACTACAATACTTAAAAATCTCCATAGGCGACGCTTTAACATTTTTTACAGAAGAGGTCTAGCGCTAGAATTATTGCTCTCGCTCTAACGTTTATGACAATACCTCACATGTGTAGTGCAAACACCATTTATATATGCGTGCGTGCGTGACTTACCTATGTGTTCGCTTCTTCTCTTATTTATTTTATTTTTTATTTTTACACTATCCCTTTAATTTTTTTTTCGATTACTTTTATTCCTATTACAAGGAATGTAAACAACCTTTGTAATAGAAAGAAGGATGACAGGCCCTCCTTATGGAGAGATAATGGGTCGAAAAGACTCCAAATCTCTCCTTTACCTTTTTAAAAGCAAAATATCAGAAAAAATTTTTTTTGATCTTCTACTTTAACCACTTCAGCCCCGGAAGGATTTCCTGCTTTAGGACCGGAGCCCTTTTTGCGATTCGGCACTGCGTCGCTTTAACTGACAATTGCGCGGTCGTGTGGCATTGTACCCAAACGAAATTTGCGTCCTTTTTTTCCCACAAATAGAGCTTTCTTTTGGTGATATTTGATCCCCTCTGCGTCATTTCTGATCGCCGCTATAAACAAAAGAAGGGCGACAATTTTGCAAAAAAAACCCCAAATTTCTTACTTTTTGCTAAAATACAAATCAAAAAAAAAATATAAAAAAACATTTTTTTTTCACAGTTTTTGGCCGATTTATATTCTTCCTCATATTTGCGATTTAAAAAATCGCAATCGGCGTTTATTGATTGGTTTGCGCAAAAGTGGTCGCGTTTACAGATGATGAGAATTCATTCTTGGGGTTTTTTTTTTACTAGTAATGGCAGCGATCTGCGATTTTTAGCGGTACAGCGATATTTCAGCGGACATGTCCGGACTATTTTGACACTTTTTTGGGACCATTGGCATTTATACAGTGATCAGTGCTATAAAAATGCACTGATTACTGTGTAAATGCCATTGGCAGTGAAGGGGTTAACCTGCAGGAGGCGCTCTAAGGGTTAAGTATGTTCCCTGGGCGTGTTCTAACTGTAGGGGGACTGCCCTGGCTGGGGAAAGGAAGTGGTCACAGCCTTCGTATACAGGAAGGCTGTGATCACAGCCCTTCCCTCTTCACACATACATTCACGGACCTCCATTCCTCCGCTCGGGGGGGCCATCGCGGGTAGCCGGCGGCAATCGAAGCCGCCGCACCCGCTCCCTGGCCCTCCCCGAACACAGTGAGTGCGCGGGCGCGCCTCCGGCGGCGCGCGCTCACTAGGCTCGTTAGCGCGGCCGCCGTCATATGACGCCGATTTGCGCTCACGAGCCACCTTGCCGCCGTCAATTGCCGATCGGCGGTCGGCAAGGGGTTAAAAAAAGTTGTTTACTTCTGCCCTAGATCGGAAGTGACGTCATGCCGTTGCTCTGGTCCTCCAAGGCCATAGAGGCGATCAGAGACGATCCGGTCTTTGTTCTTCTCTGTGACCAGACGGTCGCACCCTTGGATTGTTTCTTGGGGGCGCCGGTAAAACGGTAATTCTGAGAAACACAGGCAGGAGGGGGGATCGGTGGGACGTCCCCTCCCACTGCTTCTGAAAAGGATCCAGCGGCTAATGAGCCGCTCAGACTGCTTTCATGAGAGAGCTAGCCGCTGGCTGAAAAAAAATACTGGGGTTATGGTAACTTCAGCCGTAACCTCGATGAACCACTTGCAAAACCGCAATGTATATATATATATATATATATTTCCTGGACCTCCCCATGTCAGCCTACTACGGGTCAGCTCCGCCCCCTCTGACCCCTTCAGGACCACCTCTTTCCTAGCCCATAAAGGGCGGCTGTCTGCCCCACAACACTGTTCTTTTTTCGTCCTCGCTCCGGACACCTTTTTTTTTTTTTTTTTATTATTATTATTATTATTTATTTATTTTATTTTTTTTCCTTCTCTTTTCTCTCTCGGAGGCTGCCCTGGCGTCCCCCTCCGGATTGCGGACCAGATGCCTACTGGAGGTGGGTTCCCGTAAGCGGGCGATAAACAGTATAAATTACTGGATACTCCTGCGGGCAGGAAGACGCTACGGTTACCAGAGACCGACCCGACTGAAATAACAGTATAAACTACTGTCTACGGTCGCAGAGGAAATAACGAGAGAGATTGCTGTACGCCTTATCACGAATAACAGTATAAATTACTGTATACGGCGGCAGCGGGAATAACAGTATAAATTACTGTCTACTGTACATTCGGAAGAAACAGTATAAATTACTGTCTACTGTACCTACAAAATAACAGTATAAATTACTGTCTACTGTACATTCGGAAGAAACAGTATAAATTGCTGTCTACTGTACTTACAAAATGACAGTATAAATTACTGTCTACTGTACCTGCGAATTACAAGACAGGCGGTTTAACAGTATAAGGTACTGTATACTGCGGCTTAGAGGAGTACAGTATAAAGCTACTGTCTGCTGGGATTTACTGACACCCTACAACAACAGGAACATAAGGTACTGTCTCTTTATATTACACACAGCGGAATGTGGATTACTGTAACTGGCTATCTTGTTTTCCTCCGGTGAGCACTTTGATATAGTTTCTTACTTTATTGCTGCAGTGGCAGCGGCGGGGTTCCTGCAGCGGGCGGCGCGCTGAGCCCGCTAGTTCCTCGGCGGCCGCGTGTGAAGTCTGACGTCACCAGGGAGCGCCGCGGGCCGTTGCTAGGCGACGACCGGGACGCTCTTCGTGGATTGGCGGCGGCAGTCTTCTTCCCTGGCGTCCCACGGAGGAGAGGGCGCTCTGCAGATCTGCCGCTCGGTCGCTGCACACAGGTAGGCAGCGCTGTTCTCCCGGCTGCTGTGCTTGGGAGGGCAGGCCCCGGACCCCGGGAGACTGTGTGTATAACTTTCCCTCTTTTTATTTAGGTCTGTCCAGTCCATTGGCTGCCTTTAGGAACAGGGCTGAGCGCCATGGAGAGGTAGAGAGGGGAGGAGGGATTTTTTTGTCTATTTTCCCTTTGATCTGTTTCTCTCTCTCTGCTGCTCGTTATATGGTCGTATTTTGATTTATTGCCATGTGCTTTTTTTTTTTTTTCTTCTCCTTTTTTGTGTTTCCCTCCTCTTCTCTCTCTCCCTCATTATAGAGAGAGGTCCTCAAGGCGGGATAAAGGTCCACGGAAGGCGAGCAGATCTACCGCCGGCAGGAAGGTGTTTTTTCCTCTTCTTTTTTTTTTTTTTCGTGTACCGTTATTTAGTTTTATGCTGGTATATTGCTCGTCGTCTCTCTCTCTTTGTCTAGTTTCCCTTTTATCTGTTTTTTTAGGGAGGAGGGGAGAGATGGAGAGGTACCGCGAGTCGGGACAAGGATTTCCGTCGGTTACCTGACCTGTCTGGATTTATTTTTCTCCCTTTCAATATGTGTGTCAGAGGGCCCCAGGCCCCGGACGGGAGGGTTCGTGTCGTCGGCCCTCTTGTCGCGACGGATGGACACACGTCGCTGGCTCGCCGTCTAGACGTCTCGCGGGAGAGGAGGCACCCTGCGGTCCCTTCTTCTGACGGCGGCGGTTAGGTGCTTCTCGCAGGGCCAGCAGCGGATCGTTGCCGGGCGCCGCGAGGGACCACTGCAGTCTG
>BLSH010281355.1:510040-529748 GCA_018402905.1 Glandirana rugosa | reverse complement strand
AAATTCAAAATGCTAACCACAACATACAAAGCCATCCACCACACTGCCCCCAGCTACATCGCCAATCTCATCCGCAGATATTGCCCAAATCATCCTCTCCGCTACTCCCAGGATCTCCTGCTCTCTAGCTCCCTTGTTACCTCCTCCCATGCTCACCTACAGGACTTCTCCAGAGCCTCTCCCATCCTCTGGAACTCCCTGCCTCAGAATGTCTGTTCAGTCCCCACCCTGTCCACCTTTAGGCGATCCTTGAAAACTCATATATTCAGGGAAACTTACCCCACCTCCACCTAAGAACTGTGCTTGAGTCACCTCTATCAGATCATCCCCTGCAGCCATTACCTTTTGTACCACCTCCCCCTCCCTTTAGATTGTAAGCTCCATGAGCAGGGCCCTCCTATTCCTTCTGTATTGACCTGTATTGTAATTGTACTGTGTCCCTTCTTTATTGTAAAGCGCTGCGCAAACTGTTGGCGCTATATAAATCCTGTATAATAATAGTAATAATATTCAACAGAGAAACTATGACCGTGAAATCACTCAGCAAATGCTATCCTGGGAACCTAAAATTATTTTAACGTAAATAAATACATGCAATCTATCTTTATCTGCGTTTTATGCAATTTGTTGCAGTCAGATTTACTAAACCTCTTACTTTGAGTGCTCTGAGTATGGAGTCTACCTCTGTGTTGTGCAACATCCCTCACTTTTGAAAGTCTACAGTAGGCTGTGTATTGGCTCAAGCAGTGTATTGTATATAACCCTAGTTTACCAGGAACAAAGCATTGCTAACCAATGAAATGGTCCCATAAAACGGAGCGCACTTTTGCAGCGCTTTTGAGGCATTAGCTGTGCACTTTTTTTAAGGTCATGTGACTCAAAAGAACCATTTTGAGGTGCTTCCCACTCATTTCAATGGAGAGGGGCTCTTTTGAAGCGCTTCCAAAGAGTTTTGTCTCCGCCTCGCCAGCGCACCACCCCAGTGTGAAAGCATTAATTGATCTTAATCAATCATTAATTGATCTTAATGGAAATTCGTTTTTGTGAGCTTTTTTTTAGCAAGAACGTGCCTGAAAAACGCATCAGTGTGACAGGGGTCTAATGATATGTTTGGAAGAAAAAGAATTTTTGAGCATGAAAATCTTACTTCCTGTATGTTAGTGTAGCTCAGCCGCCTGGCCACTGATTTGGTCCCAAGGTTCCTTCCCCAGCAAGTGCACTAGAAGCCAGGCACAGAGATTCAGTGACTCCTCTGGCTCAATGATCAGTCTAGGTATATCCTTTTTTCATGCTTTATTGAAACTTGAACTTGGGTGGGTGCAGGGTAACTGTGTGATACTCCAGCAACATTAAGTAGTAACTAGAGGGCATCTACAGTGCCTTGAAAAAGTATTCATACCCCTTGAAATTTTCCACATTTTGTGGAATAGAAAAGTAAATGTACATTATTGGGATTTTATTATTATTATACAGGATTTATATAGCGCCAACAGTTTGCGCAGCGCTTTACAATATGAGGGCAGACAGTACAGTTACAATACAATACAGGAAGAATTGGAGGGCCCTGCTCGTTAGAGCTTACAATCTAAAAGGGAGGGAGACCAACACAAAGTGTCACATAATTGTGCAGTGGAAGGAAATGATAAATGGTTTTCAAATTTTTTTACAAATAAATATCTGAAAAATGTAGTGTGCATTTGTATTCAACCACTTTTAGCCCCCATTCACATCAGCGCGATTTGACAATCGCCACCTATTGCCAGCAACGGCATTGTCCCAATCGATTTCCAAAAGTAGGTTCCTGCACTACTTTTGGCGACTTCAGGGGCGATTTCAATAGACCTCTGTGCATGAACCCGCACAGATGTCTTTCAAATCGACCCCGGACTCGCACTGAAATGCGGGTTTGAAATTGCACGAGTTCAGCTGAACTCACACAATTTCAAACCCACGTTCAGTGTAAACGTGCCCTCATTCTGATATTCCTAACTAAAATCTAGTGGAACCAATTGCCTTCAGAAGTCACCTAATTAGTAAATAGAGTCCGTCTGTGTGTAATTTAATCTCAGTATAAATACAGCTGTTCTGTGAAGCCCTCAGAGGTTTGTTAGCGAACCTTAGTGAACAAACAGCATCATGAAGGCCAAGGAACACACCAGACAGATCAGGGATAAAGTTGTGGAGAATTTTAAAGCAGGGTTAGATCATAAAAAAAATATCCCAAGCTTGGTACATCTCATGGAGCACTGTTCAATCCATCATCCAAAAATGGAAAGAGTATGGCACAACTGCAAACCTACCAAGACATGGCCATCCTCCTTTTTGACAGGTACTCAGCTCCCACTTCCGCTTGGCTGCCTAGGCAACTCCTCCGCTCCCCCTCCCACCCGGCAATCTTCTGGGACACATCACAAGCCCCAGAAGATAGCTCAGCCATTCAGGACAGCGCAGAGCGGCTCGCGCATGCACAGCGTGCACCCAACTCTGAAGCCGCAAGCTGTCACAGCCAGGTGCCCACACTTGCAATGCCGGTGCTGCAGAGAGGAGAGGGAGAGAAGCAAGGCTTCGCGCGGCCGTATCGCTGGACCGTGGGCAGGTGAGTGTGTGTTTATTAAAAGTCAGCAGCTACAGTTTTTGTAGCCGCTGAGTTTTAATAAACTGAAAAAGGAGTGGTACTCCACTTGAACAAGAAGTAAAAGCTTTAAAAGAGGTCTTCCCTGACCACTCTACATTCAATGCCTGTTAGTAGCTTAGATACATCTGTTATCTGTCCACATTAGGAGGCTGCCACTATTCTGCTCTACACATAAAGAGGTCTGATTTCACTTTGAAATTGAGTCTGTTGTGAACGTTGAAGATGATTTTCTCCACAATGCCTATAATGGGAGAGATCAGTGAGGGCTTGTTTTAAAGTGTTTTTACCCATTGTTTCTCAACCTTTTTGCAGTCAGGGCACCCTTGAAAAATATTTCAGTCTTGAGGCACTCCAGTTTAAGGCTTGGTTCACATTACTGTGTGTCAGGGGATGCATGCAAAATCGTGCGTTCCCGACATGCAGACAAATGCAGAAGAACAGGGGTGTCATTAATGCCTAATGGTTTCCGCATTGGAAAGTGCAGTACGTTTTTGCTGCGGGGACTGTTTTTCTGTGGGTTGGGGAGCCCATTGATATGAATGGACTGCCCTACATGCAGCAGCACTGATGTGAACACCTGCACCCCAAACTGCATGTGAACATCTGCACTCCTCTTTGCTCACCTCCACATCCTCTTCTCTGATCACTCTTATCCTCTTCTCTGCTCACCTCTAACTCAAGCACCACCTCTCTGCTCACCTCCGTACCCCAAAACCTCCTCTCTGCTTACCTCTATACCCAAAATCCCCTATGCTCAACTCTGTACCCCACGCCCTGTGTCTGCTCACCTCTTTATCCCCAAACCCCTCTTTCTGCTCACCTCTGTACCCCCAAACCTTCCTCTCTGCTCACCTCAAAGCCCAAACGATTCTTGGGTAAAAATTGCTCAGGTAAGTTGTAAAAGCTTGTCTATTTGCTCTTGTTGCCTCCCAACATAAACCAGTTTGGTTATTGTTTGGTGTTGTTTAGATTTGTGATAGGGGAATGTTAAAAACACACGCGTTCATGTGCTGCGGTCCTCTCTGTCACATTAAGTGAGCAGTACTTCCGCAGAACACTACCCACTTCAAGCGAATGCTTGCAGTTGTGGTGCATTGGTGCAGCATTTACGGGTTAAAGCAGGAGGTGTCATATTGCCTCTCCACCTATCAACCACGTCTGAAAAGTGATCCGAGTGTAGATCAATTTTCAAAGGCACAGCAATTTAGCCACACGTTGAAATCTAGGACTTAGTCTGTGTGTCTCTCATCCTCCATCACTGTCATCTGCTGTCTTCTAGAGATGTTGTACGTGCACTATGCCCAGGCATACAGAATGAATGCCATCTCTGTCTCTAGATCTAAACCCAGAACAGCTGCTGTTCTAAGTATCTAGGCACGGCACATGACCAGCAATTCAAGGTACATGCAGGATTTCACACAGTGGATTACAGTGAAGAACAAAAACGATCTGAACAATGGAACCAAGCTAATTATCATCTAGGTTTCTTTGTGTAGTTTAGACTCTAGCATTTCTTTCTACCGAATAATGAAGAACTCAGTTTAAATAAAACATTTTCTATTGTTTCTAGTAGCAGAGCTATTCTCTATAACTATAACCTATGAAAAATATTCCCTTTCTAACTGCTGTGCAAATTAGCTGATCTAAATGAGACGCTAATTTATTCTCTGTTAACAACCAAGTTTATAGAACACTAAAGTATTGTATATAGGGATTTAACTGCACCATCTCTAAAACTTACAAGCTTTATATTCCTTGTTATTTTATTAACCACTTGCTTACTGGGCGCTTTCCCCCCTTCCTGCCCAGACCAATTTTCATCTATCAGTGCTGCCGCACTTTGAATGTAAATTGCGCGGTCATGCAACGCTGTACGCAAATTAAATTTTTATCATTTTTTTCACACAGATAGTGCTTTCTTTTGGTGCTCTTTAATCACCATTTTTTTTATTTTTTGCTAAACAAACAAAAAAAGACCGAAAATTTTGAAAAATAAAATGAAATGTTTTTTATAATTCGTTATAAAATTTTGCTAACAGGTAATTTTTCTCCTTCACCAATGAGCACTGATAGGCACTAATGAGGCAGAACTGATGGACGCTGATAGGTGGCACTGGTGTGTACTGATCAGGACTAAAGAAGAAACAACCCCACTTGGGACTTTCCATGTGAAGACCAACTCCATAAGAGTATAGCAAAGTTTACATAAAAAATTACATTTTTATTTATAAAGTTGCATAATGGCCCATAGATCGGGTTTCACAGGGACAAGAAAAATACAGACATATACATAAAGTGGATGCATACAGATTGTAACAAAACATTTAAAATACACGAACGTGTGATATTGATATAACCACCACACTCTGTTTGCTGGAATCAGAGGAAACTGATGCGTTTCGAATTATAATCAAAGTTCTTCCTCAGATGTAAGTGGTCATATAATTACAGCAATGTCACGAGAGGAGACATTTGCATCCAAAACTTAGCAGTGTAAGAACATCCACAATTTGGTGCAGGCTACCCACTGCTCATCAGCATCCCCGTGTGAGAGATGGGTAAGGAATCAAAATGGTCCACCAAGTCCACAAACAGCACCCCACCCGACCAGCCTCACGAGAAGCGTACACTCCCTGGCAGAAAACCAGTCAAACAGTGGAATGCTGCACCTTTGGAGGGGAGTGTATGATGACTCCAGAGAAAAATGATAATATCATATGGTAACTGGGAATGATATTGCTATATTGTCAGGAAACCCATCAAGGGGATGGTGTATGTAGAGGTCAGTTCAATAAATTGGTTTTAGTATCCAGATCTGCATTCATTGCAGTTGAACGACACAACCTGTCTGAGTGTTAGTATCTATCTGTTTACTGGAGTCATCATTGTGGTAGCCCAATAAAGCTGCACTGATAGGCGGCACTGAGAGGTGGCACAGATGGACGGCACAGGTAGGTGCCACTGATGGGCATTGATAGGCGCCACTGATCGACACTGGTTGGCGGCACTAATAGGCAGCACTGATAAGTGACACTGATGATAAGGCACTGATGGGCAGCACTGATGGGCACTGATAGGTGGCACTGGTGGGCACTGATTAGTGCCCTGATAGGCGGCACTGAGAGGTGGCACAGATAGACTCCACTGATGGGCATTGATAGGCGCCACTGATCGGCACTAGTAGGTGGCACTGATAGGCAGCACTGATAAGTGACACTGATGATGAGGCACTGATGGGCACTGATTAGCAGTACTGATGGGCACTGATAGGTGGCACTGATAGGTGGCACAGATAGGTGGCACTGATAGGCGGCACAAATAGACAGCACTGATTGACACTGGTAGGCAGCACTGATAAGCAGCACTGATAAGTGACACTGATGATGAGGCACTGATTGGCAGCACTGATGAGCACTGATTAGCAGTACTGATGGGCACTGGTAGGTGACACTGATGGGCACTGATTAGCAGCACTGGTGGGCACTGAGAGACTGATGTCCGTGTAACAGAAGCCGTTTAACGGCTCTCTTCTTTTTTCCTCACACTGTCAGTGTGAGGAAACTATCTGGATGCTAAAACACTGTCAGTGTGAGGGGAAAAGAGAGCCGATAACCGGCTTTTGTTTACTTCCGTGATCAGCTGTCATTGAGTAACAGCTAATCGTGTGGTAAAGGGCAGCTGTGATTGGCTCATTACCCCGATCTGTGATCAGCCGAGTCCCAAGGGTGGAGTGAGCATGTGAGGACAACTTTCGGCTACTGCACGGGCGCCAAGTGGTTAAAGTATAACTAAAGGCAAAATCTTTTTTGTATGCACTTGTGGATAGAGTGTAGAGGGATAATAACCCCTGTAGGTTTTTAGGTTTCAATATTTTTATTGGAAATATTAAATACAAAAAATAAAAATATTGGCAACAACAAAATCAGAGTCACAGGTTATCACCAGCGTAACATAAGAATATGTCAAATTTAGGACAATAGTTATCCAGGTGAATACGGATCGTTCAAATAAGGAAATATATATAAAAAAAAAAACTATCATTATCAAGAATTCCAACTGCTAACCGTAGTAGTAGAAATCCGCAGGAGTGGTTAGGATAATTATTATACCGGAAAAGGGGAGACCAATGGGGGGGGGGGGGGGTAGGAAACGGGACAAGAAGTTGATAATTGTAAGAAAAGTGGTGTCCTCATACCTGAGATTATGATCTTAGTAGGAACCCCAAAGGGGACCTGCAACCTTCATCAAAATAAGAGGTAAAGAAATAGGCAAAGTGAAGAAAAAAAGAAAAAGCAAAGGAGAGAGGTCAGCCAGGAACAAGTTAAGGAACTGACAAGTACCAAATCCATGGGTCCTACATTCTGTGAGATTTCTTAATGTTGTTGTGGAGGATACAGGTGAGCTTACACTTCACATAGTCAAATGGTATAACCGACTGCTGACCAAGCTTAGCGATTGCAATTTGTGCTGCCAAGAACATATAAGTAAAAAAGTTTCATGGATTTTTTTTGGACCTCATCAGGTAACTTATGGAAGATGGCCGCCTCTGAGGATCTGCGAATATTCACTCCCATCACTGAATAAATAAAGTTAAACATTCTAATCCAAAATCTAGTCACTATAGGGCCCTGACAGTTTTTAATGCTGTATGTGCCCATTAGGAAAGTCATCCTCTCTATTTCTCCTGTTTACCATTATCACTGAAAGTGAAAGTAAAAGAAAATCCCACATTTTGGGTTGTCCCCAGAAAAGTAATAGAGTGGAAATTTTCCAATGAAGACACTAGTTCTGGTGACCTGGGGGTCCCCAAGGAACTCCCTTATATTAGAGGGATTTCCTCTCACTTCCTGTTGGTTATGGGACAGGAATCGAAGGGAAACCTCCCCAATGGGGCACAGACATTGGGAAAAAAAGGTCACAACTCTCCCTTGCTCTATCCAAAATGAAAAAAAAAATAGTTCTGCCTATAGTTTTAATTTAAAGTGGAAATCAAGTTAAAAAAGGGTAAGTAGGCAGTTCTTTTATTGCAGAAGAGACATGCTATGTCTCTTCTGCAATAAAACAAACTTACCTGCCTGGTCGCATTCTTCTTTTGCATGGCAGTGTGCACATTAGTCAGACATCCTGGCACACTGGCACTGTGCCATGAATGTATGCTGAGCTGCGAATGCAGCTAATCAAGAGGCGAAAACATGGTACCCAAAAGAAGCCCAGGGAGAGGATGTTGGCGTCCGGCGAGAGATACAATGGTTGCATCTCTGGAACATAAGAAAGTATGCTGTGGATTATATCTTTTTTTATATTCGACAAAAAAGAGTAGATTACAGACTACAATAACTGCCTAATTATTTAAAGTGTAACTATAGGCAAAATAAAAAATAGCATATGATGCTGTCTGTCAATAGCATTAGTACAATATGTTTTGTTTTTCCTCCTATAACATATACTGTATATGTTTTATTATCGTGTGAACTTGCCAGTACATCTGTTATTTTTTACTTCCTTTAGTATTTCCCCAATATTTGAGTAGTGGCCTCTTTAAGGGGGATTCACCCATGCTAGGACTGACAGCTTGGGACTGAGATATGGTTGCTGAACTGTGAAAATCTCCTCTTTGGGACCCTTGAAGCAGACGGGAAACCCTAAACCCCATTGTGGGATCGGTATAGTGATGGTGAGCCATACTCTTGTTTTCCAGAGCTATGGGCTATTTTGTATTCTTTTTCTGAAGAAAGCTGTTTTGTCTTCTGGATTGTTTGCAAGATTAATAAAGACTGTCACTTTTACAAATGGCTGGAGGTGATTCTGCTCCCCAGATCAAAAAAGTTCCACTTTGAAGTCCACTTAAAAGTACATGTCCATCTAAGATTACCTTGTCCCACGGGAGTAAAACACTGCTGTGTTGTTTTGTTGCAGAACGGACAGTGTTGTCACTGTTGAGGGTTGAAATATTGCTAGTGACAGACTGCATCACATACTGTATGTCATTTTTGATTTGGACCATAGTTACACTTTAATAGAGGTTGAGATAAAATACAATATTTGCCATGTAGCAAATACATTGTTTGCAGTGAATCACTCGCCTCACCAACTTGCATTGTGAGAGGGAGCAGTAAAGCACAGCTATTACAGTATCTCACAAAAGTGAGTACACCCCTCACATTTTTGTAAATATTTTATTATATCTTTTCATGTGACAACCCTGAAGAAATGACACTTTGCTACAATGTAAAGTAGTGAGTGTACAGCTTGTATAACAGTGTAAATTTGCTGCCCTCTCAAAATAACTCAACACACAACCATTAATGTCTAAACCGCTGGCAACAAAAGTGCAACTGTCCAAATTGGGCCCGATTAGCCATTTTCCCTCCCCGGTGTCATGTGACACGTTAGTGTTACAAGGCCTCAGGTGTGAATGGGGAGCAGGTGTGTCAAATTTGGTGTTATCGCTCTCACTCTCTCATACTGGTCACTAGAAGTTTAACATGGCACCTCATGGCAAAGAACTCTCTGAGGATCTGAAAAAAAGAATTCTTGCTCTACATAAAAATGGCCTGGGCTTTAAGAAGATTGCCAAGTCTCTGAAACTGAGCTCCAGAAGCGTGGCCAAGACCACACAACAGTTTAACAGGACGAATTCCACTCAGAACAGGCCTCGCCATGGTCGACCAAAGGAGTTGAGTGCACGTGCTCAGCGCCATATCCAGAGGTTGTCTTTGGGAAATAGACATATGAGTGTTGCCAGCATTGCTGCAGAGGTTGAAGGGGTGGGGGGTCAGCCTGTCAGTGCTCAGACCATACACCGCACACTGCATCAAATTGGTCTGCATAGCTGTCATCCCAGAAGGAAGCCCCTTCTGAAGATGATTCACAGAAAGCCCGCAAACAGTTTGCTGAAGACAAGCAGACTAAGGGCATGGATTACTGAAACCATGACCTGTTGTCTGATGAGACCAAGATAAACGTATTTGGTTCAGATGGTGTCAAGCGTGTGTGGAAGCAACCAGGTGACGAGTACAAAGACAAGTGTGTCTTGCCTACAGTCAAGCATGGTGGCGGAAGTGATATGGTCTGGGGCTGCATGAGTGCTGATCAAGCTGATCACTTTTAGATATATATCTAATTATCATTACAGCAGAACTTCACCCAAAAGGGGAAGCATTGCTCTTCCTCCCCCTTCCTCCTTCACATTTGGCCCATTATTTTTTTTTTCTTTGGGAGGAGTGGGTACCTGGTTACAACAGGTACCCCCCCCCCCCCCATCCCCCGCAGCCTTCTGGGACACATCACAGGTCCCGGAAAGCTGTGGGACCATTCAGATAGCAACGCGCGGCTCGCACATGCAAAGTCAGCAGCCGGCCATGCAGCTCGGTCACAGCCAGCTGTCCACCGTTAGTATGCCGACGCTGGGGACTGAAGCCCGGGGGAGAAATCGGATGGGTGAGGACAGTGCTGGATCCTGGGACAGGTAAGTGTCTGTTTATTACAAGTTAGCAGCTACAGCTTTTGTAGCTGCTGACTTTTAGTTTTTCAAAAGATGACTGAAGAACCGCTTTAAGAAGACCATGCATTCCCTTTAAATCTAGGTTCTCACCTATGCGGCTGCGCTTTCTGCGATTTTCCCGTTTTTTTTAGCGCGATGTTGCTGCGATTTGCATTTTTTGGGGGGGGGGGGTTTGTTGCTAGGCAGACTTAATAATGCAAAATGCAAATTGCTGCAAAAACACGGTAAAAAACGCAGACAACACTTGCGTTTCTGGTGCAGCTCCATTGAAGTCTATTGCATGCAAAACGCAAACTGCAGTGAAAAAAAAAGTCCCCAACCCTTTCCAAAAAACGCAAGGCTGTAAAGCACACAGATGTGAACTACATCCATAGGAAGCTATGTTAAATGGACTGTAGTGCGTTTCTGCAAACTACAATATGCGGTAAAAAAACGCATATGTGTGGACCTAGGGTTAGGAGCCATGAAATCTAAGTACTTATTGACCTCAAGAACAAGTCCCAGAAGCCACGTGTGTTCAGAAATTTTTCATAAGTACTGACTATCTGGTTCTTGGAATCTCTCCAGCTCCATTGTAACAATGGAGTTTATTTACTAAAGCTGTCTCAGTTCTGCATAGGAACCAATCAGCTTCCAGGTTTTATTGCCAAAGCTTAACTGAACAAGCTGAAGTTAGAAGCTGATTGGCTACCATGCACAGCTGCACCAGATTCTGAGTGCTCCAGCTTTAGTAAATATACCTCAATTACTTTTTTGTTTGTGTTTTTATCTAAATAAAAGTAGTAAGAAATAAAGTGTTTAATGAATGCGGTGCTAGTATACAGGTTTTTACCCCTGGACCTATCTTTAAAATTAACACTTTACATGAATCAATAGTACAAACGTCACCAATGCCAAATCACATAATTTTTGAGAAGCCTAAATAACCTAAAACCTAAGTTCAGTCAGAATAAAAATCAATAAAAGTGACATTACTTATTATTAATGTGATGTGTCCTTTGTACTGCTGGCTCTTGCTTTACTTTCAGGCTCCATTCACAACTGAGCGTGGTGATTTACTGGTGCTTTTAGGGCATTTTTAAAAGCGTTTTTGCAGCTTTTTACAAGCATTTTCAAAGCGTTTTAGAAGTGTATTACAAGCGTTTTACAGCTTTAGATGTTTTTGTTTAGCCAATAGAAAGCAGTAGGGGGAGGAGAGAGGGAGAGAAAATTAGGGGTGGAGAACTCCTATTTGAGCAGAAAACGCTCATAAAACGCTCAAGTCAGGCATTTCTATTGAAGTCTATGGGGCCAAAAACACTTGTAATCTGCCAAAAAGAAGCCCTTGTACGTTTTTGAGTGACAGGCGTTTTGCTTCAGGTGACAAGAACGCTCATGTGTGAACAGGGGCCATTGAAATGAATGGGATTTGGCTTGTTGAGCGTTTTAGAGCTACACGCTTCAACCAGAAAATTGCTCAGGTGTGAACAGGGCCTAAGGCTCCATTCGCACTTGTGCGACTCCAAATTCGTGTGATTTATATTTAGACTTTGATGCAACTTTAGATGGGTGCAACTTGGATGTGACTTTGGCTGTTGACTTTGACTATTGCACAACTGTTGCATTGATAACATTAGGATGCAACATTCGTGCGACTTTTGAAAGTTTACATTGCAGTCTGTGGCAATGCAGTCAAAGCAGTCATAGATTTGAACAACTTCCATTGGAATAAATGGGCTGCGATTTGTCATGAGACTTTATGTGTCCAAAGTTGCATGACAAGTTGCACAAGTGTGAATGAAGTGTAACTCTTTATCCTCCAACCCCTCACCACAGCAGCTGTAATCATCCAGTGAGGTGGGAGCTAATACAGTCGACCCCCGCAAAGTCACGGTTCAGAGTTCGCGACCTCAGTCGTTCGCAGATTTTCGTAACAGTTTACTGCGCTCTTTTGTTTTTCATTCTTCTTAAAGCACTAAGATGCCACCCAAACGCCCTGCACCTTCTAAGGCTGAGTGAGTACCCGTACATTTGTATTTTTATTAAATTAAATTACTATACAATATTTAGCCTAAAAATAGGCATTTATAAGCATTTTTTGACCACATCCAAAATTTGTAGTTTTTCACAATTCGCGAGAGGGTTCTATGAACATAACCCCCGCAAATTTCGGGGGTCGACTGTAATACTGAGGGAGCTATGACAGGCACTCATCAAGAGTGACCGACTATGCCCACCCTTTCTGGCCAGCTCCTCCACTCATAGAAGCCGTACTACAGCTTCTCTGAGTGAAAAGCGATCTATGAATGGAAGACTGGTAGATGATTTAAAGTTCCATCCCCTTTGTTCATAGGTGACGTTTCTGTGATAAAAGCTGTAGTGCGGCTACTATGAATGGAGGAGGCTGGCGGAAAGGACAGGCATAGTCGGGCACTCTTGCCTGTCACAGTTCCCTCAGTTCTTTTAACCCCCTGGGTGGGGATTTTATCCAGAGGAAGAAGAAATCCTGTGCTTATGGTGTCTTTCACAGTTGTGCGACCCGATTTTAACGCGATTTGGGATCAGTATGACTTTGGTCTGATTTTGTTGCAACTTTGGCTCAATGAAAACATATTACAAAGTCACACAGAAGTAGTACAGAAATCACATCTATATTATTCAGGTGCGATTTGCATGAGACTTTGAGGGTTTAACATTGAAGTCTATGGACCTCAAGTTGCATCAAAGTTGGACCAAATGCAGGGACTACTTTGAAGTCGGCAAGACTTGAAAGTCGTACAGATATAAATGGTACTCATTGGAAATAATGGGGAACGACTTGTCATGCAACTTTGCAGTCCCAAATCGCAGGACAACTCGCACAAGTGTGAAAAGGGTCTAAAGCAAACCCGGGCTTTGAACATTCAGAACGGGTTTTTTTTATCTCCCCTACATAGGAGGATTATTATCTCTACTTCTCTTTCCTGCACTATTCAGCATCATAGGCCAAAGAAAATATTGATTACTTGTTTATATGGAGTGTGGATGGACTCACTTAGGCCAGTCAGCGCTGTCAAATGGGAAGTTCAGAATCTTGTGTATGCTACAACTCCAGCATCTTGAAGCTTGCACAAAGGTCTGGTTTACATATATGCTGTTTCCGGAGGCTAAGTTTGCTCGGGCACAGCAGCCCATTCATTTGAATGGGCTGTTGTGCCTCCGTAAATGCAGCGAAAAAGGTCCCTGCACCTTATTTCAATAATGCGGCCGCAGGGCAATAGTACAGTTCGGTTCCCAGTACAGGAAACCAAGCTGCAGTTTCCAGTTCATGGGGTTGCCATTAGGATTAATGCCCCCCATGCATCTCTAAAGCAGCAGCTTGTTTTTCTCTGCAGATGCGGGAAGGCGTATGATTTCACGCTCTCCCACACCTGCTCAGATGTGAACCTAGCCAAATAAATCAGTGAAGGAGCAAAAGTAAGGTTAAGTACTGTATGTATGTCTTCACTAAGGCCCCTTTCACACTAGCGGAGCCCATTTTGACAGGCTCTGCAGCTCAGCGGGGATCCATCCGTTGATCCCCGCTGAGCCGGCGTATGACAGGACAGTCTCTGCACTTTGTGCAGAGACTGACCTGTCACAGCTCCATTCTCCTCTATGGAGGATCGGATGATCACGGACCGTCTGTCCGTGTTCATGCGATCCGATCCGCCAGGCGGATGGAAAATAGGGTTTCCATCCGTCTGTTTTTGGTGGACCGGAGCGGATTAGATGTCAGCGGACATGTCACCGCTGACATCCGTTGCTCCATAGAGCACAATGGAGCGTCTGTTCGGGTCCCCCTGAAAAACTGACAGGCGGACCTGAACGATCCGCTGGTGTGAAAGAGCCCTTAAGCAGAACTTCACCCAAAAGGGGACGTTCCATCCTTGCTCCTCCCCCCTCCCTTCCTCCTTTACATTTGACACTTTTTTGGGGGGATGGTACCTGATTTTGACAGGTACCCGCTCCCCCACTTCCGGTCCAATCACCAAGAAGACTGCGTGACCAATCTCAAAGTGCAGCTTTTTGCCCTGCATAGACAAAGCACAAATTCACTTTAAAGCAGTGTTTCCCAACCCTGTCCTCAAGGCCCACCAACAGGTCATGTTTTCAGGATTTCCATTATTTTGCACAGGTGATTTGATCAGTTTCACTGCCTTAGTAATTACCACAGCCGATTCATCTGAGGGAAATCCTGAAAACATGACCTGTTGGTGGGCCTTGAGGACTGGGTTGGGGAACACTGCTTTAAAGGATAAGTTCACCTTTGTGATCTTTTTGCTGGTACAAAAATGTGCATTTATTATTATTATTTTTTTTTTAACTAGGAACCCTGCAAAGCATTGCAACCATGATCAGAAGATCGCGGGTACAATGACTGTCTGTGTAAGCTGTCTGCTCATACCTCATACGAGCAGGCAGTTGCTTAATTACAGGAAGGATGAACTACCTGGATGTTCAACAGTGCCCTGGTAGTTCAATGAGAACTACAAACCGACAACCGCAAAGGGGCTGTGGCACTTGTAGTTCTCCCATTCACATATCTATGTGAATAAATGACACAGCCAGGTGGGCAGAGCTCCTTTAAACCTCTGCAGCCTATATCACATGGTCACTGGCTGTCTGTGTCATTAGACAGTGCAGAGTGTGTTTTCAATCAGACATCACCTATTTTTTAGAACTGCAGTAAATTAAAGTGGAATTTTTGCCGAACATTAGCTATATTTAAAAATGTTCTCTCCCCCCTCCTGCTACCTCTCCTGCTTAACCCAAGTTAAAAAGATGTCTATACTTACCTATTTTTTCCCCTCTTCAGTCCAGTCATGTGATATTCTGTGTCAGTGAGCAGCATCTGTAGGGGAGAGGAGGGAATGCTTGACAATGGCTGGGCATTCCGGGAGCTGTGATGGTATTCTTATGCTCCCATGTTCCAGCCATTTTACTTTTTATTACTTTATATCACAGCAAAACCGCACAGATTGACGTGTTTCAAGCTTTCCTTATGGCTTAGTCATAATCTGCAACGATTGACGCATTTCATGCTCTCCTTAGCACTTAGTCATAGGCAAAGATTGTCGTGTTCCGCACTCTCCTTAGCGCTTAGTCATAATTGGTAAAGATTGGCGCATTTCACACTTTCCTTAGCGCTTAGTCATAAGTAAGTATCCACATTTTTTATACACCATTCAGGCAGGATAGGTCGCAGGAGGGAACATTTTTAAACATTGTGTTAGGTAGGAATTCTACTTTAAGGTGAAGAACATTTGCCTAGCACTGCTGCCCCCATGTACATACATAATTACAAACTATGGACAGAGGCAAAGTTTTTAATACATGAACACACATTCATATGAATATTTACTATTTATTAATGGGTCGGTGCAATCAAATGGATAGTTACATTTTTGGTAGATGCTGAAGAGTTAAAACAGCAGACCTTTGTCTTGTATCTCCTGGGGACTTTGTTAGTGAAATCTCTGAGCTTGGGTTCCTGGGTCTGCACACCTGCTGTGGCAATTATGAAGGATTTCTTGCTCTCCCTATGGGGGTTTTAAATTATTTTGCTTTGTTGAGAAATGAAGCAAGAGATCCTCAAACACACAAAGCTCGCCAGGAACACCTGAAAACCCTAGATGAACATGAATGGAGTTGGAATTTATTTTGTGAAGACCTTGTTGTTAGAGCATTCAAGACATACAAGAATCCAAGGCCTGACTCTGAGCACCAGCCTCCACTCCTGAATAAAAAATATCACTCTTGGTACTGACACTTTGTAAGCTACCAGTGATCATATATACATCAGCTATAACTTTGTGAGCTATAACTTTGTGACCACTGACAGGTTAAGTGAATAACATTGATCATCTCATTACAATGGCATCTGAAAGTTTGTGGGATATATTAGGCAACAACTAAACATGTCTTTGAAGTTGATGTGTTGTAAGCAGAAAAAATGAGCATCACATTGTGTTGTGTATGGGACTGAACAGAACAGTCAGGGGGCCAATGCTGACCCATGTCCACGGTCAAAAGTGCCTAAAGTGGGCATCAAAACTAAACCACTGAGCAATGGAAGAAGGTGGCCTGGTCCGATTAATCTTTTTCTTTTAAATTTTCTTTTACATCATGGGGATGACTGCGTGTGTGTGTCTCATTTACTTGTGGAAGAGATGGCACCAGGATGTAGCTTGGGAATAAGGCAAGCCAATGGAGGTAGTTTGATGCTTTGGGCAATGTTCTGCTGGGAAACCTGGGGCCCTGCCATTCATGTTGGTGGTACTTTGACATATACCACCTACCTAAATATAGTTATTGACCAAGTACACCCCTTCATGGAAACAGTATTCTCTGTTGGCAGTTCTTCAGATCTCAATCCAATTAAACATCTGTAGGAAGTACTGGAAAACAAGTCTGATCCATGGAGGCCCCATCCTGCAACTTACAGGACTTAAAGGATCTGCTACTGATGGCTTTGTGGCAGATACCACAACATACCTTCAGAGGTCTTAGTGGTATCCATGCCTTGATGGGTCATGGCTGTTTTGGCTGCAAAAGTGGCTGCCCCCATTGTAAGATGGGATGACATCTGTAAAATTTTGGATTTTTTTTTATCACAATCCTCCTTAGGACAAATAGGTTGGATTCCCTCAGCAGGGAAACAGACAGTATGAAAGTCTGACATGTATTCAAACCCCCTTCTTTGATCTCTCTGAAGAAAAAATATATACAAATATATACGCATATAAATCTTTAGATCTACTTTAAAGCTGAAGTTTAGAAATGGCAATGGCAATTTTAATATTGTAATTATGTAAAATGATAATTTTACAGCCATATCTTTATAATCTTAATTCTGTTTGCGCCATACTTGTCTGATTCCTGAGTATGCTGGCAGAACTACTACCGTGGTTGTCACTAGCCTGCAGGTTCCATGCCGAGCAGCTGTCCTGGCACTTACTAAACAAAGGAGGTCTATTGTTCAGCATGGGCTCCATTCAGAATACACACTGTATGTTCTCAATGAATGCAATGTGTTCTCCTATTGGATAAGGTGGATATTGTGATGTCACAGCCCCTATTGGGAAAATGGTGCTTGTACCGAATGAGCGACCTCCTGTGTTCACAAAAGGGCAGGGCAGTCATTTGGTACGGGACCCAGGGGCTAGAAGAGATTACCTAATAGTGGTGCCTACTACTGCCATTCCCAGCTTCCATGGGGATCCCACAGGTAAGGCGCATGCATAATTACATTGGCCCAAGCTGGACCAATGTAAAGTAAATTTGCCTTCCCTAAACTTCGGCTTCACGGCATAGACTCATAAAGCAAAATTGTAGATTGTTATAAAATTATGACATTATAAAAATGTGCAATCTGTTGAAACAAAGTTTGTTTGATGGCTATAATTAATGTAGGAGCAGGGCAGATTGTGTATTTAAGAACAAATTTGCAACACAGAACCATTTGTATTACTCGGTATGCGTTTGTAAACATACCCAAGTCATCTTTTATTGAGATAAATAATTTAATCACTACAGCTGTCTGGGGCAGTGCCAAAGCTTGGACTAATCACCCCCAAGAGATGTAAGTACATGCTCAGGATTGTTTTGCCAAAGTCTTTTACACCCTTTCAATTTACATTATGTTGAAATGCAGGTTGGTAAATCAACTCTCATTTAAAGCTCTGTTTACACACAGAGTTCCAGGTCACTTTGTACTGCTAAACTCCATTTACTGCACATCCACACATTCAAGAGAATAGTTTATTACTGTGGTAGCAAGTTATTTGCATACTGATATTCTTTCTTGCCACCTCTCAAGTCTCCATTGTTTGGTGAGGACTTAGATTCCATCCCAGTATGGATAGTGAGGTATTTGTTAGGGGGGAGCTTGACTTGTACAGGAAGAGTCAAGGTTTGCATAAATTTTCATCAGCCTATATCTCTGGACTATTGATTAATTTGACATATAAGGGGTTTGCCTTACTAAAGGCAAAAAGACTGTTCACTTTGCAATGAGTTGCACTCATTTTCCCCAGAGCTTAGTAAATGTGGTAAAGCTTCAATTTGCAACATATACCCAACCAGGTGAAAAGAAAATAGAAAACAGCATTTTTGCTTGCTCGTGATTGAATGATGGAAATCAGCAGAGCTTTTCCACAGTCGCAAAGCTCTGGGCAAAATGAGTGCATCTGCCATTGCAATGTGCGCAGTCTATTTGCCTTTGATAAATCCACTCCATAGTTAACCCCTGCATATACAGTGGGGTAAAAAGTATTTAGTCAGCCACCAATTGTGCAAGTTCTCCCACTTAAAAAGATGAGAGAGGCCTGTAATTTTCATCATAGGTACACTTCAACTATGAGAGACAGAATGAGAAAAAAAAATCCAGAAAATTACATTGTCTGATTTTTAACCTCCCTGGCGGTATGGTTCTGTCTGGAATTTTGTACCAAAAGCGGTACAATTTTTTGCATGGAAATTTGGTGATATGTATTATAGGCCTGCAATTCTTAGTAATTACTTACTTAAACCTGACCAAAACAAGACTCTAGTAGACATTCCAGATGTGATAAATTTGAAACACAAATGCATGAATTATAGTCTAATCAATAATATAATTTTATTCAATAATGCAATGAAAAATAATGAAATTTGTCAAACAAAGAAATTCAATACACATCCTGAGTGTGAAACAGTTTGAAGCATGGAACTAGAAAAAGTCCGACGTTGCAATCAGGACAATAGTACCTTGTTTCTTTTCGGACTTTTTTTCCATTGCCATCTCTCTTGGAACAGCAAACGACGCACATCCTGGTAGGCGCTAACTTTCTTGCGGTTGGCGGTACGAAGTCTACAAAATGACGACCTGTCAGGCGTTCTGGATTGCCAACGTCAACAGCGTGTCGTCCGGGTCTGTTAGAAGATACTGATGGCGTTGGGTGGTTGACAAAAATCTGCTCAGCCACCTTCCAGATAAAGTCAGAATGAACAAGAGGTATGTTCGTGTTTGCTTTATAAAGGATATAGGCGTTCCAAAGGCATTGTTCAAGGAGATGCCTGAAAATCTCCCTTGTAGGCCATCAGACTTTCGTCCACACTGACATCCCTTTCTGGCACATAGGTCCGCTGGAAGTTGGTGACAATCATTTGGCACACCTCCCAGATTTTTTTTAGTTTGGGCGCAGGATGCGTGGCCTCATCAAACTCTTCGTTGTTGGCGAAGTGTAAATTCTTCATGATAAGTGAAAAACGGTATTCGGACATCACTGTGCCAAAAAATGGAGTGGCCAGCATCTTATTGGTGGTCCAATACCATTTCTGGAGCGGTTTCCCCACCACCCCCTGAAGGATGATGAGTCCCAGAAACTGCCAGATGTCCTCTTTAGTGACCGGTTCCCATTTTCTGGATCTGGAAAATCTGGCACGCAGCGTAGCGGATTGCTGCTCATGGTAGCGGTTGGTCTCTCACTGTTGGGAGACCGCATGGACTTTAATAAGGAATGACTCCTCCATTAAGATTTTTAGCAGTGTCTTTGGTTGGCGATGGTACTCGTCGTTAGGCGATGCGA
>BLSH010281355.1:487602-509307 GCA_018402905.1 Glandirana rugosa | reverse complement strand
CCGGTATCACCTCAAACCTCAGACTGACAAACTCCAACACCTGTCCACAGAAAATATGACTATTGCAACACCGCTGCAGGCTCTGCACATCTACCCCGAGCGTGACTCGGGGATACCGATCCTAGCATAAAAAAAACACCCTGAGTCACGCTCGGGAATACCGCTAAGGGGGTTAAAGAATTTATTTGCAAATTATGGTGGAGAATAAGTATTTGGTCACCTACAGAAAGCACGATTTCTGCCTCTCACAGACCTGTAACGTCTTCTTTAAGAGGTTCCTCTGTCCTCCACTCGTTACCTGTATTAATGGCACCTGTTTGAACTCGTTATCAGTATAAAAGACACCTGTCCACAACCTCAAACAGTCAGACTCCAAACTCCACTATGGCCAAGACCAAAGAGCTGTCAAGGGACACCAGAAACAAAATTGTAGACCTGCACCAGGCTGGGAAGACTGAATCTGCAATAAGTAAGCAGCTTGGTGTGAAGAAATCAACTGTGGGAGCAATTATTAGACAATGGAAGACATACAAGACCACTGATAATCTCCCTCGATCTGGGGCTCCAGGCAAGATCTCACCCCGTGGGGTCAAAATGATCACAAGAACGGTGAGCAAAAATCCCAGAACCACACGGGAAGACCTAGTGAATGACCTGCAGAGAGCTGGGACCAAAGTAACAAAGGCTACCATGAGTAACACACTACACCGCCAGGGGTATTCTGCAGTGCCAGACGTGTCCCCCTGCTTAAGCCAGTACATGTCTGGGCCCGTCTGAAGTTTGCTAGAGAGTATTTGGATGATCCAGAAGTGGATTGGGAGAATGTCATATGGTCAGGTGAAACCAAAATAGAACTTTTTGGTAAAAACTCAACTTGTCGTGTTTGGAGGAGAAAGAATGCGGAGTTGCATCCAAAGAACACCATACCTACTGTGAAGCATGGGGGTGGAAACATCATGCTTTGGGGCTGTTTTTCTGCAAAGGGACCAGGACGACTGATCCGTGTAAAGGAAAGAATGAATGGGACCACCATGTATTGTGAGATTTTGAGTAAAAACCTCCTTCCATCAGCAAGGGCATTGAAGTTGAAACGTGGCTGGGTCTTTCAGCCTGACAATGATCCCAAACACACTGCCTGGGCAACGAAGGAGTGGCTTCGTAAGAAGCATTTCAAGGTCCTGGAGTGGCCTAGCCAATCTCCAGATCTCAACCCCATAGAAAATCTTTGGAGGTAGTTGAAAATCCGTTTTGCCCAGCGACAGTCCCATAACATCACTGCTCTAGAGGAGATCTGCATGGAGGAATGGGCCAAACTACCAGCAACAGTGTGTAAAAACCTTGTGGAGACTTACAGAAAACATTTGACCTCTGTCATTGCCAAAAAAGGGTACATAACAAAGTATTGAGATGAACTTTTGTTATTGACCAACTACTTATTTTCCACCATCATTTGCAAATAAATTCTTTAAAAATCAGACAATGTAATTTTCTGGATTTTTTTTTCCTCATTCTGTCTCTCATAGTTGAAGTGTACCTATGATGAAAATTACAGGCCTCTCTCATCTTTTTAAGTGGGAGAACTTGCACAATTGGTGGCTGACTAAATACTTTTTTGCCCCACTGTACATTTTGTTCATATTCTTGCTTTGAATTGCTTTTCTTGTTATTTTGTATAATAAACTTACAATTACATTGAATTTGCAGTGACCTGATTAATTTTATGACAAGTGGACCAATCCTCGCAATGGAAGTGATAGGAGATGAAGCTGTAGCTTCTTGGAGAAAGCTGCTGGGGCCAACCAACTCCAGTGTTGCGCGTAGTGACTCTCCAGAAAGCATCCGAGCCAGATTTGGTACTGATGGAACCAAGAATGCGGCTCATGGTTCTGACTCCATTGCCTCCGCTGCTCGAGTAAGTATGCACCTTTCTCTCTACCTTTTTTAGTATTTCACAATTTATTAAAATAGCGATTTTACAATTCAAAAGCAGTTTGTGTAGTCAGAGATAATATGGTCGTGTGATGCTAACAGTGGTGCTTGTGGGTTAACATAAAGTGCAATACATAGCCCTTATAGACTTCATTTTCTAACTTAGAAAAACAATTATACTTAAATTGCTCCTATCGCCATACCATGGCAATTAGTATAAGCATCTCACGTTAAAGTACTTGCAAGCATCTCCTAGACTGTATTTTAAAATTGTTTAGCATTTTCTAGCAGGTTCAGTGAGACATTGCAAGTATAAAAGCTATTTGGGAAAAAAATGATTAAAATAAGCGTTTAAAATACCTGACTTTAGGCTGGGTTCACACTGGTGCGATGCGGGAAACTCTACGATTCCTGTGCGGGTTCCCGCACCGCAGACTGGTTCACACTGACATCTGCGAACCGATACGGGTGTCAATGTAAAGTTAATGACACCCCCAAATTTGTTTGCAGATCGCAGTGCGAACTGTGAAATGATATAGGAATTGGATTGCATGGGTGTGAACATCCATGCGATCTGATTCCAGTGCGGACCAAAGAAATAGTCCTGCACCATTTTTGTGCGAATGAGATGCGATTTCAGGCTCACAATTTGTATGGCTGAATTTGCATCGTCCAGACATCACATGTGATGTGCACAGCAATGCAGTTCGAATCACATGCGATGTCTGTGATCGCACAAGTGTGAACCCAGCCTGACTGTGCTTTTACCTGCAGTTTTTTCAGTTGTTGATAGGGCCTCTAATCTCTAGAGAAATGTGGTCTGCAACAAATGTTCCCTTCTCCCTGTTATATCCTCTCCAGGGTTGATAGAAACAGGTACAAAGAAAACTAGAAGAAAAATGAAACCGTTACCTGTAAAGGATTAATTGTATTTGGTAGACACATTTTATTGCCTACAGTTTTCAATAATTGTGTTATCAGTGCTGGTACTGGACATGTAACATTGTTGTGGTGACATTATTGCAGATGTTAAAGAGGTTGTAAACCTCAAAAAAAAAACCTGTAAGGCAAAGGCATAATGAGCTAGTATGCATCGCACACTAGCTCATTATGAAATACTTACCTTAGATTGAAGCTGTTGCAGAGGTCCCCACACATTGCTGTCATGGCCTACATGTTTCCTGGAGCTTCTTCTGGGTTCGCGGGCTCCTGTGCTGTGATTGGCCGGAGCCGCGATGACGTCACTCCCGTGCATGTATGCAGGAGCCGCCGGTCACGGCACGGGCCTTGAAGAAACGGCACCAGCAGGCTGTTTCTTTAGTGCTCATGCGCCGATGATGTCGGCATGAGCGGATACAGTAAATAACTCCTAAACTATGCAAGTTTAGGAGATATTTGCGGTACCTACAGGTAAGCCTTATTATAGGTTTGCTTACCTGTAGGTACAAGTGGTGTAACAGGGTTTACAACCACTTTAAGTATATGGCAGGCATTCAGGTTTAGGGTTAAGTATAGAGGTCATCTACTATGGTGTTGTTCCAAATTGAGAAGATACTGGGCTGAGGTGGTAGGGAAAAAACTGGCTTTTTGGGGTTAGCTTGTTGGTTGACTCTCTTACCTGTTTGTTTATCTTTAACCAATTAGAATCTATGGCTCAATGTTTTGAGAGAGTTATTTATAGCCAGCAGATTAATGTACTTGAGTGGACTTCCCCTCGGCCCTAGTCTCTTTCTTAATGGATAACAGAGCTTAACAAATTCTCTTTGAAAAACAAGCCTACTATCTTAGGAACTCTATGTGGAAGTTTGAAGCAATATGGTTCAAGTGGATAGAGTGTATGTATCCTACTTTTTGACAGAGACCATTTGTTAATCACTCTATTATGATAATTGCACCCCTTCCCCCCTGCAGGGGTTTCCTTCTCCCTTTTGCTTTTTTTTTTTTTTTCTGTGTCAGATTTTTTGTTCCGCCCTGCGAGGTGGGTAGTTATTTTGTTTTTGTATTGTTATCTGTAAAATGGAAAAAAAAAAAGTATTAATAAAATCTGAATTATACAAAAAGTATAAAGGTAAGGTTAGCAAGTAGGTTGAGGTAAAATGTTAGGTTTAGGGTTATGGGTTGGGGTTTGGAATTAGATTGAGATTTTGGGTTGGGATTTGGAGTTGGTGTGAGGTTAAGGGATACATTTTAAGATACTTAAATAGGGTTGAGGTTTAGGCCTCATACACATGGGCGTTATAAAAAACAAGCTGTAAAGCTAGTACCGACGTGATTTTATCAGCGTTTTGCATTTGCATCAATGCACGTTAAGTCGCGCTAGCTTTCAGCCGCGTTTCTCTACCTCTATTCAAAATCAATGGTTTCCTATGGGAGCCCATTGATTTGAATAGAAGTTGCATCAGAAGTTGGATCATGATGATCCGAATTGCAGTGCAACTTGTGTGCTGAGAATCATGAAGGGGAATCCCCCGCCAAAATGAAAAAGAAATGTACATGGGGTCCCTCCCCCCAAGAGATACCAGACCCTTATCCGAGCAAGCAGCCCTGCTGGTCAGGAAAAGGGGGGGGGGAATGAGCGAGCCCCCCCCCCTCCTGGACCATACCAGGCCACATGCCTTCAACATGGGGATGTGGGTCCTTTGGCGCAGGGCCCCCACCTCAAAGCACCTTGTGCCCGTGTTGATGAGGGCAAGGGCCTCTTCCCGACAACCCTGGCCAGTGGTTGTCAAGGTCTGCAGGCGAGGGGCTTATTGGAATCTGGAAGCCCCCTTTAACAAGGGGGACCCCAGATCCCAGCCCCTCACCCTATGTGAATGAGTATGGGGTACAATTGTATCCCTACCTATTCACCAAAAAGTGTCAGAAATAAACACCGTACACAGGTTTTTAAAGTATTTTATTAATGCAGCTCTGGCGTCCTATTTCTTCTCCCCTCTCCGGCTCTTCTCCCTCCTCCAGTGATGTCTTCTCCCTCTGCTGGTTCTTTTCCCTCTCCGGTTCTTCTCCTCTCTGCTCTGTCTTCTCTTCTCCCTCTTCTGCTGGGTTTTCTCTCTCTGCTGTCTTCTTGCTCTTTTGCCGGGTTTTCTCCACTGTCTTCTCTATCTGTTCTTCTTTCAATGTTGACTTGATGCAATCTCCCGGTGTAATGCGTCCTCCGCCGTGTGCAATGACTTATATTGGCATGGGCAGGGGCCATCCGCTGACATCATCCAAAGGCCCCACCCCCTTGTGATGTCACCACCCAGGGAATGATGGGGGGCTTCCAGATTCCGATAAGCCCCCGCCGCAGAACCTGACAACCACCAGCCAGGGTTGTCGGGAAGAGGCCCTTGTCCTCTTCAACATGGTGACAAGGTGCTTTGTGGTGGGGGGTGTAGGGCCCCCCTGCCCCAAAGCACCCACCCCCCCTAAGTTGAGGGCATGTGGCCTGGTATGGTCCGGGGGGGGGCCCTGGCTCGCCCCCCCTTTCCTGACCTGCCGGGCTGCATGCTTGGGTAAGGGTCTGGTATCTCTCGGGGGAGGACCCCACGCCAATTTTTTGTTTTCATTTTGGTGGGGGGTTCCCCTTCAAGATATCCTCAGCACACAAGTGGTACCGCAAACCGGTTCATCATGAATAGAGGCAGAGAAACACCTGACGAGGTTTAATGCTCTGTATACAATGTTAAGCCGTGTTTTTGAGCTTTTACCGGCATCAGACTTTTTACAGCTCTAGCCCTGGAGACTCAGAACGTGTGGTTTGTGGGGTTTTTTTGGAGCTTAAAAACGCCTATGCCACTTACAGCTCAAAAACGTCTGTGTGTGTGTATGAGGCCATGGAAAAACCATGGAGAGGCGTTTTTAAGCTGTAAAAACGTCAGTGTGTATGACCTGTACATTGGTGCAGAGGGTCCTGTTTATGTGCTTGGGTAGTGACAAATGTCCTGTTCACTCGAGTGCGCCAACCTATAAAAATCAATGACAGAATAAGGATCACATCTTCTGTATGAATCTTCCCACACATCCTATTATTTACATCCATACAGGAACAAATGCACAGCTCTGGACACATCTATGCCCATCCCTGTATGGATGCACATGCTTGGATATGTGGGAAGATCAGTACAGTCACTGGGTCTTTCATCCTCTCATTGATTTATACAGACTGTCCGTATGCAGCTGTACAGGACACGTGTCACCCCCAGGCATCATAAACACTAACCCTCTGCATGAATGTATGGGCCTGGTACTGTACTGGTTGTGAAGCCCTATCCTGGGGCTACTTTTTAGGTATGAAGTGAGATAATATTAACCAATTCAATACTGGGCACTTTTACCCCCTTCCTGCCCAGGCCAATTTTCAGCTTTCAGCGCTGTCACACTTTCAATGACAATTGCGTGGTCTTGCAACACTATATCCAAACTAAATTTTTATAATTTTGTTCACACAAATAGAGCTTTCTTTTGGTGGTATTTAATCACCATTGGGGTTTTTATTTTTTGCTAAGGCTGGGTTCACACCTTTGTGAATTGGATGCAGGTTTCTCCGCATCCAATTTTCATAGCAGGAGATGGTGACCGGCTCTCTATGGAGCTGATTTACACATCTCTACAGTAGGTCGTCTTTTGGACCATTTCAGGTCCGAATTCAGTCCAAGTTTTGGGCTGAAATTGGACTTGAAACTGTGGACCAGCATGCACCGGACCCCTGCTGGGAGCCGCTGAGGGTTTCAGTGTGAGCCCAGCCTCAATAAATCAAATAAGACCGAAATTTTTTTCTTTGTTTCTGTTATAAAATGTTGCAAATAAATATACTTTCTTCAGGAATTTAGGCTAAAATTTATTTTGCTACATTTCTTTGGTGAAAATAACCCAACTCAGTGTATAATGTTTAGTCTGTAGGAAAGTTATAGAGTCCACAAACTATGGTATTTATATCTGAAAATTGATCAATCCTGATGTACTGATGGCTTATCTCATGTCTTGAGGCCTAAAAATGTCAGGACAGTACAGATGTCCCTCAGATTACCACTTTTTGGAAAGTAGGCAGTCCAAGGTACACTATATTGTCAAAAGTATTGGGATGCCAGGCCAGTTAAGTTTCTCCGCCCCAAACTAGCTCATCCATGTTTTTATGGTCCTTTGTGCACTGGTGCGCAGTCATGTTGGAACAGGAAGGGGCCATCCCCAAACTGTTCCCACAAAGTTGGGAGCATGAAATTGTCCAAAATGTCTTGGTATGCTGAAGCCTTAAGAGTTCCCTTCACTCGAACTAAGGGGCCAAACTCAACCCCTGAAAAACAACCCCGCACAATAATCCCCCTCCACCAAATGATTTGGCAAGTACCTGTGTGCTGCGGGATCCGGGAGGCGCTGTCATCTTGCCATATGCCGGGCAGGAACCAGTTAAACAAAATGTAGGGGAAGATTTACTAAAACTGGAGAGTGCAAAATCTAGTGCAGCTCTGCATAGAAACCAATCCGCTTCCAGGTTTTATTGTCAAAGCTTAATTGAACAAGCTAAAGTTAAAGCTGATTGGCTACCATGCACAGCTGAACCAGATTCTAAGTGTAGCAGTTTTAGTAAATCTTCCTGTAGTTTATCACTCCAGAAATTATTAGCTAAAATGTGTTCAGCCCAGAAAATATTAGCTGTCATTGTATAGAGCATTTACTGTATATAGGTTAAGCCCAAAAATTCGAACAAAAAAAATTGTTGCGACTTATAATATGAAAACCTATTTGCTTATACGGCGCAGCTGCCTGCTGGTTAATGTATGGGATGTTTTACCGAATGAAGCATATTAGTATTATACATATATAGAAGTATGTTGACAAATATACATTTTTTTCTTTCTGTGTAGCCTGGGAGGATATTTGATGCAATCCATACAAAAAAATTGGTAAAAAACTGCCCAGGATAGTTAGTGTATTATCAAGTTTTACTCTGCTTAGACATTCTGCATGGCTTCTGCAATAAGGTTTATTCATCTTTATTCCCATATTCCTGTCAATTTCATTCTGCTACGATTTTTTGAAAATAGTGCTGTATTAGGCTGATGATTAAAAAAAAAAAAAAAATCACAATTTTTCCGCTATAGTTGATGCTAAATATGAATAAGCATGCAGGGACATTGCTAAATAATGAATGCACTCGTGTGAGATTTTCAAGGAACCATTGAAAAACTATACATTTCCTTAATGTCCTAGAAGAGTGTGTCCTGTACACTTTGAATATACTGAAGTGTCATGTACAGGACAATGGGACTTGCAAGAATCAGGAAGATCCTCATTAGGTACTAGCTGATCACTGGTCCCAGTTGCCTTCATAGCAGGTCACATTCATTTACATTTTTTGCAAAGTTCATTATCAAGAAAAGTAACCGTTTTTAGTGGCAATCCTATGTAAAGTAAGAGATTGCTAACATTCTATAAATAAAAGTAGGTGGTAGGCAATCCCATATGCATCCACCTTTATTTCAAATATATGGTAATACTCTATGCTCATTTCCATTGTGCTCAGAACTTCTAATATGCGCAATGGAAGGTTATATTTAAACCAGTTAAATTTGGCACTGAATGGTGTGCTGGGAGCTTTTCCTTTCTCTTTCTAAATCATACAGCAATCAATCCATATTTAATGAGGCGATAGACTCTTTATTTGTGGTGGGAATCCATATAATTACACAGTCCCTATATTACATGCTCCCACTGCTTCCCTCTCACCATAGTAACAGGTTATTTTTGTATACTTTTTTTAAGCCACTTGACGGTTTAAATAGTCATGTGGCTGTTAAGCCATTTCCGCTGGCAGCGTTGACATTGTTAGTAAAAAATGGTTAATATGAAGACTTGATGGATCGTATAATGTGTCAAGTACCCTAGCCATACAGGTTTCTTGATAGATCCATGAGAGTTTTGATGGATAAACCTTCCTGCGTTGTAGTAATATACCTAATAGTAGAACTATAGGCAAATCTTGGTGGTTTTTTTTTTCCATTTTGAATAGGGTAAGGGAGGGCCATAACCCCTGTTGGTTTACTTTTTGACATCTGTGCCCTATTAGGGAGATTTCCCTTCACTTCCTGTCCCATATCCAAAACAGGAAGTGAGAGTAAATTTCTGCAAATTAAGGAAATCCCTTGGGGACCCCCAGGTCACCAGAACTAGTGTCCCCATTGGAAGATTTCCACTCTATTACTTTTCTGGGGACAACCCAAAATGTGGCTTTTTCTTTTACTTTCACTTTCAATGATAATGGTAAGCAAGGCAAATAGAGACGGTGAATCTCCCTATCGGGGGCACAGACAGAAATAAAAACTGACAATTGTTCTAATCCCTCTCCACTCTGTCCAAAACGAAACAAAACGTTCTGCCTTTAGTTATACTTTAAGACTTCTAATGCTAGAAATAGTTGCCTGAATCGTTTTTTTGGGTTGTCTTAAACACAGAATGGTTATAATATTTATACTTTTTTTTTTTTTTTTCGTTTTCTTCTAACCAATGTTAGGAGTTAGAGTTTTTCTTTCCATCCAGTGGAGGACGTGGACCAAAGAATACCGCAACATTTACTCAAAGCACCTGCTGCATTATTAAGCCTCATGCTGTTTCCGAAGGTATTTTCATTCTTACTTTGGTCATACTTGCGAAATAACACAGACGTTGTATTATTCTGCCTGGTTGTGCTCCAATATGACCTTCATACTCATTTTTATTTGTTTAACAGTTTGTTGTAAAGGTTACTGTACAAAAGAAGATATGATAATGAGTTTGTAAATCATTAGACCCTCTGTCCCCTGATTGTTGTGCACATGATAAACATATAGACTATACTGAGCGGTGGATGTGTAGAATGATTACATAGGTCTGGCTCGAAGAATTGCCATACACATGCCAAGAATGATGGAATGAGACATAGTCATCCTTGAACGAGTAACCAACCTCTAGGACTTTTTGCAGTCTTCTTTCAGATTCTGTCAATAGACATTAGCAGTCTGGTGAAAGCTTCCTTCTCTTTTAGCCACTGAAAAGGGAATGATCGGATATTCTCACACTAAGCAAGTTAGAAAATCTATGTTTTACATTTTTCCTTTTTTTTTGCCAAAGGATCCCATTCAGATGACCTACAGAGCAAGTTAAAGGTCATATGGCCAGCTTTCTTTTCACTAAAATGAATACCTGAACCTCTTTGTGATCACAATGGCCAAATGTAAAATGCCCCTTGCCATGAGAACACTAATTAACCTCACGGCAGAGAACATGGCATGCGCAATTGTATGTGTTCCTACTACAAAGACAAGTTGTGAAACAGGAAAAATTGTCATCGATTTTGTCGATTTATCTGATGGATACGGAAGCTGCTAAACATGGTTTTGACATGTAAAGTATTAATAAACCCAAAAACAAACATTTAATATGTTGCAGCTTACCAATCCTTAAAGTGGTTGTATACTCTCCTATTGTTTTCAGCTAAGGAAGCTGACATCTTAGCCTCTGTTTAATCTGCATCTGCCATGATGCTGCAAATGTGATCCATTATGACACCACCCATTGGATGGTTTGATAGTTTGGTTCAGAGCACAACCAAGGAGACAGCTAGCATTTCCGGCATGCCAGGAATATTAACTCTTCATTGACACTATCAAATCGTTGGGTAGACAACCACTTTAAATGTGTGGTGGCTGCTTTACAATTTCTTAATCTTTTGTTTTATTAATTTATTTTCACCTGGTGATCCAGCCAGTAAAACAACTTCCTATCTTGGGATCTCCACTCCACTGGAACGACAAAAGAATAGTAGCGTGGGATCCTCATTAGCTTAGTAAGAAACATTTATTGAACGATTAAAATAACACACTTACATGTAGGGTTCTTGACATTCAGCATAAGGATTGGATGTGCACACCACAAAGCTATTAATATACATCGGTAGCTTTTGCTTCCCAAGACAGCATAGGGAACTAGATTTGACACTAATACACAGCATCTGATGATAGAAATTTAAATCCCCACAGCGATGCAAGCAGCGCTAACCAATAGCTAAAAACTGCAGACCTCACAGAATAAACTCAATAATGTAAAGTCCAAAGATAGTTTAGTGAGTAGTGGAAGCTGGGTCAAAATCTTGTTTCCGTCACCACACCGCGTGAAAAAACATGGGGGAGAGAAAGTCCCCCCCTAGGTGGTTAAACTCACCAAAAACCAGACTAATATGCATCCATACAATCGCCGGGATGTTCCGCTTAGATCTGATGTTCCTTCCGCCTCTGGCAAAGTGATAATCACAACTCCAATATTTCAGGGAATCACCTTAAATAAAAGCGCTCCACATAGTGCGTGATCTGACTGATATTTATTGTATAACAAGATACATAAAAGACCCCCCTTCCAGATGTACACTTACAAAATAACAATGAACAACAAGCCTGTATTAAAATAACCAGCCTCTGAACGGCTCCATCTCACCGCTCGTAAAGACTCTGGCGGCGTTCCCGGGAACGGAGCAATCCTTGGCCGGCGCAGATTGACAGCTGTGTGGTCACGTTCTGACGCGTTTCGTCATCACTTCGTCTGAGGGCGTCCTCAGGCATTTCTCTTCCCCATGTTTTTTCATGCGGTGTGGTGACGGAAACAAGATTTTGACCCAGCTTCCACTACTCACTAAACTATCTTTGGACTTTACATTATTGAGTTTATTCTGTGAGGTCTGCAGTTTTTAGCTATTGGTTAGCGCTGCTTGCATCGCTGTGGGGATTTAAATTTCTATCATCAGATGCTGTGTATTAGTAATTATTATTTATTTTAAGGCAGCTGCTTATTTTTATGGTTCATCTGTGTTTTAAGCATATAATGTGACCACAGTTTTATTATATGCAGGGCGCTGATATTGACACACATTAACTAGATTTGACAGCTGTCAGAAAGCGGCCAATGTCAGTGTTGAGGTTTCTGACAAAGAAAGATTGTTCCTTTGAATTGAAACGCATTGCCCCCCCCCCCCCGTTCCGCCCTCTCCTTTCAGTATCACGTAGTGGTTGCCACGAGGCAGTAGATAGCGCTGCAGGATGCTGGGCATTAGTGGCTTTTTGGGCTTTCTCTAAACATACTGATTCCTTTGACATGTGTTTTTGTTTTCTTTTAAGGTAACCCGGGCTTATGATTTTAGTCATCATTTAGTCAATTTTATTTGCCCAGGTTTATGACAGATTTTCTTTAAACTATTTAAATTATTGCTTATATTTCTCAAACCAAACTGAAAGAACGGTACTTAAGGGGGTTGAATGTGCCTTTACAATATTTATCCTGTATTTTTGCCATTTTATTCATCTAGGATTAATAATATTTGCTTTAATATTATGTTATCCATTTCTATCCAAAGAAATCATGATACGGAGAACTTGTTTTTCACATCTCAGATTTTCCCAAATGGGTGTGACCTTTTGACTGCTATTTTCATTCTGTACCAGACCACAAGATGTTGTGTGTGTTCAGCAATGCAGACGCCCTGAAATCCTCCTGGTAATGACATCATAAGAATACTGTGCAGACCTTGTCATAACAAGCTCAGAAAATTGTCACAACACTTTTGGTTGAAGTTGATATTGGTAAAGAATTTCCATGCAGGGGCTCTCCGTGGCTCTAAGAGACCTGGTGCACCCTTAGCCCTTTTTCTGATGGAGCTGTTTTCTCATTTGTTACACTCATGTTAAAGTGCACATTTTAGGCTAGTAGATTACATAAAGTACCCAAAACCTTATATATTTATTTTACCTTTTTTTTAACTTTCTGGATATAAGGAGTTTGACACTACTGTAAATTGTTTAATTAAAAAGGGAACTGTTGCTTGATCCTCTCCTACTAGCAACATGCTACTCCCCTAGGATCAAAGTATTCGTTTTATTTTTTTTCTGCCCACATGTTGCATATAAAACTGGCTTTTATATATTTATTTTCCCAACATGTCCACCCACTATTCTGCATACTGTCAAGCAATTTTCCAATGTATGCGTAAGGCAGTGATGTGAAGATCCAAGGTATCTCAATTAATATCCACTACAGATACTCACACAGTGTGTTATCATTTTAAGGTTAGATAGACAAAAGGGAAGAACTTAGGGGACCTTTAACCACTTCAATACTATGCACTTAGAACATTTTCCTATCAGACCAATTTTCAGCTTTCAGTGCTGTTGCGTTTTGAATGACAGTTGTGTGGTTGTGCGACGCTGTACCCAAACAAATTTTTTATCATTTTGTTCCAACAAATAGGGCTTTCTTTTGGTGGTATTAGATCACCTCTGCGGTTTTTATTTTTTGCATTTCAAATAAAAATAGACCGAAAATTTTGAAAAAAAAAAAAAAAAATTCTCTGTTTCTGTCACAAAAAACTTTGTAAATAAGTACATTTTCTCCATCACTGATGGCCAGCGATGAGGCTACACTGACAGGCACTGATGAGGCAGTACTTATTGGCACTGATGAGGTGGCACTGTTGAGGTGGCACTGACGGGCACTGATGATGAGGCACTTATAAGCAGCAATGATGGCCACTGATAAGCAGCACTGACAGGCACTGATGGGTGGCACTGATATGCAGCACCGACGGGCGCTGATATGCAGCACTGAGGGACACTGATAAGCCACACTGATAGATGGCACTGATGGGCACTGATAGGTGGCACTGGTAGGTGGCACTGGTGGGCACTGATAGATGGCACTGGTATGCACTGATAGGGGCACTGGTGGGCAGATGCACTGATAGGGGCCATTTCCTTGGTGGTCTAGGGTGGCATCTGAAAGTGGCACTGAGTGCCATTCATATTGGGCACTATGCCCCTTACCTGGTGGTCTAGGATGGTCTTCCTGGTGGTCCTGATTGGCTCCCTGGTGGTCCCTGGTCGGCTCCCTGGTGGTCCTGGGTGGGCACATCCCTGGTAGTCTCTGGGCAGGCTCCTTGGTGGTCTAGGGTGGCGATCCGAGGGGGGCTGCTCTGATAAACCATCAGCACAAACCCCCCCTGTCAGGAGAGCAGCCGATCGGCTCTCCACTGCTCAAGTCTGCAGACCCGAGTACAGGAAAAGCTGATAAATGGATTTCCTGTTTACACTGTGACCAGCCAGAATTGGTCACGGCTGATTACATGGTAAAGTCCTTCCCCCCGGGCACGCACCGGCATGTTATCCTGAGGATGTCATACGACGCCCAGTCAGGATGACTGAACCACTTCCCGGCCGTCATTCTGCATACGGCGGTTGGGAAGTGGTTAAGCAAATATGTAAAACTAAACAGGAGGCAGACGGATATTTTCTTAGTAAGCCTGACAAATTAGAACAGCTTAGAATTAAATTTTTTGCATAAGCTTGGTCATCACTGTGGAACTTTAGTCAGAAATTAAGTCGTGCTAGATCACTTCAGGCTCGCCCCTTTTGCAGATATAATATAAGTGGCTATACTGTTTAAAATCCATTAATACATGGTCTCACCCTGCTCTGCACATGCTCAGTTGTTTTCTATTTTTGGACACTGCCAAATTTTTAGAGGCTGATCTGCTGACAGCCTTAAAGCTGAACTAAACCCTCCTATCCTGTAAAGCCAAGGAAGCTGCTATCTAAGGCCTCATACCCATGGGCGTTTAAAAAAACAAGCTGTAACGTCGGTACTGACACCAAGAAAAAAGCCACGCTAAAAACGCGATTTTATCAGCATTATGCATTGACGTCAATGCACGTTTTTCTGTGGTAGCTTTCAGCAGCGTTTCTCTGCCTCTATTCAAAATCATTGGTTCCCTATATGGGAGCCCATTAATATGAATAGAAGTCGCACCAGAAGTCGGATCATGGTGTGACTTGTGTGCTGAGGATCTTGAAGGGGAACCCCCCAAAAAATGTTTTAAAAAATTGTGTGGGGTTCCCCCGCAGGTGGTACCAAACCCTTCAGTCTGGTATCGATTTTAAAGGGAACCCCATGCCTAAAAAACGGCGTATGGTCCCCACCCAAGATCCATACCAGACCCTTATCTGAGCATGCAGCCTGGCAGGCCAGGAAAGGAGATGGGGGTGAGCGAGCGCCCCCCCTCCTGGACCATACCAGGCCACATGCCCTCAACATGGGGGGTGGGTGCTTTGGTGCAGGGGGGGCCCTCCACCCCAAAGCACCTTGTCCCCATGTTGATGAGGACAAGGGCCTCTTCCCGACAACCCTGGCCATTGGTTGTCGGGGTCTGTGGGTGGGGGCTTATCGGAATCTGGAAGCCCCCTTCAACAAATCCTGGCCCCCACCCTATATGAATGAGTATGGGGTACATTGTACCCCTACCCATTCACCTAAAAAAAAAAAAAGTGTAAAAAAGACACACTACACAGCCTTTTATAATAGTTTATTAAATCAGCTCTGGCATCTTCTCCCCTCTCCGGCTCTTCTTTCTTCTGCTCATTTGCGGGGGCCTGCTTTCTTCTGAGTGGTCTTCAATCTTCTGCTCAGTCTTCTGCTATTTTGCTGCTGTCTTCTCCGCTGCCTTCTCCCTCTTCTCTACTTCCCATGTTGATTTGTCGCTCTCTCCCACTCAAATGCCGAGTAGATGCTGTGGAATGGCTTATATTGGCATGGGGTGAGGCCTCCCGCTGACGTCACCTGGAAGCCCCACCCTTATGACGTCACAGCCCCGCTCTGTCCCCCGCTCTGTGACATCATAAGGGGAGGTTCTTTTGGATCCTCATCATGATCCGACTTCTGGTGCGACTTCTATTCAAATCCATGGGCTCCCATAGGAAACCACTGATTTTGAATAGAGGCAGAGAACCGCCTGACAAGGCTTAATGCTGTATATACAATGTTAAGCCACGTTTTTGAGCATTTTGCCGGCTCAGCATCAAAACAGCTTTAGCGCTGCAGCTTCCGGACGTGCTGGTCGTGCGTTTGTTTTACAGCTTAAGAACGCCGACGCTACTTACAGCTCAAAAAGGTCAGCGCATGTATGAGGCCTTTGAATAACATGGAGAGGCGTTCTTAAGATGTAAAAACAGCTCAAAAACGCTAGTTTGTATGAGGCCTAAGCCTCTGATCTGCAGTTGCCATGGTGCTGCACATGTAATTAGTTATGACACCAGACATTTGATTGTTTGACAGTTTGGTTGAGGACAGAAGCAAATGTGACAGCAATGTTTTTCTGAAACCATCAAATTGATGGGTTTAGTTTCGCTTCATGATTTACTGCTGTTCAGGGGGATCCTGGGCTTCAGCAAAATGGCAACCTCCAGCAAGAAGAAACAGGAGTAATGCTGGAGGCAATTTACAGCACATACTAATTTTGATAGCATAATTATTAATGTGGGATGTATATTCTTTGTTAAAAAAAACATTATTTTTTCTGAATTTGTTATGGATAAGTTCCGCTTTAAGATTACTGAACTGCAGTTCAGACTAGAAAGTCTGTTTGACCCAACAGATTTCTGAGAAGACAATATTGCACTCAGAGCCTTGAGTGCTGGCTCCAGATATATGAAATGAAAGAAATATAGAACTGTACTAATATATAATATAATATAATACAGGGCTTGACAAATTTGCTTTGAATCTAGGAGCCAGCTAAAAAAGTTAGGAGCTAGTTTTTTTAGTGTAGTGTGGGTTATCAGCACCCGGGGTAAGGCAAGTAATTTTGCACCCCCCCCCCAACCATAACTTACAGCAGAGCAGCCAGTCAATAACTCCATCATAACACCGTTACATCATGGTTATAGTCTGGCCAGAAAGAGTGACACTAAAAACCTGTTATAGGGGGAAACTCCTTATTATGCCTAATGCATCGTGACTGTGGCATGTAAAACGCATTCATCTGCTGCCTAATGCAGTTTAAGGGTGGCCGTTGGGTGGCAAAAACATGTCTCTACTGCACATTTTTATCATCCAACTGCACATCTAAATGAAGCCTTAATGACACTTTAAATAAAATACAAAAAAAGAATGAAAGACGTATCCCAGTGCTGCTGATCTTCTGTTGCCTCTTTGCAGCCACTTCCTGATAACATGTGTGTCCCCAACGGTGACTATTCATTGGCCTGGTGGGTTTCCGGTCATCATGAAATACTGGAGCCCAGCTGCACATAAAGAGTGGTAATTGTTGATGGTACACAGGGCTTTATCAGAGGACATAGAAAGACTCTTCTAAAGCATATCCAGCTGCCTCATCTCCCCTCCTCCACCTCACAGCACACAGTAGAGCTGCACCATTCTGGCTAAAATGAGAATTACGATTTTGTTGCTTAGCATAAAGATCATGATTCTCGTGGTGTAACAGCATCTTTCACATTATACAAAAAAATGGGCTAACTTTACTGTTTCATTTTTTTAAAATTCATTAACCAGTTAACAACCGCCCTGTCAGCAACTGGTGTGACCAGAAATGTGTGAACTGCACAGAGAATACCAGACACAACGTAAAGTGAAATAAGTGATTTATTAAAAGAAAGGTAAATGGTGATCAAAACGCACATCCAATATAACAAACCGTGAAATGTAACTAAATAACAAAAAGTAGTGAACTGCCTAAATAGGTAAAGGGGAATGTCCAAACCGTAAACGAAGCCAGGCCAGGGTCATACACGGGAGATCAGCAGAGGGGGCAGGGAGCAGGACAAGACAGGCACAGGGAGCAGATGCTGGAGAACACGGGGGGAAAATCAGGCTGCAGACAGGGGTCCCAGAGCGGATACAGGATACAGGATTCAGGATTCAGGATTTCCGGATTGCAGGCTACAGGATTCAGAGGCACATGGAGACAAAACACCAAGGCATCATGCATATGGCAGTCAGGGTTTAAATATCCTTCCTGTAACGAGCATCAGGTGGTGACTCATGGGCCTCTGATTGCTGGGAGACACTCGCTGGTGGATATTGGAATTGCAGCCAAAGAATCCCCGAGCCGCAGCGCCACCTGCTGGAGGGACTATTCCTGACACGCCCTATAGACAAAAGACGTCTACAGGGCAGTTGCTTAATTCTGGGAGGACGTCCATTGACGTCCTCCCAGAATCGCGGGTTCCGCGCGCACCGCGGGGCGTGCACACGGGACTGTCCGTGCTCGCCGGGTTCACGGGACCCCGCGGGACATGGATCGCGGTAAACGGCCAATGGCGGCGGCCGTTTACCACGTGATTGCTCCATCCAATGATGGAGCGATCACAATGTAAACACAAGGAGTTCAGCTAAGGTTCATCTCCCTCCTCTCCTTACACCGCTGCAGCGTGTGAGGAGAGAGAGAGAGATTGAACCATCTGGAGTGAGTACAAAGCTATTTTATTGTGCCCAGAAGTGCTCAGCAGTGCCCCACAGTGCCCAACAGTGCCACATTGTTGCCCAATTTGGTGATCTGTGCCACATCTGTGCCATCTATGCCCCTACAGAGTCACATCAGTGCCACTTGTGCCGCTACAGAGCCACATCACTGCCACCTGTGCCACCAATGCCACATCAGTGCCCTACAGTGCCATCAGTGCCTCTACAGTGTTCATCTGTGCCACTACAGTGCCCATCAGTGCCACCTGTGCCCATCAGTGCCACTACAGTGATAATCTGTGCCCATCAGTGCTGCCTGTGCCCGCCTGTGCCCACCAGTGCCACCTGTGCCCATCGGTGCCACTACAGTGCTCATCGATGCTATCAGTACCACTACAGCGCTCACCTGTGCTATCAGTGCAACTACAGTGCCTCCTGTGCCCATCAGTGCCACTACAGTGATCATCAGTGCCACTACAGTGATCATCAGTGCCACCTGTGCCCATCAGTGCCACCTGTACCCATCAGTGCCACCTGTGCCCATAAGTGAGTGCTCATCAGTGCAGCTGCATTGCCCCTATCCAACACAGCCACCAGTATGGCAAAAAAATTCTTCACCACAGAGGAGGCATACCGTATCCTTAGCCTGAGCGACGAGAGCATCGGGGAGCTCTCTGAGGCTGAGGCTGGGTCTGGGTCCGATTCATTTTCTGAATATGACCCCTTTCCAAGTAGTGGGTCTTCTACCGAATCCACAGATGAAGAGGAAAGTGTGCCCACAAAAAGAAGGCGTTCCGTTGAGGAGGCTACTACAAGTACAGCAGTACCATCCACCTCCAGAGCAGTGCCATCCACCTCCAGAGCAGTGCCATCCATGAGACCACTGCCAAGCACAAGTGGGGTGTCATCTCAGCCCCAAAGTGCCCATGCCAGCCTTCCCTTTGCCCTTCAGAACCCCCTGTGGCTTCCATCCAATTCCGGAGCATCAAATGTCCCCCCTTTCACCGCTCAGCCAGGTGTCCAGGTGAACACCGATAATTTTGCCCCAATTGATTTTTTTTATTTACTTTTTACAGAGGACTTTCTTTCTTCTATTGTGGCCCAGTGCAACCTTTATGCCCAGCAGTTTATTGAAAGCAACCCAAATTCAAGCTATGCCCGTCCCTTTGAATGGAGAGCTGTTACTGTGGAGGAATTCAAAATTTTTTTAGGCCTCACTTTTAACATGGAACTCTCAAAAAAAAACAATTTATATGCCTATTGGTCCACCAAACCCACCCATCATATGCCAATTTTTTCCTCCACTATGCCAAAGTCCAGATACCTAATGATTCTCCGGTTTCTCCACTAGAATGGCAACGCTCAGTGGCCTCCCAGAAATGACCCATCTTATGACAAACTATTAAAAATTCGCCCCCTTCTAAACTATTTTTCAGAAAATTTTTCCCAGCTATATATCCCAGAGCAAAACATATGTATTGATGAGTCGCTTATTAAATTCTCAGGCAGTCTGTCCTTCAAACAGTTTATACCCAGCAAAAGGGCCCGATATGGGGTTAAGCTGTTCAAGCTTTGCGACAGAGTCACGGGCTACATTTATGCCTTCTTGGTTTATGAAGGGAAGGACTCCCAGCTACATCCCCGTGAATGCCCGGATTACATTGGAACCAGAGGAAAAGTTGTCTTGGAGCTCATTTATCCATTCCTCGGGAAGGGTTACCATCTTTACGTGGATAACTTCTACACCAGCTTGCCCCTCTTCCGCAAACTTTACAGAATGAATACTCCAGCATGTGGTACAGTCAGAACCAACAGAAAGGGATTCCCGCAAAGACTCGCCAATGAAAGGCTAAGAAAAGGGGAGGCGACGTCTTTGCAGAACGAGGAGCTGTTGGCTGTCAAGTGGAGGGACAGACGAACTGTACACATGCTGTCAACAATTCATGACGAAACATACGTGGATATCCCTAGAAGAGATGGCCCAATCCGGAAACCTGCTTGCATCCACAATTGTTCATGGGGGGAGTGGACTTCAATGATCAGATGATCGAACCATATCTACCCACCAGAAAATCCCGGCATTGGTACAAAAAAGTATCTATTTATTTTTTCACATTGGCCATGTACAACTCTTTCATAATATACCAAAAATCTACAGAAAACCCTGTATCCTATATTTACTACCAAGAAGAAGTCGTCAACGCCCTAATATACCCTGAAGGCCCACCAGAAAGTATTAGATTTGATGTAGTAAGCAGACTCCAGGAACGACACTTTCCTGAGAAAATCCCCCACACTGAATCAGGCCGTTGATGTCAAAAAAGATGCCGGGTGTTCACCAAACCAGGTATTAGAAAAGACACCTCATATTTTTGTCCCAAATGCCCTTCCCAACCGGGCCTCTGTATAGGTAATTGTTTCCGCCATTACCATACTTCTCTACATTATTAGTGAAGTATGGTAAACGTAATTACCATTTACTTCCACACCCCTTATGGCACTGCACTGTACATACTGCTGCCTTCCCCGGAACTGACCCTGGCCTGCTATACGACCACGCTTCTGCCTCACGCTAAAAATACCTCTGCCTGCTCCGGAACTGACCCTGGCCTGTTATACAACCACGCTTCTGTCTAATGAACTGTACCTACTACTGCCTGCTCTGGAACTGACCCTGGCCTGTTATACGACCACCCTTCTGCCTAACGCTGAACTGTACCTACCTCTGCCTGCTCTGGAACTGACCCTGGACTGTTTGACCACATTTTTTGCCTGCCTCTTGGACTGATCTTTTACCCTGGAGTAGTGGGATTCATAACACAGGGGTCTCACATATGTCAGGGGCTCCAGAATTTGTTTTTCTGGATGAAGAAAACTGTTTTTGTTTTCTCATTCCCAGATTAGGGTCTGGAGATTTGGAGGCTTCATAGAGCTTTGGGTGGGAGAAGCCTCTACCCCTGTCCCCATTCATTCCTGGCCTGCTACCTGTATTATGGACCATGTTTCTGCCTACTACCAGGACCAATATTTTGGCACTGCTGGCATTATCTCTACCTGGACTGTATATGGACCCTGCCTGTACTGACTATGGACAATATTCCTGCCTGCTGCATGGACAATTCAGTTCGCTGTCACTGACCACATCCCTGCCTGCTGCCTGGATCTACTAGAGAAGCCTCTACCCTGGTCCCCATTCTTTCCTGGCCTTCTAACTTTACTATGGACTATGTTTCGGCCTACTACCAGGACCAATATTTGGGCACTGCTGGCAATATCTCTACCTGCACTGACCCTGGACTGCATATGGACAGTATCCCTGCATGTACTGACTACGGACAATATACCTGCTTGCTGCCTGGACAATTCCATTTGCTGTCGCTGACAATGTCCCTGCCTGCTGCCTGGATTAGTGCTCTCCTCCTGTGGTCAACTGCATTACTAAGATCACAGGTAATCTTTTCTTTACCCTTTTGCTCAGCAACAGGTATCAGTCATGTCCGTCCCAGGTATATGTCAGGTCCATCTCTA
>BLSH010281355.1:427037-443095 GCA_018402905.1 Glandirana rugosa | reverse complement strand
GAAATTAAACAATGTATGAGGCGTTTTTGGCTCTCCGATATGTCACTATGGAGCCAAGTTGAACCAAGCACTTGTCTTCGTAAGTGTTTTTAAAGGAAACCAAGTGCTTGTGCTCAGGACCGGTAGAAGGGACGAGACTGTGCAAGTATAACTCTTCTCGTTACGTTCTACTCTCAGAATCCTCTTAGTCAGGTGAGTCTATCCCCAAAGACGGGAGACTGATGGTACTCCTACCCGAGTAAACTAACCCTTAGTACCTTTTTGTCAAGTATACTTAAGATTTTGTAATAGTACGGACTGCATTGCATGACCGCGTAATTACCATTTGAAGCGGCGAAGTGCCAAATTGCAAAAAGGGCTCCGGTCCTAAAGCAGCAAATCCTTCCGGGGCTGAAGTGGTTAAATGACTAATCTAGGGGCCAGAAAACAGCACTGTGCATCCAGGGAAAGACCATCTGAGGGCATGATAATGTTTTAGAATTCATATGAACTGTTTTTCCATGATTCCCAATCAAATGAGCCCATCCTCATGGTAGTCAGAGGGCAGAAACCCCTATCTGAGTGGACTGATTCTCCTAAGACTCTCATCTTGCATTGCTCTTCTCAATATGAACGTGTCAGAGCAGGGAAGATGGCCAGGACTCGTGTTCGTGAACCAAAGGAAATTTTTGTGAATGCTTCTGTTCACGAACCAAGTTGAACCGAGGTATCACTGTATAGCCTCTCGGTTTTTGCGGAGTATGTAACAAATTAAAGTTTTCAGCAGTTAGCAGTGTGTTTAATTGTGAGTGGTGCGTACCTGTTTGAGAGGTCATATCAATTTGAGGTGTTCTAAAATATACACACATTTGGGTAACATTGTAGTTCTGTTTGCCCACACCGGTTTGGCTATCAAAACTGTTGGTTCTATTACATCTCGTGTGAAGATAACCACCAGAACTGTTGATAATCATGCATTACCCTGTTTTCTGTATTAATATGACCAATCCAGGTGTTTCTGTCAATAATCAGAAACAGTAGTTGTTAGCAAATGAGTGATAATAGGAATGTAAGTGTAATAAAAGTTGGTGACACTGAAACATTTTTAAACATCTCTGTGACAACATTTTCATTATGTTACTACATACAAATGTATACTTTTACAAATGAAACAGATATTTATTTAAAGCTTTTTTTTCCACTAGGAAATGCTAAGTGAATTATGTTCTGGCCCTTGTATTGCTATGGAAATTCGGGGACCAAATGCTCCAAAGTCCTTCAGAGAGTTTTGCGGACCAGCAGATCCTGTAAGTATGCTTGTAGACTTAAAGCGGAATTAACCACTCCTGAATTACCTTTCCCCCATCGCTCTTCTGCGCCATTGTTTTTTTTTTTAAAACTGGATGTGCACACATGCACTGTTGGTCTCTTCTAGGCATTAAAACTAAAGGCAGTAAAAACCCTGGATAACAAATATTGCCTAGACCAAAAGCACTAAAGCTGCTGCTCTCAGTCTTTTATCCTGAAGTGGAAAATAATATTGTTTGACTAGTAGAAGACGGATGAAAATACCATATTCACGTGCAGTGGCAGCTCATAGTTGCATGCACTGTGTTTCAGTGATACATTGTATTTACTTTTTATGTGTATTTTTTATTGGAACTTTAAAAATCATATATTCAAATCTACAGCCAAATTGATTTGTTGGACACAGTGGACAGGTCTCTTTTGCACCTGTGACTTTTTATATGCACCATTTGAAGGGACCACAACATGCACAAATATAATAATCCTTAGAAGGTAAGCAGCCTATTAAAGAGGAAGTAAACTCAAATTGGGTTTACTTCCTCTACATTCCCCTGCAAAAGTAGATGCATAATGGGCTATTATGCACCTTATAGCCCATTAGTTGCCATTTACCTGCAAAAAAAGCCTGTGATATCCAGCGATGTCCCCTGTGCTGGCAGCGTCCATCTTCTGCCCCTCTTCCTTCCGTGGCTGCGACTCCGGCTCTGTGACTGGCCGGAGTCGCGTGACGTCATTCCCGCGCATGCGCGCGGGAGTCGCCACTCACGGCACATAAGCCGTTTCTTCACTGCTCATGTGCCGAATGACGTCCGCACATCTCTTACACTGCATATTTCCTGAACTGCGCAGGTTTGGGAGATACGCTGGGCACCTACAGGTAAGCCTTTTTTTAGGCTTACCTGTAGGTGAAAGTGGTTGTCACAAGTTGACAACCACTTTAACACAGAGAGTATTCTTAATTAGAGTATTTGTTTTGCTTCGGCTTTCCATGCACTACAGATTCCTGATTGCCTTTTACCTGTCAAGTGCAAGGGCTCCCATTGTGATATTTAAAGTGTATCTAAACCCAAAAACCATGGATATCATACCGACTGGACTTCAAACATGTCTGCCTTTTTCATCTTTGTTACATCGTGGATTGATGGTACTGATAGTTTACACAGTAGACAAGGTTGTGTGTGTTTTCTTGTAAGCTCACAGGAAATGACAAGAAGAATGCATTTCTGGCAAGATTAACAGGTATTAGGTACTTTCTTTTTTTGCTGAAAATGTTCTTAGACTGAGAAGGAAGAACTAAAATCTGGTAAGCTGCAATAGATCGCATATTTGTTTTGGGGTTTAGATACACTATAATACACAGGGACAGAGTGCAGTCTAATAAATTAATATAATTTAATTTAAGATGTTTGTTAACACCTTATTGCCATCTGCCATCTTGACAAGTTTAAAGGGAACCTTGCTTCTCTTTTTTACTAAATACTAAACCAGAACAAGCAAGGTCAAGAGTTATGCACCAGATCGTTGACGCATTAAGTAGCTTCAGTGTTTCTACCCAGATGGGTTCCTTTTACCTAAGCACTGGGTCATGGCCTGCCCACTACATGTAAATGTACTGTTTATGTGGATGAGGGGTAGGGTTGTATCAGTGGCTGCTCTGTTCTAATTCACAGAGGATTCGGCAAACATTGGCTGCAGATATTCTAATGCTGCCGTTGGCAGTCAGTATGGAAAACTGAGAAGTTTCAAAGAAAAGCATTGCTGTTGTCAGATTACAAATACATATCACAATATAACTGGGCAAAAGAAAAAAATACTTTTTGAGATGGCAAAAACACAACTTTAAATTTTAAGTTGAACATGTTTTTATTAAATCTTTTAAAGTAGAACATTATAGGGATACAGAATAAAGAAAGTTGGGGGTTAGGGGAGATGGTGAACAAATATTACAAAACATACACATAAAAAGTTTTCATTGATATCATCAGATATCCGGGGGGGAAGAGAGGGAAAGAGGAAAGAAAGGAAAATAGAAGGGAGGGGTTTAGAAGACATGGTTTTTATGGTTATTCCATAACCGTATTACAGAATTAGGAAGTCTTATAACTGATTAAGTAGTGGGGGTCCAATCCAAGAGAAGATAGTTTCTTCTTCCTTGTGTAGTGGAGCGTAACTCAACAAAGTTCAGCATTATTTGTCTTCATCCTTAAGGGTGACTCCCCCCTAGGTCAGTCTGTGACGTAGTTTGTCCGAAGATGAATAGTGGAGCCAAATATATCAAACTTTGAGATGTTTATCCCAATCGTCTGTTTCCCTTGCCTGCATCGCCTCCATAAGCATGGGGTCGTTAACTGAATCGATCCATTGTGGTAGTGGGGGTACTAGTTCAGGTTTCCAGTGCTTTGTAATGGTTTGACATGCAGCTGATATAAAAATCCTAAGGAGACTTGTTTTTTGCTGTTTGACTGAGCTGGGGAAGAAGAATAGCAGAGCTATCTTAGGGGAGATAGAAAGCGAGGCATCATACATCTTGCTATAAATCTCAAAGATGGTCTTCCAGAACAGGCGGACCCGGCTACACTCCCACCAAACATGTAAGTATGTTCCTCTCCCTCCGTGACAGCGCCAGCAGGTATCAGGGGTATTGGGAAAAATTTTGTTGATAGCGACCGGGTCTTTGTACCACCGGGAGAGTGTGTTTTTTTCTTGGGTGAAGCTAGATATGGATGACTTATGGGTAAAATGAAAGAAGGTCTGCAATTCTTCCGGGAGGGTCTCCGTCTCTAAGTCTCTAGACCATATACGCATGTAAGTGGGTAAAGTGTCGTGTGTGGGAAAGGATCTCTCTATATAACATTGATATAATGTGTTTGGGTATTTGGGGGAGGACACAGAGTCCCTCAAAAAATATAGGGGCACAATGTGTCTGACCCTATAGATGTAGAGCGTAGGTAGAAAGAGAAAGTGCTGTTAGCCAATCAGATGTGGAGGGGAGGTGTTCTGAATGCGGCAGAAATCGCCCTATCGAGGAGTGTACAAATGTGCGTGCTGTAGGCAAAGATGTCCTTTCATAGGTGCCAAATCTCGTGGAGGAAGTGCTGTCTGCGAGTGTTGGGTTGTCAAAGAGTGAAGTGAGTGGGCTGGGATCTGTGGATAAGGTGTAAACGGTCTGTCGGCGGTACCAGATATAGAGGGCTGCCGTTATCAGGGGGGACAATGTAGTCATTGCCCTGCATTTGGTATTGTAGCCCCATAGCATCGCTCGTAAGTCCACTGATGCCATATCTTGTTCTACTAATATAGAGGATTTGGTCAGAGGTCGAAGGAACCATTCAACAAGTCTGGCGAATATAGCTGATGCATGGTAGATCTCAAAATCAATCCGGAAGACCAAAATACAGCTTTACATTTTATTTTACTTTTCAAGATAGCCACATTTTTGTGGGGATCTGATACAATTGTGTATTTTGATCAAGAGCTGCAGATCATAAAAAAATAATCACAGTGAGCTCAGTTCTTTTCTCTTAGACTTGTTTACTTCTCTTCCTGGACTCCTCTTTTCATATTTCTTCAGAAAAATGAATCATACGGTAATTGCAAAAGTCCGTGGACCATAGCCATATGCTGGTGCTTACCTATCATCCCATTTTATTTAGAATGAATAAATGAATGCTTATGTTACCATAGAAGACAATATGGCACAATTTTACATCAAATAGCAGTGTGGGAACAGGGTCATCCAGTGCCCCGGATGAAGATGCCAAACTGCGCCCCCTACTTAAAGGGACATATTAAATAGACCCTGTGCCTACTCACTGCATACATAGTACACAATGGCACAGTCCTTAAACCCACAATATATCCTTAAATTAGAGTGCCATGAGCAAAAGTCTCACAGACACACATAAACCTTAGCACAATTGTTGTGAAAAAGGGAACTGTTATCTTAAATATACATAACACAGAACAAAAATTTTGTCTGAGCCTACCTTAAAGAAGCACATCATTAAAAGTGTGTGGGACTACATGGCAACCAGCAACGGTTGATACAGAAAAACACTTTGGCCAGGTATATGTTTTTACAATGTAGCATTTTAGATGCAGTAGTTAGGAGAATGTAATGTGCAGAGCTAATGTATATATATGTAACATATGACCCATCATACAGCAGTGCAGCAGTATGTAACATACAACAATAAGGTGTATGTAATATTTAGCACAGCGTACAGAGTATGGCAGTCAGGAGTTGTAATGTACATGGTAGGTTACAAAATCTTAACTGCTTTATTAACCCCCACTCACAGCCCCCCCATCCACAGCTCAGCTCTGCCCACCCTCCATAGCCCACCTCTGCATCCATTGTCCACAGCTCACCTCTGCATCACCCTGTCAAAGTTCACCTCTGCATCCCCTGCCCACAGTTCACCTTTAAATATACAACTTGTCCACAGCTCACTTTTGCACCCCCCCCCCATCTTTGCACTAGCTGCCAACAGATCATTTTGCACCTCCTGTCCCCAGCCAGGGCTGGACTGGGACAAAAATTTGGCCCTGGACTTCATCCAGACCGGCCCAGGGCACATCAGCGTACAGTGCACATCAGGGCAAAGGGCACAGGACACATCAGGGTAGAGCACAACAGGGCACAGCGCATCAGGGTACAGCGCACATCAGGGCACAGCACACATCACATCAGGGTACAGCACATCAGATTACAGGGCACAGCACATCAGAGCACATGGAGCACATCAGGGCACATGGAGCACATCAGGCACATTAGGGCACATTAGGGCACATCAGGCACATTAGAGCACATCAGGGCACATGGGGGCACACCAGGGCACATTAGGGCACATCAGGCACATTAGGGTATGTCAGGGCACATCAGAGTATATTAGGGCACATCAGGGCAAAACAGGGTACATTAGGGCAAAACAGGGTACATTAGGGCACATCATGGCACATTAGGGCCCATCAGGCCACATCGTGGCACATCAGGCACATCATGGCACATCGGGCACATTAGGGCACATCATGGCACATCAGGCCACATTAGGGCACATCATGGCACATCAGGCCACATTAGGGCACATGGAGCACATCAGGGCACATCGTGGCACATGGAGCACATCAGGGCACATGGGGGTACATCAGGGCACATTGGACACATCAGGGCACATCAGGGCACATGGGGGTACAACAGGGCACATGGGGGTACATCAGGGCACATGGGGGCACATTGGGGCACATCAGGGCACATGGGGGCACATAAGGGTACATCAGGGCACATGGGGGCACATCAGGGCACATGGGGGTACATCAGGGCACATGGGGGCACATAAGGGTACATCAGGGCACATGGGGTACATGACCCCAGCTCACCTCTGTAAATGGACCCCCCACCCCCATTTCCTGCTTACTCTGCATTCCCCTGTCCATAGCTCACCTCTGCAATCTCTGTCTACAACTCCACAACTCACCTCCGCACTTCCCATTCACAGCTCACCTCAGCATCTCCTGTCCACAGCTCACGTTATTAATGCTCATAAGGCAGATCTGTGCCGTGTATCAAGTCAGAAAATGTACAACATATTTTAAATTGATTAATTGGTCTGTTTATCTGGGGGGGGGATACTAAAACTAGAGCAGCTCCACATAAAAACCAATCAGTTAAGGTTTTATTGTCAAAGCTTAATTGAGCAAGCTTAAACTAGAAGCTGATTGGCTACTGTGCACAGTTAGGCAAAAAATGGTTTCCCACACACAAGTGCAGGAAGAGGCTCCAACGGGAACACACCGCAGCTTATTGAGTGATCAATAATACACTTTATTGAAAATACAAGGACGGATGTATTGAGAAAGGACAGTGCTACTAGTGCTACTGAGCCCCCCCCCCCCCCTTTGTCCACTGGCCGTTGACCAGTTTTTCACCTTGCTGGTTATTATATCCATATTGGTTTAAATAGTAATCTGGTCTGAATGTGGTGTGCTTTGGGATATGACTGTGAGCCCGGGCTACTGTTTTTAGTTTCTTATGGCAACGTTGTCCTAAGGTTTTAATTTGTGGTTTGGTCTGTCCTTTCTCAATACATCCGTCCTTGTATTTTCAATAAAGTGTATTATTGATTACTCAATAAGCTGCGGTGTGTTCCCTTTGGAGCCTCTTCCCGCACTTGTGTGTGGGAAACCATTTTTTGCCTTGCTTGTATTCTGGTTCTGGGTACCCCACCCTGATAATAGGGTGAGTCGGCAATGAGGATCTTACACAATATATAAGAACAGGGTCATTGCTCCTCTTTTTAACCCCATTTTGTTGATTTACTGTGCACAGCTGCATCGGGTTCTGGATACTTTAGTTTTAGTAAATCTCTCCCCATTTGACAATGTGAGGTCCTGCTATTATGTGAGATTAAGAAACGGTTGGAAAAATCACACAGCCTTCTGAAAAGGGCAGTTTGGGAAACTCCAGCATGTGTTTTGTGAGCAGAGAAAACAGTTTTAAGTTTTCTCTGGGTTTGGTAATCCCAGATTGGGGCCTGGAGTTTGAAGGTTTCCTTGGGTGGGAAGGAACCTTCAATCCTGTGTCCAGAGTTTGTGAGACACCTGCAGCCTGTGTGAGGTGTGCAGGGTTGGTGATAGCTCAGTGCAGTTGGCGTTTCAGTTGCTGAAAACAGTCAGTGTGTGAGAACTGAGGTGTGCTCCAGCCAAGAGAAGTAACCTACTGGAGGGGACTGGGAGAGTTGGAACAGCTAAGTGGGTCAGTAGAGGACCAAGAGAGCTGAGGTAACCAGAGAGTCCAGAAAGGGGATCTATGCGTCTCAAGAGTGGAAGAGCCCAAGGTGTTGGGACAGGGCCAGTACAAGGCGGGGGCGGGAGGGGCCACTGCCCTGGGCGGAGTGAACCCTATCCAGTGAGGCCAGGAGGGGGGCCTGAGCTGTAAGGTGCTGTGAGCAGAGACGGAGCTTATGGTTGGGGAGTGCAAAAAGAGCTGCTGACTGAAGAGCCAGGTGGCTTGTTATTTTCAGTTAATTGTTCTACAGTCAGAAACTGTAACCTCAGAGTGGGCAACCTGTTTTTGTTGGACTGGAACCTTGTTTAATAAAAGTGGCCTACCAGGCCCTTACAAATAGTTTGGGCTGATGCATGGTAGATCTCAAAATCAATCCGGAAGACCAAAATACAGCTTTAAATTTTATTTTACCTTTCAAGAGCTGCAGATCATAAAAAAAAAAATCACAGTGAGCTCAGTTCTTTTCTCTTAGACTTGTTTACTTCTCTTCCTGGACTCCTCTTTTTATATTTCTTCAGAAAAATGAATCATATGGTAATTGCAAAAGTCCGTGGACCATAGCCATATGCTGGTGTTTGCCTATCATCCCATTTTATTTAGAATGAATAAATGAATGCTTATGTTACTATATAAGACAATATGGTACAATTTTACATCAAATAGCAGTGTGGGAACAGGGTCATCCAGCGCCCACGATGAAGATGCCAAACTGCGCCCCCTACTTAAAGGGGCATATTAAATAGACCCTGTGCCTACTCACTGCATACATGGTACACAATGGCACAGTCCTTAAACCCACAATATATCCTTAAATTAGAGTGCCATGAGCAAAAGTCTCACAGACACACATAAACCTTAGCACAATTGTTGTGAAAAACTGAACTGTTATCTTAAATATACATAACACAGAACAAAAATTTTGTCTGAGCCTACCTTAAAGAAGCACATCATTAAAAGCGTGTGGGACTACATGGCAACCAGCAACGGTTGATACAGAAAAACACTTTGGTCAGGTATATGTTTTTACAATGTAGCATTTTAGATGCAATATTTAGCACAGCGTACAGAGTATGGCAGTCAGGAGTTGTAATGTACATGGTAGGTTACAAAATCTTAACTGCTTTATTAACCCCCACTCACAGCCCCCCCAGCCACTGCTCAGTTCTGCCCACCCTCCATAGCCCACCTCTGCATCCATTGTCCACAGCTCACCTCTGCATCGCCCTGTCAAAATTCCCCTCTGCATCCCCTGCCCACAGTTCACCTTTAAATAAACACCTTGTCCACAGCTCACTTTTGCACCCTGCCCCTCATCTTTGCACTCCCTGCCAACAGATCATTTTGCACCCCCTGTCCCTAGCTCACCTCTGTAAACAGACCCCCCACCCCCATTTCCTGCTTACTCTGCATTCCCCTGTCCATAGCTCACCTCTGCAATCTCTGTCTACAATTGCACAACTCACCTCTGCACTTCCCATTCACAGCTCACCTCTGCATCTCCTGTCCACAGCTCACGTTATTAATGCTCATAAGGCAGATCTGTGCCGTGTATCAAGTCAGAAAATGTACAACATATTTTAAATTGATTCATTGGTCTGTTTATCTGGGGGGGGTTACTAAAACTAGAGCAGCTCCACATAAAAACCAATCAGTTTAGGTTTTATTGTCAAAGCTTAATTGAACAAGCTTAAACTAGAAGCTGATTGGCTACTGTGCACAGTACTTTAGTTAGTAAATCTCCCCATTTGACAATGTGAGGTCCTGCTATTATGTGAGATTAAGAAACGGTTGGAAAAATCACGCAGATTTCTGAAAAGGGCAGTTTGGGAAGCACCAGCATGTGTTTTGTGAGCAGAGAAAACAGTTTTAAGTCTTCTCTGGGTTTGGTAATCCCAGATTGGGGCCTGGAGTTTGAAGGTTTCCTTGGGTGGGAAGGAACCTTCAATTCTGTGTCCAGAGTTTGTGAGACACCTGCAGCCTGTGTGAGGTGTGCAGGGTTGGGGATAGCTCAGTGCAGTTGGCGTTTCAGTTGCTGAAAACAGTCAGTGTGTGAGAACTAAGGTGTGCTCCAGCCAAGAGAAGTAACCTACTGGAGGGGACTGGGAGAGTTGGAACAGCTAAGTGGGTCAGTAGAGGACCAAGAGAGCTGAGGTAACCAGAGAGTCCAGAAAGGGGATCTATGCGTCTCAAGAGTGGGAGAGCCCAAGGTGTTGGGACAGGGCCAGTACAAGGCGGGGGCGGGAGGGGCCACTGCCCTGGGTGGAGTGTGAAAGGGGGCGCCAAGTTGTGAGCAGAAGACTCTGTCCGAAAAAGCTGGCTGAGATACTGTTGTATGCCTGTGTTGCCTGCCCAAAAACAAACTGGTTGCACTCTTACTTGCTCCCTGCCTCATATCTGTGGCAGCAGAAACGGCCGCTTTGCTGAAAAAAAACCACCTTGCTCTCTCTTCTGGGCTGCCTTCTTGAGTTCCTGTGAGTTCTTCCCTTGAATCGGCGCTGGTACAGTCCCAGCGACAGTACATGTGGGCGAAGCAGGAAGATAGCCTTTCCCTGCAGCATTGATCATTGGTTCCCGCCCAGCAGACAGAAGAGTGTTCCTCCAGAAAAGTGAAAATGTGTAAAGAATGGATGGCAGGCTGAATCTTCTTTTACCGTGAGTCCCGACTGCTCTGCATTTCATACTGTGCTTTGAACCTTCCCTGAACTGCAGGGAAGGTTTATAGAAAATGAAAATAAAAGTATTGAATAGGTTAGGAATTAGTGGGACATTTCAGGGGCTACATAGATTCATCATTCTTTTTAGTAAGATATAATGTGTATATGGATTAAATCTATGTAGCACCTGAAATGTCACACTAATTCCTAACCTATTCAATAATATAAGCATTCACCGCAAAGGATGGGATGGCTTATCCCAGCCCAACTCCAAGAAAGTAAAGAAGTCCACTCTTGCAATGGGGTTAGGGGGGAAAAGGGGGTTATAGCATTTTTTACTTACCTGATTCTATGCTCCGGACAGCTACAGTGCTCTCCTCCTAAACCTGGACATCATCACATATACAGGAAGATTAACCCTGTGTGGTACTAAGTGAAGGCTGGGGAGTGTGACCGTTCCAACTGACACAGGAGCTGCAGGGGGCCAGTAACAGCACTGCAGGGCTAAAGCAAGGTATAAGGTAAAGCTGGGTACACAGCTCAAAATGCATTTGATTCAGCAGGGGCTGAATTTCGATCTGTAGTCCTCTGTGTTAGGCACAAAATGATTGTTGTATCATCTTCTGCTGAAAGGCACTGCTGGAAATCCTTGCTTAATTAGCAGCTTGCAACCAAACGTAAGATAAATTAAGATAATTTGTAAGATAATTGGTCATGGGGAGGGGGGGGGGGTGCAGCTTAGCATGTTCACCCTGGGCGCTGGGTGACCTTGTCCCGGCACTGCATGTAGGTAATCTCAGACTATTAAACCACACCCCCTTCAAGCCACACCCAATATGCAGTGTAATTTAAGCCACGCCCACATTTCACAGCAGGGGAGGGGTGCAGTTTGCCATCTTCGCCCTGGGCACCGAATGACCTTGTCTCGGCACTGTGTTGGGAGAACCCTATCCAGTGAGACCAGGAGGGGGGCCTGAGCTGTAAGGTGCTGTGAGCAGAGACGGAGCTTATGGTTGGGGAGAGCAAAAAGAGCTGCTGACTGAAGAGCCAGGTGGCTTGTTATTTTCAGTTAATTCTTCTATAGTCAGAAACTGTAACCTCAGAGTGGGCAACCTGTTTTCGTTGGACTGGAACCTTGTTTAATAAAAGTGGGCTACCAGGCCCTTACAAATAGGTTGGGCTGATGTGAACTCACACAAAAAAAAAGCATTTACCATGAGAGCTAAGCATGCCCCATAGTGCAACTTATTAAAAAAAGAAGATTGCGTTTTCATGAAGCAACTCATGTGCTCCATTGTCCCAAGCCAGCCATAACAGTGCTCTTCTGCTGCCTTGCACTAATGCACAGTCTGGTATCCTTGCTGGGAAAATGTTGGCTGCTTAAGCTGTGTCAGTAGGGTAGTGGTTTGTATAGTCTGAAAATGGAATTCTAAGTTCAGCAAATTTAAATCTCATTAACAAGTAGTGTCCAATGAATACTGAGCAATGATGACAGGTGTTGTAGCTAATGGATCTTCTAAAAATAAAGTGTTGGGCTAGTTATTATAGATTAGATAATAAAAGTTTAGAGGAATCAGATAGTTTGACAGAGTATACTGTTACTACCAGTTAACTCTAAATTGAAGTCCAGTTCTTAAACAGAGTGTCTTTCAGTAAATGAGGCAATACACTGCTTAGTGGGTATAATGTAATTTACTGTAATAGCTAAATATAGGTATGTGGTGCATGGTAAACATTTATAAATAGGGACAGATCCCCAAGTGATCATCAAGGAGGAACAGCAGGTAATAATCAAAATTGCAACACTTTATTATATGTGTAATTTAAGTAACAAATTTCAACCACCACCATATTAACCATATGTTAAAATGACAAAGTTATCATAAACCCTAGCACAGTCGGAGACACACATCCATCCCCACACACATTATTGCACAGGCCCACTTGGAGTTGGAGGTGACCATAGTCTACCAGTCTAATTATGTCCCCCGGTATCCAGCCTGAACTACAGTCAGTCAATTCGGGGATGAGGAATGAGTGGAACTGGGGGGCCAACTGCAAATGTTGAGTGGTGTGTGGATGCTCCTCGCTCAACTCCAGTGATTGATATATAAACCACAATGGCAAAATCTGATGCAGAGGGCTACCTCCGTGCATACCCAAGAATGAGTTCAGCTCTGAATACTGTTACCCACGGGTCGGCTGCAGGGAGAGATATGCGGCAAAGAGTGCTCCACGTCCGCAACACCATCTCCTGCTCAGCCCGTAGCTTTCCAGACAGGTCAGTTCAATGAGCTCAGTGGGTTGCACCTGGGTGCGCTTCAAGCCTAAAGGACAATTAGGAAAATTGCAGGTGAATTGAAGACATGGTGCATGGTAAAAGTGCTATATCTGATTACTGATACATTTGTTACCTAGATAAATAATATTCACCGTATTTCCAACTATTACCCAAAATTTCCCCAAACCCTCCCTATTCCCATCTAGAGCAAGTTGTTTTTTTCTTTTGCCTTCGTTCTGTAGTAATAACCAGCTTCTTTTTTTACTCCCTGTGACATCATCATCAGGCCTATAATATTCATGCAGTGACAGCTTCTAGGAGTAAGTTCCTATTGACATATCCACACCTCCAGATCTACATCTCCCAAAAGCTCGGTTCCTGCTTGTGAGCATGCTCATGAGAGTAAAGCCAGCATATTGTTTTGTTGGGAAATCAATGGGGTTGATTTACTAAAACTGGAGAGTGCAAAATCTGGTGCAACTCTGCACAGAAACCAATCAGCTTCCACATTTTTTTTTGTCAAAGCTTAATTGAAAAAGCTGAAGTTAGAAGCTGATTGGCTACCATGTACAGCTGCGCCAGATTTTGCACTCTCCAGTTTTAGTAAATCAACCCCAATGTGTGCATGAGAATAAGTTCAGTAGTCCAACAGGCAGGGCTTACAATGCTTGATATTTCAGAGCAGAAAAAGCACCATGCTGTCAGCTCACTATCATGGTTGTCAGCTGTCAGCTCACTACATGAAGTTAGGAAAACTCCAGCAGCGTTTTTTACTGGCAAAACATAGAAAATTTACTGGCGGAGCACATTTTTTACTGGCTACTTGAAAAATAATAGAACTCCAATTAAAAAGAAGACAATTGATATTTAAACACAACATGGAAACACTGACAATACCCATATCAAGTAATTTGCCTGATTTTCACATAAAAAGTCAACACAGAATGTTAAATTATCAGACCCTGATATTTATAGACAGTTGTAAAAATCACAGATTTTTACAAACTGTCAGTAAATTTACTGGCGGTTGGCAACCCTGGCGACACTGATGATGAGGCACACATATGCAGCACTGATAGGCGGCACTGATAAGCAGCATTGACGGGCACTGATAGGTGGCACTGATAAGCGGCACTGATGGGCACTCATAGGCGGCACTGTTGGGCACCCATAGGCGGCCCTGATGGGCACTGATAGGTGGCACTGGGCACTGATAAGTGGCACTGGTGGGCACTGATAGGTGACACTGATAGGCAGCAATGCTACCTGGTGGTCCTGGGTGGCATCCAAGATGCCACTGAGTGCCATTCCTGCTGGGCATTGTGCCCCTTACCTGGTGGTCCCTGAGTGGGCTCCTTGGTGGTCAAGGTGGGCTCCCTGGTTGTCTCCCTGGTGGTCCCTGGGTGGGCATTCCCTGGTGGTCCTAGGTGGGCTCCCTGGTGGTCCTGGGTTGCGATCCTAGGGGGGACTGCACTGATAAACAATCAGCTCAGACCCCCCCTGTCAGGAGAGCCGCCGATCAGCTCTCATCTAGTCGCGCCTGCAGACGCGAGTAGAGGAAAAGCCGATATGCAGCTCTTCCTGTTTACACTGTGATCAGCTGTGATTTGTCACAGCTGATAACGTGGTAAAGAGCTTCTGACAAAAGCTCTTTACCACAGTCGGAGATGCGGTGTGTCATAATGTCACACCACACCAACGATCCCCGCGCTGCTCGCCCCTGCAGGCGTGCACCGGCTTGTTTTCCTGCTGGACGTCATATGATGCCCAGTCAGGATAACTGAACCACTTTCCAGTCGTCGTTCTGTATACATTGGTAGAGAAGTGGTTAAAGTAGAACTATAGGCAAAACTTTTTTTTTCATTTTGGATAGAGCTAAGGAGGGATATAACCCATGTCAGATTTTTTTTCGCCATCTGTGTCCCATTGCCGAGATTTTTCTTCACTTCCGGTCACAAAGCCAAACAGGAAGTGAGAGGAAATCCCTGCAAATTAAGGAATTCCTTTGGGACCCCCAGTTCACCCTAACGAATGTCCCCATTGGAAGATTTCCCGGCTATTACTTTTCTGGGGACAACCCAAAATTTAGGATTTCTTTTACTTTCACTTTCAATGATAATGGTAAACAAGACAAATAGAGAGGGTGAATCTCTTTAACCAGGGCACAGACAGTGATTAAAATCTGACAGGTGTTCTAATCCCTCTCCACTCTATCCAAAACAAAAAAAAACTTTTGCCTTTAGTTATACAGGATGGGCCATTTATATGCATACAACTTAATAAAATGGGAATGGTTGGTGATATTAACTTCCTGTTTGTGGCACATTAGTATATGTGAGGGGGGAAACTTTTCAAGATGGGTGGTGACCATGGCGGCCATTTTGAAGTCGGCCATTTTGAATCCAACTTTTGTTTTTTCAATAGGAGGAGGGTCATGTGACACATCAAACTTATTGGGAATTTCACAAGAAAAACAATGGTGTGCTTGGTTTTAACGTAACTTTATTCTTTCATGAGTTATTTACATGTTTCTGACCACTTATAAAATGTGTTCAATGTGCTGCCCATTGTGTTGGATTGTCAATGCGACCCTCTTCTCTCACTCTTCACACACTGATAGCAACACCGCAGGAGAAATGCTAGCACAGGCTTCCAGTATGCGTAGTTTCAGGTGCTGCACATCTCGTATCTTCACAGCATAGACAATTGCCTTCAGATGACCCCAAAGATAAAAGTCATTGGGGGTCAGATCGGGAGATCTTGGGGGCCATTCAACTGGCCCACGATGACCGATCCACTTTCCAGGAAACTGTTCATCTAGGAATGCTCGGACCTGACACCCATAATGTGTGCACCACCACATTATGGGTGTCAGGTCCGAGCATTTTTAGATGAACAGTTTCCTGGAAAGCTCCGGCGTTTCTTCCGATTTCTTCTCCCCTCTCCGGCTCTTCTCCCTCCTTCGGGGATGCCTTCTCCCTCTGCCGGTTCTTCTCCCCTCTGCGCTGTCTTCTTCCTCTTCTGCCGGGACTTCTCTCTCCCCTGCCTT
>BLSH010281355.1:408836-427027 GCA_018402905.1 Glandirana rugosa | reverse complement strand
TTCAAACTACACAGTGTACTGGGAGAAGGATAACTTTTTTGTTTTCAACCTAAGTTTTACCGGTGCCATGGTGGCCATTTTGAATCCAACTTTTGTTTTTTCAATAGGAAGAGGGTCATGTGACACATCAAACTTATTGGGAATTTCACAAGAAAAACAACGGTGTGCTTGGTTTTGACGTAGTGATGAGTCATGAGTTATTTACAAGTTTCTGACCACTTATAAAATGTGTTCAATGTGCTGGCCATTGTGTTGGATTGTCAATGCAACCCTCTTCTCCCACTCTTTACACACTGATAGCAACATCGCAGGAGAAATGCTAGCACAGGCTTCCAGTATGCGTAGTTTCAGGTGCTGCACATCTCGTATCTTCACAGCATAGACAATTGCCTTCAGATGACCCCAAAGATAAAAGTCATTGGGGGTCAGATCGGGAGATCTTGGGGGCCATTCAACTGGCCCACGATGACCGATCCACTTTCCAGGAAACTGTTCATCTAGGAATGCTCGGACCTGACACCCATAATGTGTGCACCACCACATTATGGGTGTCAGGTCCGAGCATTTTTAGATGAACAGTTTCCTGGAAAGCTCCGGCGTTTCTTCCGATTTCTTCTCCCCTCTCCGGCTCTTCTCCCTCCTTCGGGGATGCCTTCTCCCTCTGCCGGTTCTTCTCCCCTCTGCGCTGTCTTCTTCCTCTTCTGCCGGGACTTCTCTCTCCCCTGCCTTCTCGCTCTTTTGCCAGGTCTTCTCGTTCTTTTGCTGGGTCTTCTCCCTCTGTTCTTCTCTGGTGTTTACTCACTGCCCCCACAATTCCCCAGATAAGATGAAGGCTTACCAGAAAGCCGGCGACATAGAAACATAGAAACATAGAAAAGTGACGGCATTCCTTATTCAGGGCCATATGGCGCTTGATAGAATCACAGATCCACTAGGATGAAATCAAGACGTGTCTCTCAAGTGGCTGGATAGCGTCAGCGTCTCTCCTCCTCCTCCAGGACCGAAGTATATATAAAATAGAGAGACCGCTCATTGCATAGTATGTCTTAACCTTAATTTATTTAAAAAGCAAGTCTGGCTTCAGAAATCGCCGACCAAACAAATACAGTCCTTCATGAAGTAAACCGATCAGAGTAACGCATGCATATTACTTTGATTATTATTATTGATTTGTTTTTTTCTGCACATGAGCACTTTGCTTATGAACTTTATTGCATGAATTGTTAATTTTATTGAATTTGTTTGATCAAACCCTGAAGGGTTACACATGAATTAACTGTTTAAGCGCTGCACTTTTTTAGATTACCATTATCATTAAAAGTGAAAGTAAAAGAAAATCCCAAATTTTGAGTTGTCCCCAGAAAAGGAGGAAATCTTCTAATACGGACAATAGTTCTGGTGACCTGGGGATCCCCAAGAAATTCCCTTAATTTGCAGGGATTTCCTCTCGCTTCCTGTTTGGCTATGGGACAGGAAGTGAAGGGAAATCTCCGCAATGGGACACAGATGGCGAAAAAAAAGTCTGACGGGTTATTCCTTGATTTATCCACAATGACCAAAAAAAGATTTGCCCTTAGTTCTACTTTAAAACCACTTTAGCCCTGGAAGGATTTACCCCTTAACCACTTGCTTACCGCGTAGCAACTATAATCGGCGACAGTGTGGCTCTGTTCTGCGAATCGCCGCTTATAGTCATCACTTGCATGCACAACATGCTCCCTAAGCGGGGCCGCTGGTCGGGCGGACCCAATGTCCGCCTGCGACTTGCGATGCCTTGTGACTGAACCAGAACGGGGAACAGCCGTTGTTTACATAGGCAGATCCCGTTCTGCCTCTTTGTGGAGCGATCACGGGTGGCCCACATGCACGCTCCCGCCCACAGTATCCATTGCATGAAACGATGTACGGGTACGTCGTTTCACGCCATAGAGCCGCCCTGCCACAGTATATGTGTGGTGGGCGGTCTTTAAGAGGTTATGCTGTGTGCATGGGAACACATAAACATATAGTGGGGTTTTCTCCAATTTAAGTGCAAAAGTAGAAATACACTTTGAGATTTAGGGGTTGATTTACTAAAGCTTGAAAGTGCAAAATTTGGTGCAGCTCCACACAGAAACCAATCAGCTTCAATGTTTTATTGTCAAAGCTTGATTGAACAAGCTGAGGTTAGAAGCTGATCGGCTACCATGCAAAGCTGCACTGGTTTTTGCACTCTCCAGCTATAGTAAATCATCCCCTTAGTGTACACAGAGGATGGCTCTTCAGCAACTGTAAATCTGTCCTTATGGAAGTGTTGTGCACCACATAGGACACAACAGAAATAATTGACAGCTCATGTAGCCCAGGGGGCATGTCAAAAACAGTCTGGGACTCTTGTGGGAGTATTTGCGGACAGGAAATGTGCATGCTGCAATGTAATTAAGATCCAGAAGCACACAGTGGGGTTGATTTCCTAAAGCTGGAGAGTACATAATCTGGTGCAGCTCTACATGGTAGCCAATCAGCATCTAACTTCAGCTTGTTCAATTCAGCTTGAACATTAAATAAAAACTTGAAAGCTGATTTCTATGCAGAGATGCACCAGATTTTGCACTCTCCAGTTCTAGTAAATCATTCCCAATGAGAAATGGAGGGGTGGGGGGTTAAAAAACAGCCCCATTTTTCACTAAACACTAGCAGCAGAGGGGACAAAATCAGGTGAGACTGGATTTCTGCTTTTAACGGTTATGATGTTTCCATCGCTCTTCTCATGTCATGTATTTTTCTCATCAAACCCATGAATCCTACAGTGAAAGACATCCAGACTAAACCATAAGCCAGCAAACAGTTATTCATGAAATGTATACATTATACTAGGGTTGCATGTCCTGTGAAAGTGCTGAGAAGCTTTGCAGAAGGGAAGCGGGGTAATTGAACATGTTGAAACATTTTATTTTCTCGTGTTGGATAGATATAATGGCTGCTGTCATCATATGTAATATTGCATCTGGTACATTGTTTCTTTGTGGTTTCAAGCTTGTTCATTCTTAGGGCCAGGATGCACATATCTACAGAAGACAATAGAATACCCAGAGTTCATTATTTAGTCATTCTATAAGCCGAGGGGGTCATGTCACATTGAATATGTCAAGATTGTTTCTATAGTTTAATGTGCCAAGATCATGCCACAGTCAAAGTGTTTCAATCCCCTCTGTGGTCTATGTAGCCAAATTGTTGCACATATTATTATCCCCACGCTGTTTCTTTTGATGCTTTGCAAGCTTACCTGGAAAGTCAATGTTGAGACTGGTATGTGAGATAGGATCAGTAGAGGATTTGCTATTAAAATGGAGTTCCACCCAAAAGTGGAACTTCCGCTTTAAGTGTAGGTGACCCCTTGACATGCCAAAATTGGCATGTCATTTTTTTCACAGGGTCCCAGCTCACACTTCCTCTCCTGGTGCCGAGGAGCCGGAAGGAAGTTCAACTCTCCCCCCTCCCTCACGGAAATCTTGTAGGACACGTCACAGGTCCCAGAAGATTGCCTGGCCATTCACAGCGCTGCTTGCTATGCAGAGGGGGAGAGGAGCGATGCATCGGGCGGCCGCATCGCTGGAGCGAGGGACAGGTAAGCGTCCGATTATTTAAAGTCAGCAGCTACACTTTTTGTAGCTACTGACTTTTAGGCCTCATACACACTGGCTTAATAGCAAAATGTCGGGACCGACGTCAGGCAAAAATCGGCATCAAAAACGCAATTTCGTCTGCGTTTTGCATCAGCGTTAATGAGCGTTCGTGAGCGCCAATGAGCGTCGGCATCAGTAGGCATTTTGTTAAAAAAAAAAGCATTCCTCTGCTATTTTTTAACCTGAAAACGATGGCGCTAAAAACAGCGGTTAACGCCGCTACAGCGTTAATGCGCGGTAGTGAGCGTTTTGCCGGCTCAGCGTCAAAAACGCCATAATGTTACAGCGTCGGAACACGCGGGTCCTGCGTTCGATTTACAGCTTAAGTACGCCGACGCCATCTACAGCTCAAAAACCTCTGCGTTTTTATGGGGCCATTGAATAAAATGGAGAGCGGCAAAAAACGCTAAAAAACACGGCGGTAAAAAAACGTCCGTGCGTATGAGGCCTAAAAGGGGTGAAACTCTGCTTTAAATAAAGAAATGCACACAAATACAATACCATCTGCAAATCGTTTTTTTTTTATTAGTAAATAGTAGTTGCAATTATGCGTCCTGTTGACAAATACAGCTTTAAGCCTTAAATGGGATCTCCACTGTCTTAATGCTAAACTTGAGCAACAATTTGTTGTTTACATTTCCTGTTTATACCCATTTGTTCAAATACAGTTAACACTGACCAATAAACTTCAAAAAACAATGTAACATGGAAAACTAATATACAACCCGTGTTGACCTTTTTTTTTTTTTAAGGAGATCTATGGTCACAGCATACACTTTCATATTAAAACATCAGCATTGTTATATCAATATGAACAATAGTTATATTTGGCAATTCAATATAATAATATAATTAATATTCGCTATTGTCTTCCTTATTCTCCTCCCGGCCAATCCTGGCCCAGGAAGCGAGTCCTGAGACCTGATTGGCCAAGAGGAAAAGTGATCCTATTGGGTGCCGAGGAGTAGATGCAGAGGAAGCCATGACTTAGATGGGGTAATTGCTGGTGACCCACTGGAGGGGGGGGGGGGTTGTAGGGGGTGGTGTTGGATGGATTGCTGCCCCCCCCCCACCAGAAATATACCACTAGCTGCCACTGCTGCTGGGGCCATCACTTTCCACAACTTTCTGGATTCACTGAATGCATTGCAGCTTCTCCTCTGCTGTTTATTTAAATTTCTATGGACTACACATCCCATGGTACCTTACTACTGTATAGTTTAGGCTCTGTGAAATGAGTCACACAGCAGTACAAATTTACATGACATAGTGAATTTGTGTCACTGCTCATTCCTTTTGGTTTACTTTCCATTTTTAAAGACTACATATCCCATGGTACCTGCCTGCAAGCTGTGATTCCTGTACTGAACCTGCCTCCTAAAACTCATCCTCTTAGCACCCCATATAGTTCAGAAGGCAGGCTCTGTGAAAATGTGTGACAAAGCAGTATATGAATACATGTTACAGAATTCAAGGAGGAAATGTGGGATTCTTCACAAAGTAAGTTTTCAAACTTCAAGATCATTCAGATAGGAGTAGGCAAGAAATAACTGAAATGTGAGATAGAAATGAATATATTGAATTACATAAATTTTAATGAACTTTCTATTTCTAGTCTTTGTTCAAATCAGGCAAAAAATATGCATATTGATTTCTTGAAACTATGGCAACCTGGAGGTGCCCTTTTACTTATTGTGTACCTCAAAAATGTAATTTTTCCACATGTGATTGGCTCGCTGCTTTTCTCAGAGCAAAGAAGTGTATGGAGGCATTAGAACCCTTGCTGCTGTGTCACCCTCTCAATTTATCCTTGTGACGATTGTCACCAATGCAGAATGTGAGGGTAAATCCAAAACTTTACAGCTCTCACCTGAGCAGTAATGGGAGGGTAAATCTTTTGATGGGGGTACACCTGTCCTGAAGACAGCAGGACACAGCAAAAAAAAAAAAAACTCACAAGGTTTCTAAAGCAAACCTTCTACCTCAGTGTCTGATCACCACCAACACACACGCACACACTCCAAGAAAACATAAAAGTACTTTGGGAGAAAATGGTTAGATTATATACACACCTGTCCACAACTTCCTTAGTGTAGGGTGGGGTGGGGGGTGACATCATCATCTTCCCGCCAACAAGATCCCTGGGAATGCTGAGCAATTACTTTATGCAGCAGTTTAGGGAGGGGAGGGAAGATGGCATTTTCAATAAGCAGGCCTTGATACTGAGTTGGAAGGTCCAATTTACCGCTTCCCTGTTTTATACACAAGGTTTTGGCTATACTTATACTTTAAAGTGATAATAAACCTTACATAAGGTTTTTGAAGTGATGAACCAAATCCTGCCACATAAGCTGTAGCTCGGTATCTGCACCCTCTCTCCTCCACAGCCTTCCAAAGTACATAGTATTTCTCGGCTTCCAGGAGGCAGAAGTGGGTATTTGATATCACACACTGCACAGCACAGAGCAGCAGGGCCGGCCCTACCATAGGTCCCAATGGGTCCATTGGACCCAGGCGGCACTTTGAGAGGGGCAGCAAATTGAACCACGGCCGCCTTTCCTTCTCTTCTATTTACCCAGATTTTTTCCAACAATTTTGTGTGTCATGACGACAACTGCCCCCCCGGCCGCTCTTCCTGCCCCTATACTACACTAGCCCGCCCATATACTACCCTAGCCTGTCCATATACTACCCTAGCCTGTCTATATACTACTCTAGCCTGTCCATATACTACCATAGCCTGTCCATATACTACCTTAGCCTGTCTATATACTACCCTAGCCTGCCCCTATACTGCCTTAGCCTGTTCATATACTACCCTAGCCTTTCCATATACTACCCTAGCCTTTCCATATACTACCCTAGCCTGTATATATACTGCCCTAGCCCGCCCCTATACTGTCCTAGCCTGTCTATATATTGCCCTAGCCCGCCCCTATACTGCCCTTGCCCGCCCCTTGGAATTGAACATAATGGTATGTCATATAATTTTGCCTATAGATAAGGTGCTGTTGCATGTAAATCTGACTTCTTCATAAATTTAATCTTAATTTTAATTATCATGATATAAAATAATGGATGTGGGGGCCTTTTGGTGGGCTTGATTTTTTTTGGGGGGGTGCAGCATTTCATTCTTGGACCCATGCAGCACAATGTCTTGGGCCAGCCCTGCAGAGCAGAGAGCTGATTGTAATCTGGCACCTAAGTGGGGGGAACGGAAACAACCCCCCTCTACACAGTCTCACTGGGAAACATGCACACCTGAAGCTATCAACCAAAATCCTCTGTACTAGAGGGGATGGGCTGTCACCATGGATTGACTTGTGCTGAAGAAAATGGACTCATATAGTAGTAGAGGAAGGAGAGTGCAGCCAGGATCTACACTAGGTGCTATGAATTAAGACATGTACACACTATTTGAGGATATGAGTTGTTAATGTTTCTTTTCAGAAGTTTACAACCTTTTTAATTGAAATGATACATGTTTCCTGCAATTTACGTATTTATAGTCATTTTTTTTGTAAACTATTTTATTGAATTTGAAAAGGTGTGTAATAAACACAAAACAGAAGTCTCTAGAAAAAGACAGCGTTAACAGAGCACACAGGATCCCACTGCCATAAATCCTCCCTCCCATCAACCTATTGGTTTTGAGCCCGAATTCTCTGAAGAGTTGTGTCCATATACATTTGGGGCATATATTTGGTATGGTTGCCAAATAGGCAATAACCATTGATAATCGAGTGGCTAACACTTTGGTCAAAAATTTCAAATCCATATTCAGAAGAGTGGTTGGTCTATTTGAGGAGCACTCCACAGGATCCTTCTTTGGTTTGGGCAATAACATAACGTGTATCTAACACAGAATCAAAGATGATGGATGATTCTAAACAATAGTTTACAGAGAGGGCAACCTGATGAATAGTGCAAGGCACAGCTTTGCTGATTAAAATGGAATCCCCTCTGGCATAGGAGGAGTAAGTGGCATGTAGAGCCAACACCCTGCTACCATCCAGGTGGGTCTCTTGTAAAAATACAATGTGAGGCTGAAGCGGCTTAAGATACTGGAATACTAATGCTGATTTCAATTTCTCATTCGAGCCTCTGACATTCTAAGAGACCATATTTAGCTTATTATTCATAGTAAAGTCCTTGGAATATGGAACAACAGATAATGAAATTCAGTCCGAAGGAGCTTTTTATGCACCAATTCAAAAGACATCACCAAAAGCCTAATAGGTGCAGTTACACATTTATGGTGGACATATATACTGCACGGAGAGAAGCACTAATAGAAAGAGTCCCCAAAAATAAACTTCCTGCCTCTATACTAAACAAGAGCAAAACTCAAAGTCTGCAGCTTTAATCCCAAAAATCTAAAAAAAATACCAAAAAAACTGTAGCGCAACAGCGCTAGCCGAGAAGTCTTATTCACTGCAGAATGCCCACTCTTTAGTTAGGAGCTCTACATAATAGGAAGTCCGTGACTTCATACTTGCCATCCAATGGATCCAAAGAGAAGTCCCAGAGTGAATCCAGGAAGAAAGTCGATACACCCTTCCACCGCTCAGAAGAAATCGAGGAGGAGAAGGTGAAAGTCTTCAGGAGCCAAGTAAGCAAAGGCTGAGACCTGCACTCAAAGGGAAACCATTTAGCATGATACTCTCTCCAATCTAATCAATAATGTAAGGGCTTAAATATATAACTCCCACAGGGTGAAAAAATGGTGATAGGCAGTCTGCACCGTCACAGGGAGTCCAGCCGCTCATCGGCTTCATACAGGGTATCAAAGCATTTACCAGACCCCTGTATTGCAGGCTTTTCTGCCGCAGATGCTGGCACACCTCCATGAACGATCTGTGTTTTTTTTTCTGGGTCCCTGCTGAGAAGTCCAGGAACAGCATGATCATGGTGTTTTCATGCTTTTTCAACTCAGGGTATTTGTGTAGTAAAATCTTACCAGGACGGGTTTGGAGGGAGCACCAGGAGGAACCTGGTGGTGCCCGTTCCACCACATAAGTGGGAGGCATCTCAGGCATGGAGAGAAGATGCTTGAGGAACAACACTCCACAAAAACAGCTGAGTGGGGATCTTCCATGGCCTCAGGCAGGCCTACCACTCTGCCATGCTGCCAATTTTCCCCATAATCCACCTAATTTGTCAAAGCACATACCATGGCCTGTAGATCTGAGAGCTGTGCTGGGTGTGAGCCAGTAGTGTTCTCCACCACCCCAAGTCAGTCCTCAGTCTCAATTTTGCACCCCTTTATTTTATCCAGATAATGTCTGATCAGTGTATAACCAGTAGTCATTGTGCACCATCAGTGCTGTTTTGCGGCCATCAGTGGCATTCAAAATAGGCTTGGTGATTGTCTCAGGGCAGGAAGAGCGAGAGTCTTAGTCCCACAGTCCTGTGGCAGAATAGCCCCACTGGGTGCATGGGCTGGCGCTACCTGCTTCCTGAGTGGGGAGAACTTTCCATTCAGCGCGCAGGAGGTAAGAGGGAAGGTAGTGGAAGAGGAGCATGTGACCCATCCTCTCACAGGCCTTTGAGTCCACGGGTCTTAGGAAGGCTTCCCCTTCCCTTTCGCTGACATGGCACCTGATACAGTAACGCTCCCACACGCAGTGTACACTTACTGAGCCAGGAATTACATTTAGAAACCAGATGATAGTCACGGAATTAGTCAGGATTGTAGGAAGTTCCTGCTCTGAGCGTTGTTCACATCCCAACCATGCCCTTATCTATAGTGAAAATTTAAATCATATATTAATTTCCCTAATATTTTTTTTCTAGCCTACTCCTATTTATTTTATTTATTACAGGTACTTATATAGTGCCATAAATTTACACAGGGCTGTATATATATATATATATATATATATATATATATATATATATATACCGTATATACTCGTGTATAAGTCGACCCGTGTATAAGTCGACCCCCCTACTTTTGCCCAAAAAATATGGGAAAACGTATTGACTCACGTATAAGCCTAAGTGGCAAATGCAGCAGCCACTGGTAAATTTCAAAGATAAAAATAGATGCCAAAAAAAAAATTACCAATGAGGCATCAGTAAGTTGTATGTACCAAAAAGACATTACGTTATTTTTTTTAATGACAGGTCCTCTTTAGAAGAGATTTGGGGTCTAAAAGACCCCAAATCTGTCTAGGGACCCTAACATAGGAAGTGGCCATGTAATCGGGAGTGTGTGTGTGTGTATGTACAACTGTTTATTTTTTACAGTACAGTATACTTACTTCCTATGTATTGAATAAGGCTGCTGTGTTCTTCACATATGTCAAATGCAAAGTTAAAAAAAAAACACAGTTTTGTCATTTGAATATCTGACCATATTAACCCTTATTGTTCACACAATAAGGGTTAATATGGTTAGTTAATCGAATTGCCAAACTGTTTTCTTTTCCTTTACATTTACATAAGCAGGACACGGCAGCCTTATTCCATTCATAGGAAGTGCCTCTGCCCTTACCTTCAGCCCAGTCACGTCGCAAGTGTGACTGAGCTGAAGTTCCGCCCTCCAGCAGGCCGTCAGCGGACGTGACGGCATCCCTGGCATCCCTGGAATCCCTGGAATGCATCTCAGCCGCCGCGGGTGCCCGCGGAATGTTCCCCCGCGCTCGTACCGGCTGTTGACTCGCGTATAAGACGAATCTCGGTTTTTTGACACAAAATCCGTGTCAAAAAACTCGACTTATACGCGAGTATATACGGTATGTATATATATATATATATATATATATATATTACATTCACATCAGTCTCTGTAAGCTCAAGGAGCTTACAATAGAAGGATCCCTAACTCACATTCATACATACACAAACTAGGGCCAATTACCCTACCAGCCTGTCTTTAGAGTGTGGTAGGAAACCGGAATGCCTGGAGGATACCCATGCAAGCACAGGGAGAACATGCAAACTCCAGGCAGGTAGTGCCGTGGTTGGGATTTGAACCGATAACCCTAGTGCTGCTAGGTGGAAGTGCTATCCACAATGCAGTAACACATATTTACATTGCCGTAAGAATTTGTACTTCTGTGACACCCATTTCACAGAGCCTACAGATATACTGCAAAGTTGTGTTGCTATTACAATGTTAATGTTATGTAATGAAAGTGTATGCTGTGACGTTGGACCTCCTTTAGTCGTGGAGAGATACTTTCAGTGCCACTCAAAATCAGGGGGATACTGGAGCTGCTTATAAATAGGTGAGAATGTTATTGTGGAAAAAAACATGATCAGTATGGCTCATAGCACAAGCTCGCTCGATGAATAAAATAGAACACTATCCTTTATTTGTTAGATTTCATATTGCTTTTGTTTGTCTTTACAAAAGAAGAAAATCAAGACATCAAGATCTTAAATTCTACCCTATTTATAGTTTCCCCTGTTGTATTTTTTATGATTTTTTTTTCTACTACTTATTCACTTTTCAGTTATATCTTTTAAAATCCCTTATTGAATAGTAGGCTCATTTACAAACATGCAGACAAATGGCAAGCAACACTAGTCAGCTATTTAAATGTTTTCATGCCTGAAGCTGTGATATCATATTATTACTTTGCAGAAAGATTTCTTCAGCCTGACACCCCTGGGGCCATTCCTGTTTCAATGTATACACTTGGGCAAGTCACACAACACTGCGCAGTCTTCCCTGAAGTATCCTATCCTGTATATCAGGTTTTCTCTCCAACTCGTACTTTTTTTTTTCTTAATCAGTGAAAGCATAAACAGGCATCAAGAGGTGCTGTGGCTTGTTCTGCTTCAAGGTCATTAAGTACACACCTTGAACTTTATGCTCTGGATTTCTTCATTTTTGAACAATAGGCAAGGAATTTGTTTTTTCTTGCTTATTGAAATTCACCCCTCTATTTGTAACAGTGACCATTGTCACATGATGGGAAATCTAAATATGTTCACAACAAGAGCTAAGGGAAAATATTCCAATGTGACACCTGTTCCAGGGCCAACTGCTTGTATTTGCCCTCTGTAGAGCAATCCACGGGGAATCATTTTTCAGAGAGTGTTTGACAAGGGTAAGGAGACATTATGCCTCATCACTGCTTGTTCTAACCCTTAAAAGTCAATTAGGAAGAAACTAGAACCCCCTTAATGGGACTTTATAGGCAGCAAAACCACTTCACTTAGATCAAATTTATCAGAAAAATATCATTTTATTCTAAAAAAAGGGGCCTAAAATAGGCAAACCCTAGCGACATAAAATTCAACGGATCAACTGGTCCAGCAAATACATTACATAATTTGTCATAGATATCTGTACATAGCTTAAATGGTGAGCTTTCCGTTGTCCAACCGGGGAAGATGGTAAGTGGTATCCCAGTGTCCAACGTTAACGTTTCGAGTCCTTAGCAGACCCTTCTTCAGGGAAGATGTTCAAAGGAGTCGCTCTTTTTGTTTTGTGGAGCGATTGAATATATTATTTTTGGTTTCAACACCTTGCGTCCAATTTTGAACTCCAAAATTTGTGTCATGTATTGTTGGATCAAGTAGATTATTCCCTATGAGTCTGGAGGGAAAGATACTTTTTTGTTTCCAACACAGGCTTCGCCTGTCTGTCTCAGATGAAGCACAGTGCACCGTTGTTTTTAGATTAGTTTAGCGTTTCGTCATCTATTGGGCCGGGTTATATTGATTGGGTGGCCGGGGGGATCTACCACCGGTCACCACATATACCTGAGAGGGATGAGATCTATCCGTCCCAGATCTTATGATCCCAAGTCTGTTGTATTGGCGCTCTGCTAAAAAGTCTGCACTACCGTGTTGCAACTGCATGCGTTGCTCTTGAAGGGGCAATACTGCCTGTCAAATGCGACAGTGGAAATCATTTTTATTGTGTATACCCCTGTACAGCTGCTTTTGCAGCATAGGGGGAGTGGTTGGTGAAACGGGGGGCACATATCAATCTATCTGTTATTATTTTAATCACACCTAAAGCTAAAATGTGGCATGCATTAGTAAAAACTAAAAGTAACATTCACAGTTATAAATGCGTAGGTTTCGTTGCTTTGAACGAGAGCAGAATGATTCCCTTATTTCTAGGTTTAGGGTGATGACACAACAGCGACTCTGCCGCTGACAATCTGTCATAAATGGCAGTAGCAGCATTGCTAAGAGGCTGCCTGTTTTATCCCTATGAAAGCGCTCCCTATGTAGTTGAAGCAGTGAGGTGTCGCTTCTGTCGCTATTAATCGAGATTTAGCAGTGTTCAAGGGAGAGACAGAGCAACATCTCGCTGCGTGTGCTACAAAAGGAGCTATTCTTTAGGGACACACAGGCAGCCTCTTTAGCAATGCCATAGATGATTTGTTGTCAGTGGCAGAATCTCCCGCATGTGATCAGACTTGTGTATGCTTTGCGAAGTGTAATATATTTATAGGTATAGCTAAACTAAATAGCTTTACAGATGTACACTACTCTGGTTTGTAGAACTAAGCAATACGGATAGCTACAGAAAAATAAAGGGAAAGCTGAGAAACATATGTAGCTCCCCCATAGTATAGGTGCATTTTTGTAGCAGGGTGTGCTAGGTGAGGTAAAACTTAGTCAGGCCTGACTGTAGGTGCACTCTTGAATGCTTTGATCTGGGCCGGGAGGAGTGGCTCAGGGAGGATTGAGTGGACTTGACAGATGAGGTCACCAGAATCTCCCACTTCTTTCTAGAAACCTGGGGAAGGTTTCTGGTCAGAGAGCTGGGAGATAGGTGGAGCCATCTGGAGTGTTCTAAGGGGCCTTGACCAATCCCCAAGCAGGATTGGCAGGGGGCATGCCTCCTTAAATACTCTGAGTCAGCCCAATCTAGGAGGAGAATGTTGGGTGGAAGTCTGAAGATAGCAGAGGCGCTGTGGAGCCCTCTACCTGGGAGGTCGCCCCCATCTGGGGGGGTGATCTTGAGGCCTGGAGGTTCGGGTGCAGCCAGGAGTGGTGGTAATTCCTGTAGTCGCACAGGAGAACAGCGGAGGTGCTATACAGTGAGAGACTTTAAAGTGATCCACCGGTTTGGTGAGTGGCGGTCCCTGGGAACTGCTAGAGAAAGTGATGGAGCAGGCTGGGAGAGGAATAGTGGACAGTCTGTGGAAGCCTTGGGAGCCAGTTCAGGGAAAGGAGAGTCACTGAGGAAAAGCAGGTCAGTGGGACCTGGAACAGGGATGGGCTGGGAGTTGTAGTCCATCAAAGGCCTGGCTAGTGCGCAAGTGCTTTTGCTACACATTCAGGGGCCTTTGATCCCTGGCCTGTAATGGGTGTTCCGGAGGTTCTGCTGAGAGCAGGCCTCACCATGTGCTAGCCGTGGTGAAGAGAAAGGAACAAAGAAGCTTGATGCATTTCTTTCAAGCTGGAAACAAAGTTTAGTGCTGGAGAGAAGTAATGGAATGATGATTTACTAAGTTCAGTGCTGGAGAGAGAACTGTAGGAGAAACGGTCAGCAAGTCAAGTGCTGGAAAGTTGTGAGGAGTAACAGTCTGTAGAGGGATAGTCTGCAGTGAAAGTGTGCACATACAGGAGTGTATATGGAGTTTGTGTATTATAATTCTTTTGGGCATCCCACAGTCATCCCTTATCCCCATCCAAGTGATTTCCCCTAAGTAAAACAACAAAAACAAGAGCCTGGTCAGTGTCACCGGATGTGTGAAATATGGTGTGGGCAGCTATAAGGTGAACCACTACTACCAGCCACTCTCAAGGGAGCACATGGCTACACATATTTCCCTCAAGCATAGGAAATGGCCAGTAGCCTTCACGCTTATATCTGCTAAAGAGCAGTCTTATACCTTCCAACCAGGAACAGCCCTGCAGTTGATACACAAGAGATTCCACAACTTGTTTCAGCCTCTGAAGCGCACTTACTCATGTGCACACGGTAAGTTTCTTTCCGTTCAGCGAAGTAGGCTGATCGAAAAAAAAAATGGAAAACCTCTCAAGGAGGTCCTGTACTAACTATGCAATGTTAGTACAGTGATCTCTCTGCTGAGCTTTTGTGTTCTGACAGGGGGACTGCCCCCCGCCAGAACACACCAGTCAGCGCTCGCGGCCATTGGCTGAGAACGCTGCTTGGATGCTGATTGGCTGCTGGTTTTTCAGCAAGCTCGTTCGACTGAAGCCAGTCCTCAGATCAGCATTGGTCAAACAACATGGGCTGAATGTCAGAAGGTATATTCAGGGCTGGCTCTACCACTAGGCGGAGTAGGCGGCCGCCTAGGGCGCCACTACCACCCGGGGTGCCCATCCGCTGTTGATCCGTCACGGCTCTGCATCAATCACTCATGTCACTGGAGAGCCACGGCTGGCAGCACCCCATGGCGGTAAAATGAGGCGGATCCAGGGGCACAGGTGCGGGCCTGTGCACCACGGCTAAAGAAACGGGTAGAGAGGCTCTGCCAAGAATCGCCACCTCCATCGTATAAATTGACAGGGCAAAGGGGGTGGAGTCAGGGGCAGAGCCAAAGGGGGGTGGCAAAATGAGGTTTCGCCTAGGGTGTCAAAAATCCTTGCACCAGCCCTGGGTATATTTGGTGAATATTTGTCCTTTGTGTACAGGGCTTATGATATAACGTGGTGGAGAGCCACAAACTAGCACTAGATGTGGTGTGGCATCTGTTTCCAGTGCAGCCCCAACACATATACAAGTTTTCACTGGAAATGCCTGCCAACACACACCACAGCGTTGCTCTGGCATGCACTGAAAAAAGTATTGCATGCATTACTTTTTTCAGTGCAATGGGTTGCGACACAAACAATTTGAGTGACACCACACTTCATAGGACTGTCTTGACATGTCACTCATGACATTTCAATAAGGGCTCATTAACACTGCCCACACACTAAATGAGAACTTTTATCATGCTGTCATGCTGTCAGTTTTTGCTGTCAGTTTTTGGCTGCAGTGAGCCATGGTGAGGGGGGCAGCGTGATGTGCATTTCAGCGTACCTCTGGGCTTGCAGTGTGAACAGGGCACTTACAAAAAAAACGTTGTTTTATATGTGCCCTAATAGTGACTGGCATTTATCCATCATGGAAAAACACCAGTTACCATACTATGTGTGAACAAGCCCTTAAGCTCTGTGGGAAAAAAAACAGAGCACACCTGCAGTCATGCATTCAGCCCCTAAAAAAACACTTTGCTGATAAGAATCTTACTACTGAAAAATATTTGTTTGACCCAGATATAAATGAATAATCCTCAGTAGGAGTGTAACCGATGTGGAAGACTAAAGCCTTTTATCATAGCTATTCATAGCCTGTCACAGATTGTCTTTCAAAATATACCCAACAACATTGCAGTGCAGTGGTAATGTATGGACAATAATGCTCAGGGGTTGGGAGGTCATATTTGTGTATTTTCACACGTCAGTTAAAATTCATAAAGGTCATAATAGGAGTCCATAATAAAGTCCTTTGGAGCAGAAGGAAGCCTCCGTGCTGATAATCAAACGGACAGTGCAAAGGGTGATAATAGCCCATCCACCACAGAAAGCACCAGCCTCTCACCTCATATATTCGACCTATAAAAGGTCACACAGCGTTTATCCTCCTTGTATATGCGGGCTTCCAATGCTTCAATGTTAAGGACACAAAGGCTCTGTGGTGTATATAAGAAATAGAAAGAGATCTAATGCTCTCTGTTTATGCCAACATTTATTAAAAGTAGCAGGATTAAAAACACTTACAAAATCGTCACTTCAGCCAAGTGCAAGCAAACGAGCATATAAAAAGGCATTCCAAATACAGCTAGGATGGCCGCTGGTGACGTCACACGTTACTCCGCCCAGTACACTTTACGTCCTGCAGTGGGCTTGGACTTCTTCAGCGGGGGTGGAGGCACGTAGATGTCCCGCTCTTAAATAAAGAATGCCTAGCAACCAGCTAAACAACATTCTGTATCCAACACCTAAGCGGCGCAGCCGCAATACAGGAATGGCCTCAAAATCGACCATCGAAGTAATTGCTTAACTGTAAACTCATTGAAAAATTCTATAGGTATAAACTACCTGTTTAGAACTGTGTCAAACTCGCCTCATGAATGTAGGAGTGTCACACCTATGGTTTACCCAACAGAACAACGAAGATCCTCCACATCTATTGTGACTTTCCCTGTGCTGTTTAAAGGGGCACTCCACTTCAAATGTAATAACTGATATAAAACTGATTAATCATAAATAAATCAATATGTACAACTTCACCACACAGCCATCTTTTACAACTAAATACATTTTGTATTTTGTAACCACATTTGCAAAAACAATGTTAAAATATAATATAAAATTCATATTGAAACTATAACAGAAGGACGAAATTCATCAGATATGAAGCAATTTAAATCAAATTCGACATTCAGGCCAGCAGGAGTCATAACCTTGGTGTCAAATATCCAGAATGACTCTCTGCGGCTCAAATGTCAAATGTAATTACCTCCCCTCCAATGTCTGTGAACTTTTTCAATTCCCCAAAATATTAAACCCCTGGGATTAAGTTGGTACCACAGTCTGAAATGTCGGGAAACACTATGCGTTTTTAATCCCTTTTTGATATTATTTATATGTTCCCAGGCACATACATGTAGCACTCTAGATGTCCTTTCTATATATTGGAGGCCACACTCACACTCCAACATATAGACCACGCCCACAGCATCACACGTGATGAGATCTTTGATCTGATACTGTCGTTGTGTCACTGAGGATTGGAACTCTTTGTGTTTTTTCATATTGGTTTTCAAACTTTTTCAGGCTGTGCATCTGCCACATGCGTAGAAGCCTAATAATAAGGAAAAAAGCTTATTGTCCCTATTTTCAGGGGGATTAATGACACCTGGGGCCAAACTGTCCCGAAGTGTCGGGCCTTGCAGTAAATGAACTGGGGGAAATTGGGCAACACTGGACCAAGGACTCGGTCTGATTTCAGTATTGCCCACTGTCTCCTTACAATCCTTTTGAATCTTTTATACTGCACATTAGAGTCAAGCACCATCTACCAGCACCACGCTATTAGGAATTGTCCCACGTTCTTTGGAACCAGCAATCATTTGATCCCTATCCAGAGATTTGACGTCATTTCTGATCGCCGCTATAAACAAAAAATGAGCGACAATTTTGCAAAAAAGAACAATATTTTTTACTTTTTGCTAAAGTACAAATCCATTAAAAAAAAATATTCATCAGTTTTGGCCGATATATATTGTTCTATATATTTTTGGTAAAAAAAAAAATCGCAATCGGTGTTTATTGATTGGTTTGCGCAAAAGTTATCGCATCTACAAACTGGGAATTGATTTATGGCGTTTTTATTATTTTTTTTTTTTACTAGTAATGGCGGCGATCAACGATTTTTATCGGGACTGCGATATTGCCGCAGAAATGACGGACATTTTTACTGATTTTTTGGACCAATGACATTTATACAGCGATCAGAAATTTAAATATCCACTGATTACTGTGTAAATGTCATTGGCATTGTAGGGGTTAACCTGCAGGGGGCAGTGAAGG
>BLSH010281355.1:383991-408826 GCA_018402905.1 Glandirana rugosa | reverse complement strand
TCACCTCTGCGTCATTTCTGATCGCCGCCATAAACAAAAAATGAGCGACAATTTTGCAAAAAAGAACAATATTTTTTACTTTTTGCTAAAGTACAAATCCATTAAAAAAAAATATTCATCAGTTTTGGCCGATATATATTGTTCTATATATTTTTGGTAAAAAAAAAAATCGCAATCGGTGTTTATTGATTGGTTTGCGCAAAAGTTATCGCATCTACAAACTGGGAATTGATTTATGGCGTTTTTATTATTTTTTTTTTTTACTAGTAATGGCGGCGATCAACGATTTTTATCGGGACTGCGATATTGCCGCAGAAATGACGGACATTTTTACTGATTTTTTGGACCAATGACATTTATACAGCGATCAGAAATTTAAATATCCACTGATTACTGTGTAAATGTCATTGGCATTGTAGGGGTTAACCTGCAGGGGGCAGTGAAGGGGTTAAATATGTTCCCTGGGTGTGTTCTAACTGTGGGGGGGCAGGGCTGGCCGGGGCATAACAGATCTAACTGATCCCAGTAACAGGGATCAGTAGATCTGGTATGTCCCCTGTCACAGAACGGGGAACCGCCGTGTTTACATCGGCGGTTCCCCGTTCTGAGGCTCCTAAAAGAGATCGGCGGGTCTTGGGTGGACATCGAGTCCGCCCGAGCCACGGGCACACTCGCGCGGCGCACACGCGCGCCGCCGCTGCCGCACACGGAGCGTGCACAGGGGACGACGTCCATGGACCTCGTCCCGGCATTTCAGATCCTCGCTGGAGCCGTACTTTGGCAATAGCGCGGATCTGGAGTGGTTAATAAATTGATCAAGGCTAGCCCTGTCACCCTCCCAAATCAGAATCAAGTCATCAATGTACCTCCTATAACAGACCAATTGGGGTGGGCAATTCCCGAAAATTACCTCATCCTCCCAGTGGGCCATAAATAAATTGGCCACATTGGGAGCAAATCGGGCACCCATCGCCACACCCCTGGTCTGCAGATCAAACCAGAAATAGTTATTCAGCAAGCAAAACTTAAGACAACTTCAAAGGCATTTCTTGTGTTTCCTAAATAGATCCGAACTGATCAGAGCCTACTCAACTGATACTAAAGCATCATCATGACTAATACCTCCAGGTGCCTGTTGTCACTACAAGGAGGATCATATATGGATTTATTCCTGAGGTTGGAATGTCCATTATCAGAAGGAACATAATTTCTTTGTACTTGATTTGATAAGAAATGTCTTTTAATATTTAGCCCTCTGATATATTTCTGTACATTAATGTACAGTAAGTCTGAAATGTATTCATGTTCTGAACAGAGGCGAATTTAAGACCCTTGTCTAGAACCAGCATCTCATCCTCCGTTAGTGTCGTACCCCTGAGCTTGTAGATGCCAGTACCTAATGGGGTCTTTGTCTTTTTGGTCCTCTCCCCCCTCTACATCCTCTCTGTCTTTGCATTTTCTTTGACTGTATTGTCCATTCCCATCTGGGCCTGACTGAGGGGCATACTCTCTCCAATCCTCTCCCCATCCCTCTCTCTGATTGTACTGTCTGTCCCTGACTGAGCCTGGATGGAGGGAGTGTTCTCGCCATCCTTCCCTCCGGGTTGCGGTACGAGGCAGAGGCCCCCTCCAGGGGGTCCTCTGTGCCCCTAAAAAATGATGATAATCTCCTCGGTTGTCTTGCAGGGGGGCAAATCTGTTGTGAATAGGGACCGACTTCCTTTGACTATAATGGGTATTCCACCCCTGATGATAATCACCATCTTGGAGTGGACCAGGTTTTCTTGGAGCGAGTAAATTCTGTGATAGACTCCGAGCAGGGGCACCCCTAAATGGTGATTGATGATAATTACTATTACCCCCGCTCCTATCCTTAACGCCTTTCCGCCCCCTTGGTTTGAGGGTAAGGTGGTTTTCCCTTTCGTAATATGGGGGACCTTTACTTCCACCAGGTCATGCCCGGTGGGCACCATGCTGTTCTGATATAACTGAGTAAAAATACTCAGTGTCAGGGGGAGCCTCTTCAGCTCCATCTGATTTGCTTTCACTGGTTGACTGCCATTTGTAAACTAAGTTGTTACCAAAATCACCAATATACCTCAGTAATTTTTTTCTTTTCTTATCTTGAATCTCTTTATCCCACTTGATCAGTTTGTTCATCAGGTCACCTGATAATTTAAAACAATCAGCAGCATCCTTATGTGCCTCAATTAGGTCTTTGATCTCCTTAATTTGGCTTTCAAGCCATTTCATCCTTCATTGTTTCCGCAACAACAAAAAATCAAGGGGTTCAAGCCCTTTCTTAGTAAAAAAGGCCCCCCATTCTTTATATGATTCCTCATCTAATAAACCATCATTTGGTGGTATATCCCACCTTAAACGCCTAGGGATAATTTTGGCAGATATGTATTGCTCAAATGAGACTATACAGTATCCCACCAAGCCTTGGTTTTTTTTCTCACAAGGAAAAGTCACAATATGGAGGAACTCCGTTGTTCGGTTGGGTAAACCCCAGGTGTGACACTCTTAAATTCATGAGGCGAGTTTGACCCAGTTCTAAACATGTGTTTCATACCTATAGAATTTTTCAATGAGTTTACAGTTAAGCAATTACTTCCCGTCCCATGGTCGATTTTGAGACCATTCCTGTACTGTGGCTGCGCCGCTTAGGTGTGGGATATGGAATTTTGTTTAGCTGGTTGCTAGGCATTCTTTATTTAAGAGTGGGATGTCTACAGGCCTCCTTCCCTGCTGGGGAAGTCTACGCCCACTGCAGGACGTAACGTGTACAGGGGGAGTAGCTACATGTGACGTCACCAGCGGCCATCTTAGCTGTATTTGGAATGCCGTTTTTATACAGGCATGCTCGTTTGCTTGCACTTGGCTGAAGTGACGATTTTGTAAGTGTTTTTAATCCTGCTACTTTTAATAAATGTTGGCATAAACAGAGAGAATTAGATCTCTTTCTATTTCTTATATACACCACAGAGCCTTTGTGTCCTTAACATTGAAGCATTGGAAGTCCGCGTATACAAGGAGGATAAATGCTGTGCACGGAGGCTTCCTTCTGCTCCAAAGGACTTTATTATGGACTCCTATTATGACCTTTATGAATTTTAACTGACGTGAGAGAATATATATTGCGCTGCACATTTGGTTTATTATTGCAGTGTCATTGTCAGTGGTTATTTTGAGTTTTCCTCGTTGTATTACGCTGCTTATCTTGTGTTATGGTATATAGATCTGCTCAGAATAATTTATTATTTATCATATTTGTGTATTGACAGTCTTTAGAGGCTCACATGATATGTCTCTTCTAGTCGGTGTCAGGGAAAGGCAAATTATTTCATATTATTCTCACTTTATACCTTCTTATTAAATGTCACTAAGGTGTACACCAGGGGTCTCCAAACTTTCTAAACAACGGGCCAGTTTACTGTTCTTTAAACTTTAGGGGAGCCGGAATGTAGCCAATGGGGGTAGAGAAATGTCCTGGTACTGGGGGTAAATAAGGGAGGAGGAATAGTGCCTTATCATTGTTGTCTGTGGGAGAAATAGTGCCCCATCGGTGTCAGTGGGAGGAATAGTTTCCCATTGTTCGTGTCAGTCAGAAGAATAGTGCCCCAAGAGCCAAATAAAGGCAAGCTAAGGGCTACATCCAGGCTCCCAATGTATACTATCAAAGATTGTAGACCAGGTTTATTACATGGTAATTTTTATTTTTTATTTATATCTTTTGACCAAAAAAAACATACATGATGTTCACGTTATAATTGTAAAGAGATACTGTCACGTTTCCTCTCAACTCCATAGCAATTCACCTCTATACTGATTCCGCACTACTTCTTCCCCTGTCAAAGCTGATATAAAAATACCTGAAGCTTCTGGGAAAGAAGAAGATTAAGAGCATTGACCCCTCCCATAATACAGTGCTTGCACCTAACCACCAATGGCCAGGCCCAAGCAGTATTTTACATGACAGAGGAAAGAGCCACCCCAGCTTTCTCAGGCTCTGTCACAAGCCAACACTGGGTATTTCAATGGCAAAAGTGAAGGAGGATGGAGAGGCGGTAGGTCGAAGAAGTGGTGTGTATCAGTGGATTTGGGGCACTGCCACTTCATTCTGATTGGGTAACAGGATAATGTCCCGTTTAAGAGCAATAAATTCTGGCACTAGTATTTCCTGCTTTTCCCAAATGCCAGGTTGATCTGTCAAGCAAAGCTTTGAGGGCAATTATTGGACGATTAGGCCTAGAACCACCTTATCTGCCATACTAGTTGGCCTAAGCCATGTGCTAAACCCACAAGTTTGCCGGTTGAGTATAATATTCTTTTGTTATGGATCCACCTGCAATTGCACTTGTCCTGCTGTAGACTGATAAACTTATTGTGTGAAGGTTTGAGATTTAAAATTTGCATATTTTTGTGACATTGCACAGGACGTAATTAAAAACATTGCTCTGTTTTAAAAAGTAATCCCAACAATTTTTGTTTTAATTCAAACTCCAGTTTTTTATTTAGGCCGGAGGTTTGCCTATAATTCAGTCAGAGACAGAAAGAATCTTCCATAAAACTTCTCGAGATAAGTACATTGCTTTATGGATTTCTGAGAAGTTGTTTGGATAAAAATATATGATAAAAGAAAATAACCGTACCTATTGACCTTCTTGTGAATTATTTATTAACTAGACAAAATACTTTTCTTATTAGGTTCCTGCTTGATTCAGACACTTTGAAATAGCAATTAGCAGTGGCATATAAGGCTGCTGTCCTTTAAGGATAAAGCAGCAGAGTAGAATGTAGAAATATATCCTGCCAGCTGAAAACATACTGAAATATATATGAGGAAGAATAGTTAATCTGTACTTCCTGTGTACATCGTTAAAGCGAATCCCATTAGTAAATATAGGCTACAAGACTGGATTCAGATATACTATACAAGTTTGCATATATCTACCTGTTCAGATGGCCTACGTAGGGCTTTCCTCCATTTATATGGAGCACGGCACCTCAATTTTTGCATCACTGAACTTAAACAAAAAAACAGAAAAATGTCGGCAGCTTAAATTACAGTATATTCTTAACTCAACTTTTTCCAAATCTCTAACTTTTTAAATTTTTTTTCCGCTGTGACACAATTTCCTGTTAACGCAGGGGTAGGCAATCAATTTTTCCAAGGGGCTACATGAGAAACCGGGACTGTTGTGAAGGACCGAACTTAATTCTACTCAATATAATTTTTAGGAAGGTTCGTCAGTATGTAAACCTTTAGAAAACAAACACCTGGTACTAGGAATAATAGGTACACCTGCTTATGAAATAGGTCTCTTCCAGATGGGCAGTTGGGGGTGGTAAAAACAAGATGCTGAGCCGCAGTTTCATTCCGTGGCATTTTTAGATTGGGCCACAGAGTTTGACAAGTGTCACTTCTTGTTAAACTCACACATTGAGGTTAACATGGCCATGCTGCAACCGCATGCAATGCACGGGATTGCAGTGTGGTAGTTTGGCATTATAGGGTTAAACGGGAGGTGAGGAGGCAATATAACACCTCCTCATTAGTCTTCACTCTGCAGGATCTGCGTATTGGAGACTGTTTGTCAGGCATGGTGAGGGGTGCTCTAGCCCATTTTTATACCTGCAATTGGGTTGCAGTGCCAGCACTTTACTTGAACACCTTCTCACTGCCTGTCAAATTCCCTCCAAATAGCACTGTGATTGAAAGGAGAGATCCTGACCTGGAGTGAAGAACAGGTGCCCGGTTCCTGGGGTTTGCAGCATGCAGGAGCTAGCACAGGAAGACCATGGCCAGGCAGCAGAGTGGCGGGAAAGCATTGGGACATCTTTTAGGCAATGCTCTCCCACCAGAACCAAGCCTTCCCACTGTGTCGATTAACTCCTTAGGTTGTCTCCTTTTAATTCTTGTAGCTCTCTACACAGACATCTCTGTCAGTGTTCCTCTCTGAGCCTTTCATTAACAAGGGTAATTCCATTTTTTGTCCATACAGAACTCACAGCCGTTGTGATGAGAAGAAACCCTTACCTGTCACTTTTGGTAGTTTTCTGTGCAGGTTCAGCCTCTCCTGTAGCGCAGTCCCTGACCTTGGGATAATAAAGGCTCTGAGAAGGCAGAAAACCCCTTTTGTGGATCTTTTGGTGTGCAAAATTGGGTGCTAACTAGCCTTGCATACAGCAATGCAGCTAGGGCTATTTTACTTGTCTGGAGTCTGCCTCCCAAGAAGTCAGTGGATCCATGGAGCTGTAGCACCGCATTTCCAAGACAATGGATCTTTAGGCTTTGGGATTATCTACCTCTGCCTCACACTGCTTTCAGATGAGATGTGCCGTAGTCCTCTACTGATGGTCTATGCTGGTCTATAGCATCTCGAAGTGTGCTATCTTATTTCATGGAAAAAATACAAGTTTTTTTATGGATCTCGCACTCCTGTTTTCTCTCTTTACGCTAGCTTTGATCTGCCTGGATCTTTGACTGAAGCTGCAGGATCCTATCTACACACCAATTTTCTCACTGCCTTTGGGACTAACTGTTCTTTTCATACATCTACACTGCGGATAGTGAGCTGATGGACTGCTGTGCACTATAGTGGGTTGTATGCATATGATTAAACACTGAGAGGAGTGCTGAAACTGATAAGCTTTTAGGCCTGGTTCACTTTATCGCTGATCTGCTGGCCCATTTGCAAGGGCACAGCACCCCATTTATTTGAATAGGTTGATGTGCCTGCATTTCATGCAAGAAAAAGGTTCCTGCACCATTTTGAAAACACAGCGGCCAAGAAATCTCATGGTGTAAAAGCCTGGTGGTTCCCGCACCCACAAACGTGCTGCATTTTTAGTTTCATGGGGGTGCCATTAAGAATCAGTGGCAGCCCAGTGCTTTTTGGCTGCGGGCGGTTGCGGGTGTGGGAACAGGTGCGATTCCCGCAGCAACAACCACCTGCGATCGTGTGAACCAAGCCTTATTAATTTATATAAAAACTTTATCCCAAAAGGAAAAAAGAACACTCTTGTAACTGATTAAAAAGTGTTAGCTGAAGTTTTGCTTCCATTTGTTAGTCAAGTCAATTGAAATCTGCTAGTCCATCTAACACTACGCTCCCCACAGATTGACAACGGTGCTGTCCCTGTTGCTCCTCCAGTGAAGTGGAGACACACTAAGACAGGAAGTGTGTTACTGGGAGGATCATAAAGTGAAATAAAAGAAAAAAAAAAAAACAGATGCAGCCAGCTCATCTAAGCACTTTTACCAATCCTTAGATATGTTGGCTGCATTTGTTTTCTTTTTTTCTTCACTTGGTGATATATTAAACTTTTGCTTTAGGTATAATAAGACTTAAAGGGGTTGTAAACCTCAGCCCTGGTTCACACTGACAGTGGGAATGAAATTGTGCGAGTTCAACTGAACTCGCACCATTTAATTCCTGCATGTCAGCCCCGACTTTGGGGGTGATTTCAGAGACATCTGTGTGGGTTGCTGCACAGATGCTTATGGAAATTGCACCCCGAAATCGCCAAAAGTAGTACAGAAACTACTTTTGGGAATTGGTGCGGTGCCGCAAATGCATTGTCGCACCGATTCGGACGGTGCCATTGCTGGCACTTTGACATGTCAAATTGCATGCCAATTCACACCAATGTGAACCTAGGCTCAAACATGAAATATAAACAAAGCATATCGCTCTATAGTGGGTTCTTGTCTCAATCCAGAGCATTAAGTGTCATTTTTCTCTGCTGCCTCATTCCTTTGCTATCTGCACTTTTGAGCATACAGTCTGTGATTGACAGCCTCAGCTGTGTTCCTGTTTGCTGTGCTGGGGATGTCCTATCCCTTCAATCAGCTCTCACTGAGCTCTGCAGAGTGTAACGTTAGCTCGCCCCCCCCCCCTGCTTTCTGAACACTCAGACAAGCAGTATAAATTCTGGACTTTGAACGGATGTACAGGAAATATTACCACAGATAAACAGGTACAACTTATGTAGGAGGATTTGTTTCATCTCTGTGTATCACCTGAGGCCAGTCATTTTACTGGGTATATGTAAGGGTTTATAACCACTTTAAAGTAGAGCCGCAGATTTTAAAATATTGATCATTATCTTTGAAATAACCTTAACGTGTTAAAGGTTGAAGAAAGTGTTAGTGACTTGGTTTACATACACCTTATGAGGAAAGAGAGAATATAGTTTTCCGGTAACTAAGGGTGGATTGAATCACAAGTAACTTGAGTATGGCCAGGGTTACAGGATGAACAAAAAACAAAGGAGAATATTGTATTAAATGCCTGACCTCTATAAGGGAGAGTAATCTGAAGCCATGACTGAATCATGTGGGAGTCAACGAGTCTTATAGATGCTTCCTATATCATGGGACTGTTTAGTAGACTTATTTTAATACTCCTTTTGTTTTGTGCATCTTCCCAGCACACTGGTTCAAGTTTACCGCAGGCATTAGAATGCAGTCAGCAGTGAATGCACAATCTAATTATAGAACAGATTTTTTTTATTTTTCTATGAATGATTGTTAAAATAATTTGCATGTCTATATTTCCTAAGCATATATGGTCATGTAAATCCAAACTGGATGACATTTAGATTGCTTAAAGCCCAACTCTGGGTGACTAAATATTATCCCTTGCAGTGCGGCTGTGCCAGTACTGCAACGGTAATTGCTTATTTTGGTCTAGACTTTTGGGGGGGCTGGACCATAGCCATCGGGAGTGGAAAATTTCTTGGCATTAGTGGAAGTAAACAATGCCCCATCTTTGGTGTCAGTGAGAGGACCTATGCCCCATCTCTGTGTCTTTGGGAGAAATTGGCATACATGGGTGTAAACAATGCCTCATCATTGTTCTCATTGACAGGGTTTGTGCCCTATCTTTGGTGTCATTGGGAGGAATTGTGCCCCATCGTTGGTGTCAGTGGATAAAATTGTGTCTCAAGGGCCGGATAAAAGCAGGCAAAAGGCTGCATCTGGTCCTAGGCTACAGTTTGGAGATCACTGGTCTAGGGAAACAAAAAAAAGAAGACTTACCTGTTCTTCTGATCCTTCCCGCAGGTAGACCGGTTACCACAGCCTCATGTTCCAGCTGTCTCGGTTCTTGGTGGCATCAAGACCAATGAAGGCTCCATAGCCCTTCATTGGACGTGATGACGCCCAGGGACAATCCACCAGTCCACCGTTAGAGCATGGGGGGGGGGCACAAGCTGGAGGGGAGGATCAGGTAAGTAAAACCGTTTACCCTCTGCCCGAGACAAAGTGAGCTAATAAACCTTGCAGTGCACTGCATGAGATCATTTTAAATGTTCCCAACATTAGACTTTAAGGACCATATATCACAAAAATTACTATATTTTGTAGTGGTTTTACCTTCTTTTTTCTGCCATATATACATATCAGTACTGGTAGCTTTCCAAGTTTTTATCAACACAGGTTTCCTTTAACAAACCGGTACGTTATCCAGCCCACAGTAGGCCACCCAAAATGGATATTTTTACTTTTGACAATTGTTCATTTATAGAAAATATTGCTAGCCTTTTGTCCCCATTTGTTACAGCTTTAAAGTAGCTAGAAGGTTGCAGGTTATCTAGTCTAGACATACTCACAGTAATCCTGTGTGCCTATTTTACCATAGCTTCCAACTATAGAAGTTGAGAATGAGAGACATAATGGAAAAGAAAAATCATGCACAGTGTGGCTCAGCAAAAAAGGGTGTGGCCTAAAGGGACATGGTTGAATACAGTCTGAGCCTACCCATAATACACAGTGTGCCCTATATGCTGCAGTCCTTGGATCCAGAGTATGTGTCATGGTGCCCCTTATAGTGGGGGTGGCATTGGTGCTCAGTGGGGAGGAGGAGTGACATTGGTACTCAGTGGGGGCAAAGGAAGGACACTGGTGCTTAGTGGAAGGAAAGAACGGGCAATGGTGCTCAGTGGGGAAAAACTGGGATATCTGTGCTCTTTAAGGGTAAAAATGAGGGTACAGTGGTAATCAGTGTTGGGGCATTGCTTTTAGATGGATATACTTACCCAGACCATGTTATGGCCTGTGCTGCTGTTCGCAAGAAATGTGCAGCTACTGTCACTCCACCTAGCAGTGTCGATAAGACCTGAATCCACTGGATCCCTTGATTTTGTTGAAATCCCAGGACAGTGTCACAGAATCCAGGATGGTTGGGATGTATGCATTCCCAACAGGAACTGGATAACTCTGGACATTTAAAATTGGGATTAGATATATCAGAAGCTTGTTTAAGCATGATGTAAATGAAACAGTGCTGTTTATGAAGCTGACTTTTTTTATTTGTTTGCTTTTTGATATTGATGTTACACAAAGTTGAATGCTTTTTATTAAAGGGTTTGTAAACCCTTCTTATTTTTCACCTTAATGCATTCTATGCACTAAGGTGAAAAACCTTTTCTACTACAGCAGCCCCCCAGAGCCCCCCTTTTACTTACCTGACCCCGATCGTTCCCACGCCAGGGACGAGCCTAGCAACTCCAGCCACTGACTTGCGTCCCTTTTGGCTAGATTGATAGCAGCTGGAGCATTGGCGGGGCCGAGTCCTGCTGTCTGTGTCGATGGACGTAACAACAGGACTCGGGAGCGCGGCCCCCTGGGAAAGCGCTTCCCTGAGGGGACAGTCGGAGAACAGGAGGACCCAGGAGCGCCGCTGCGGGACCCCAGAAGAGGAAGATCTGGGTCACTCTGTGCAAAACCACTGCACAGAGGAGGTAAGTATATGTTTGTTATTTAAAAAAAAAAATCTAACCTTTACAATCACTTTAATTATTGTGTTATGTTTTATTTTTTCATTAAAGTGGTTGTAAAACCTTACATATACCCAGTGAAGTGACTAGCCTCAGGTGCTACACAGAGATCAAACAAATCCTCTTACATAAGGTGTAACTCTTTATCTGTTGTCTTCTTCTCTTCTCTACAGCAGTTCAAAGACCAGAATTTATAAAGCTTATCTGAGATGTCAGAAAGCGGGGCAGAGAGCTGAAATTACACTCTGCAGAGTTCATTGAGGAGAGCTCTGAGAGCTGATTGGAGCTGATTCACACAGCACACAGGAACAGAACTGAGGCTGTCATTCTGCTGGAGCTCCATCCCCTGTCACCATTTTTCTCTTGGTGTCAGGAAAACTTGTCAGAAGTGACTCATGATGATAGTAGAGGAACAGAGCAGCAGAAATAAATGCCACTTAGTTATTTTAATTGAGACAAATACACACTAAAGGGGGATATGCTTTGTTCGTATTTCATATCTGAGGTTTACAACCACTTTAAGAAGCTCTAAGCTACAACATAAAAAACACAAACCAGCTAGTCAGAGTAAAAATCAGTTATGCAGGGTGTACCTCATTGTGCTGGCTCAGTGTATTAATGTGAACTGCTGTATTTGCAATAAGTGGAACGAAGATCAACATTCCACACACAGAGCGCAGCTCCAGGCAAATCGCACCTTATGACCAAATATCTACTATTACAAGTGGAAATGATCCTGATTGCACCAAAGCAATTGTACCAAACCCCATCAATAAATGATACCACACAGCAAATAGAACTAAGTTTCATTTGCCGCAGTGGCTGTTGTCAGTTACCCAGGCCATTGTGTTGGATTAAATATTATAAGAAGCATTATAATGGGAGTATGGTGTTATTTTTATTATGAAGTGGAGAAAGCATTGACCTTTTCATTAGATGTCACTTAAAAATACATATCAGTAGTTTTTCAGCACTAAGATCTTTGCACTATTAGAGTGTGATACAGGATTATTAGTCTTTAAGCTGAGGCTTCCGGTGTGCAACACGGTTGGTATTTTCCTGTAGATTTTAGGTTGTTGTCACCCAAGCAGGAAGTGCAAGACAATCTCCAACAGAGACCCAGGTAACAACATAACAACCTGCCGGGGCTCTACTTTAGCATTTCCATACTCCATAAAAAAAATAAAAAAAATAAAAATGTGCTTTTTTTTTTTTTATTACTGCCTGCATCCCTCTTTAGGATTTTTCCTCACTTCCTGTGCTGATGATCTATTGTTACTAGAACAGGAAAGAGGTGGAAATGCCCATAATAAGGCCACACTGAGAATTAAAAATTCATAGGGGTGCTTCCCCACTCAGCCAAAGGATTGGCTGTGGATACAAACTTTATTTTTTTGGTGACTTTACTCTATTTTTTTATCCTGCTATATAATTTTCTGTGTGTGTAAGGAATTCTGCTGCTGTATCAGATTTTCCTTATAAGCTGTCTGCGTTACCGACCGATATATTACCTGGTTGCTGCAATTAACACTCAGATCTTTATCATAGCAGACAATTTTTTTTTTTTTGCACACAGTGGATGCCGTTGTTCAAGCTATAAATACAATTCAGTGTATTTCTTGTCAAGCTTTAGGCAGGCCATAAGTGAGTAGAAAAACGAGCAATCAATTGAACGATAATCAAAATTTCCATTCAATTTAACATGTGATAGTCTATTAGTTGTTTTGGAAGTTTACAGCAAAATTACACTATTTTCCCGATCATTTTTAATATTATTATTATTATACAGGATTTATATAGCACCAGTTTGCGCTGCACTTTACAATATAATATAGGCACATCTTTATTTAGAGATTTCTTCAGCTCATGCACATTTCATTTCATTTTATTTTTTTTCTTGAACAAGTCCCCTATTAACCATTAGAAAATTGTTTGTTTTGAAAATAAGTTGTAACATGTTCGTTTAGCTTTGATGGTGTCATGAAAATTGCCTGTCACAACAGGTACGCTAATTATGTGAAAATCAAACGATCAGTCTATTTACCTGAATTTTTGTTAGTTTTTCTACTCATCTATGGCCTTCTTTACCTGATCCATTTTCCCCCATTGTCTTTTTATCTATCTCATTTTTTTTGTTCTTCGTGATATCTGCAAATCTAAAAGCACACATACCCTGATTTCCTTTGTACCTGTAAATACACAAACATTGATTCCGCTCTTTACTCCCATTTCCTCCAAAACAAGTTTAATCCCTTTGTTTCTTTTGAATGCATGAGTGGCTTTTGTTCTGAGATAATCTCCTGTAAATTACAGTATACTCTGTAAATGGAAGTACAGGAACATTGCAGAATATATGTAAGTAGATGGTAATATAAAACGTTTCAGATAAAATGACCTAGAAAAGAGCAGTGGTTTTGGAAGTTTTATGGCATGGGCACCACTGTAAACCAAGTCACCAGGGCTATGCCATAGCTGCAGTTTTCCTCAAGTCTAAATGTCTTCATTTTTTTTAAAAATGATCTAATATTAATAAACATTAAATTGTATCTACACTCTCAGCCAGACAAAAATCGTACTTTTTCTATAAATTACATCTAATGCCAGAAGCTGTTTTTCATTATTCATATTATTTTGGATTTAAGCATTAAACCACTGTCTTTTTTGCCTCAAGGCCATTAGCCTTCAATTCTCTTCCTGTCCTGTAGACTCAACAGGATGTAAAAGGATATCTTTCTAATGTGAGGGAAATCCCCTTTTAGAAAGTTGTCACAGGAACAAATGTCCCCATTGGAGATTTCACCTCTGTATTTGTTCCTGTGGCAACACGAAATTTTGGATTTACACTTTCTTTTATTCCCAATGACCTTGGTGATTAAAACAATTAAAGCAGTAGTAAAAAAAAAAGGTCCCCCTGCAGGTTGGCTTCATAAAGTGCTAGTATGCACGTATACTAGCACATTATGACATATTCACCTGTAAAGTGGATCCCTCCAGCAGCACACTGTCACCAGCTTCCATCTTCACCTAGTCTTCCTTCTTAGTTTGCATGCTCTGTCGTTTGAATGGAACATACACACGAGAGTCAAGATCGCGGCACATCAGTCTGAATGGATGGCACACTCGCATGCTCCCTGGGGAGGGCTGGGCCAGGGGGCAGGGTGGCAATTGCCCCCCAGGCCACCCTAACTTACATTCAAAATGGCCAACAGCTGCTGCCCACTCACACTTTTTTCTTCTTGTGGAGGAAGGAAGAAGGAGCCAGGGGATTACACAGAGCGGGGATCTCCCGCTTACAAAGTCCTACCAACTGGATCATGGGCACTGATCAAACTGTGCTGATGGGCACTGGCAAGGCTGCATTGATGGGCACTGATCAGGCTGCAATGATTAGCACTGATCAAGCTGTGCTGATGGGCTATGAAGAGCCTGCAGTAATGGGTACTGATCAGGTTGCATTTGATAGGCACTGGTGAGGCTGCATTGATGAGGCTAAGCTGATGGGCACTGATGAGGCTGCATTGATGCATTATTTTTGTTAAACCTCCTTTGTTGCTATTAACATTAAATTATGTTACCACATTGTATCATATTTGTCTTCATAACAACAATATCTGTTCTAAAACCAGGTGGGCATGGATGGTGAGCTGATAATGTGGTTCAGTGGGCCACATGACTGAACGTGCCCCCCAGGCCTAAGGCTGCCAGCCCTCCCCTGCATGCTCCTGCACAGCTAATCTACAAATTACAAAAGTGTTAATGTTTATAGGAACAGTATAAAAGCAGTAAAAGCCTGACAGTGGCTCTAACCCTTTCCACTCTATCCAAAACTAAAAATGTCATGTGGGTTAGTGTGTGCAGTGCCTTAAAAAAGTATTCACACCCCTTGACATTTTCCACATTTTGTCATGTTACAACCAAAAATGTAAATATATTTTTTGGGATTTTATGTGATAGACCAACACAAAATGGCACATAATTGTGAAGTGGAAGGAAAATGATAAATGGTTTTCAATTTTTTTTTTTACAAATAAATATCTGAAAAGTGTGGCGTACATTTGTATTCAGCCCCCCTGAGTAAATACTTTGTAGAACCACCTTTTGCTGCAATTACAGCTGCAAGTCTTATTGGGGATGTCTCTACCAGCTTTGTACATCTAGAGAGTGAAATTTTTTCCCATTCTTCCTTGCAAAATAGCTTAAGCTCTGACAGATTGGATGGAGAGCATCTGTGAACAGCAATTTTCAAGTCTTGCCACGGATTCTCAACTGGATTTAGGTCTGGACTTTGACTGGACCATTCTAACACATGGATATGCTTAGATCTAACCAATTTCATTGTAGCTCTGGCTGTATGTTAAGGCCCCTTTCACACTGGGGCTGGCGGGCGGTAGCGGTAAATCCCCGCTAGTTTCAGCGGGGATTTAGCGATGTTATAGTGGCGCTACGGCGCCACTATGCAGGTGGGTGTGCGCCACTTTTAACCCCCCACAAGGGGTTAAAATGGGGTTAAAAGTGCCGGCACTCAGTGCTACCGAGGCGGTGTGCAGCCGCTTCGGCAGCGCTTGCCATTCATTTCAATGGCAGGGGCGGTAAATTACCGCTCCCCTCACCGCCCCAAAGATGCTGCTTGCAGGACTTTTTGTAACGTCCTTCTAGCGCACCGCCCCAGTGGGAAAGCACTCAGGGCTTTCACATTGGGGTGGATGGGGGGGGGGACTTTTGAGGCGCTTTACAGACGCTATTTTTAGCTAAATAGCGTCTGTAAAACGCTCCAGTGTGAAAGTAGCCTTAGGGTGGTTGTCCTGCAGGAAGGTGAATCTCCGCCCCAGTCTCAAGTCTTTTGCAGATCTAACAGATTTTCTTCTAAGATTGCCTTGTATTTGGCTCCGTTCATCTTCCCGTCAACACTGACCAGCTTCCCTGTCCCTGCTGAAGAAAAGAGATGTTGTGTTCAGGGTGATGTGCAGTGTAAGTTTTCCGTCACACAAAACGTTTTGCTTTTAGGCCAAAAAGTTCAATTTTGGTCTCATCTGACCAGAGTACCTTCTTCCACGTGTTTGCTGTGTCCCCCACATGGCTTCTCGTAAACTGCAAACATGACTTCTTATGGCTTTCTTTCAACAATGGCTTTCTTCTTGTCACTCTTCCATGAAGGTCAGATTTGTGGAGTGCACAACTAATAGTTGTCCTGTGGACAGATTCTCCCACCTGAGCTGTGGATCTCTACAGCTCCTCCAGAGTTACCATGAGCCACATGGCTGCTTCTCTGATTAATGCTCTTTTTGCCGGCCTGTCAGTTTAGATGGACGGCCATGTCTTGGTAGGTTTGCAGTTGTGCAATACTCTTTCCATTCTTGAATGATGGATTGAACAGTGCTCCGTGAGATGTTCAATGCTTGGGATATTTTTTTTATAACCTAACCCTGCTTTAAACCTCTTCACATCTTTATCCCTGACCTGTCTGGTGTGTTCCTTGGCCTTCATAATGCTGTTTGTTTACTAAGGTTCTCTAACAAACCTCTGAGGGCTTCACAGAACAGCTGTATTTATACTGATATTAAATTACACACAGGTGGACTCTTTACTAATTAAGTGAATTCTGAAGGCAATTGGTTCCACTAGATTTTAGTTAGGGGTATCAGAGTAAAGGGGGCGGAATACAAATGTACGCCACGTTTCAGATATTTATTTGTAAAAAATTTGGAAAACCATTTATCATTTTCCTTCCACTTCACAATGATGTGCCACTTTGTGTTGGTCTACCACACACAATCTTAATAAAATACATTTAGGTTTTTAGTTGTAACATGACAAAATGTGGAAAATTTCAAGGGTTATGAATACTTTTTCAAGGCTCTGTAGGCCTTTAACCAGTTCCGGACCGGCCGCCGTCATTTGACGGCGGCAGTTTGAAGTGGAATACCGTTGTTATGGTAGCAGATAGCTACCATAACCCCAGTATCTTTTTTTCTACAGGCGATTCTGCGTTTGATAAAAGTGGCTTAGCGGTGGATTCGCCGCTTTCCGGTCATCTCCGCCGCTTACCGGACCCGCCAGCAGCGGCGGAGATGGTCCGATCCGTCCCCCCAGTGTCCGTGAGCTGAGTGAGCAGCTGAAGCCGCTTACTCGGCTTCATAACATGGCTGGGCGGAAGCGATGTCACAAGCCACTTCCGCCCAATGGTCCTAAAGGGGACATTTTTTTTTTTTTTTGAGATGTAATTTTTTTCAAAAGTGTTTTTTTTTTTTGCATTTAAGTGTAAATATGAGATCTGAGGCCTTTTTGACCCCAGATCTCATATTTAGGAGGTCCTGGCATGCTTTTTTCTGTTAAGGAATGTTTACATTTCTTGTAATAGGAATAAAAGTGATCAAAATTGTCATTTATCATTTTTCTTCCACTTCACAATGATCTGCCACTTTGTGTTGGTGTACCACACACAATCCCAATAAAATACATTTAGGTTTTTAGTTGTAACATGACAAAATGTGGAAAATTTCAAGGGTTATGAATACTTTTTCAAGGCTCTGTAGGCCTTTAACCACTTCCGGACCGCCGCCGTCATTTGACGGCGGCAGTTTGAACTGGAATACCATTGTTATGGTAGCAGATAGCTACCATAACCCCAGTATCTTTTTTTCTACAGGCGATTCTGCGTTTGATAAAAGTGGCTTAGCGGTGGATTCGCCGCTTTCCGGTCATCTCCGCCGCTTACCGTACCCGCCAGCAGCGGCGGAGATGATCCGATCCGTCCCCCCCCCATTGTCCGTGAGCCGAGTGAGCAGCTGAAGCCGCTTACTCGGCTCCATAACATGGCTGGGCGGAAGCGACGTCACAAGTCACTTCCGCCCAATGGTCCTGGTGAAAACCATTTATCATTTTTCTTCCACTTCACAATGATGTGCCACTTTGTGTTGGTGTACCACACACAATCCCAATAAAATACATTTAGGTTTTTAGTTGTAACATGACAAAATGTGGAAAATTTCAAGGGTTATGAATACTTTTTCAAGGCACTGTAAGCCTTTAACCACTTCCGGACCGCCGCCGTCATTTGACGGCGGCAGTTTGAACTGGAATACCATTGTTATGGTAGCAGATAGCTACCATAACCCCAGTATCTTTTTTTCTACAGGCGATTCTGCGTTTGATAAAAGTGGCTTAGCGGTGGATTCGCCGCTTTCCGGTCATCTCCGCCGCTTACCGGACCCGCCAGCAGCGGCGGAGATGGTCCGATCCGTCCCACCAGTGTCCGTGAGCTGAGTGAGCAGCTGAAGCCGCTTACTCGGCTTCATAACATGGCTGGGCGGAAGCGATGTCACAAGCCACTTCCGCCCAATGGTCCTAAAGGGGACATTTTTTTTTTTTGAGATGTAATTTTTTTCAAAAATGTTTTTTTTTTTGCATTTAAGTGTAAATATGAGATCTGAGGCCTTTTTGACCCCAGATCTCATATTTAGGAGGTCCTGGCATGCTTTTTTCTGTTAAGGAATGTTTACATTTCTTGTAATAGGAATAAAAGTGATCAAAATTGTTTTTTTTAAATTACGGTGTAAAAATAAAAATTAAAAAGTAAAATAAATAATTAAAAAAAAATTTTTTTAAAGCGCACCGTCCTTGCGAGCTCGCGCGCAGAAGCGAACGCATACGTAAGCCCCGCCCACATATGAAAACGGTGTGCAAACCACACATGTGAGGTATCGCCGCGATCGTTAGAGCGAGAGCAATAATCCTCTGTAACTCAAAAATGCTAACCTGTAGAATTTTTTAAACGTTGCCAATGGAGATTTTTATGTTGCAAAGTTTGTCGCCGCTCTGCGAACGGACGCAATTTTGAAGCATGGCATGTTGGGTATCATTTTACTCGGCGTAACATTATCTTTCAGAATATGGAAACAAATTGGCCTAACTTTACTGTTGTCATATTTTTTAACTCAAAAAAACTAAATTTTTAAAAAAAAAATCACGCTTGTAAGACCGCTGCGCAAATGCGGTGTGACATAAAGTTTTGCAATGGCTGCCATTTTATTCTCTAGGGTGTTAGAAAAAAATATATAATGTTTGGGGGTTCTTAGTAATTTTATAGCAAAAAAAATTATTTTAACTCATAACCACCGAACTCCAAAAAGAGGCTCGGTCTTAAAGTGGTTAAACTATAATATAACTTCTATATATGTATAAATGTTTTTGTCTGCTATTTTCCCCCTGTCATCACAGACCCAGGCCATGTAAATACCGTCTTGTTTATAATCAACAATCTACAGCAGTGGTTGTTGACATATAAGGTGTAGGGGGCCTCCACTGTGTCCCCTTAAAGCCTTGAAAGGGTCAAAGACTGCAGACATACTACGGGAGGTGATAAAACGGTTGGAGACTGGAAATCTGCTGCACATCAGGACCAATTGTAGATTTCCTTGTTTAGCGTTCTGACCTGTTACGTTTGACTGTTTAAGATTGCTGTCATTACAACCTCTATGTAAATCAATGCTCCCCCTCCCACTATTGTGGTTTGCAAAGGGCAACCTAGCAAGCATTAAAAGGTCACGTGCCCTTTAGGCCATAGGTTGGGCATGAGGGTTGTATAGGGTAGAAATCAACATACATTCAGTTCAGGACTATAAACAAGGAAGTCTACAATTGGTCCTGATCTACAGACCATTAACTGACCCTAGCGTTGACTGCTTTCAGAGCACAGGAAAAAAAATTATGTGATAAAAGATCACAGACTAACAAAAAAAACTTTTTTCTTGGTGTCTGGCTTTGTAGACCTGTTCTTGGGGTTATTTTGGGCTCTGATACAGAACATTGCATTGGCTAGACTGCATCAGTTCTAGTTTCTTAGATATGGCTGAATTTATATAATTTGTTTAGGTCATTTTTAAAAAGATCTTGCATGTCAACTTGTTCTTCTGTTACCTAGTTCGTGTTTTTGCATACAAGTTAGCAGATATAGTGTTAATAGAGTGTTTACACCAACTGTAAATTTTACATTGGAAACATTGGATTCCAAAGTGTGAGTTATTAAATGTATTCTAGTTATGATCGTATAGGAGGTGTGGGTATATTACCACTCATATTGTTTCACTGTTGCAGATCGAGCACCATAGAGGTTATGGCCTCTTTACGATGGTGCTGCCTGAATCATCTCAATGTATTTTGCTATATTTATATCCTGGTTTTTGACAGCCAACCAGAGTGAGGAGTGGTATATAGCATTTATGCTATATCTCAAAAACTACAGCTGATAGGGAAAAATAGGTGCTGTTTTGGAATCAGTGGGTCAAATATACCCAGGAACAGGTCTAACATTTGAGGCACCAAAAAGTGTGTTGGCCTGTGTTATGTGTAAATAATTTTTGGGTATCCTTGAATATGTTAAAGAAGGTCATATATCTTACAAATACAGTAATTTTGTAGAGAAAAAGGCACCTTCAGGTATTCTTTTTGTGGCAACCTTCTCCCTTAGGCCTGGGAACCACTGTAGCATTGTTAGGTGGATTTATTAGCATGTCTAGTACTGAACTGTGAGAATCAACTACCGAGGCCTGTCCTGAACATGACATTTCCCAGAACATAAAGTCCAGGACATTATGATTGGAAGGAGACTTGCAAGGCTGGGCGTCTTAGGACCTTGTGAACAGACAAACAATTTTCTTTAGGGCTTGTTTGCATACTTTATTTCTTAATAGATCTTACAACATTGAAGCAGAAAGTGCCCCTCCCACTGATTCTTCTGTGCACCTTTTGTGTCTTGGTACACATATATAACTGTCGAGAGAAATGATTCGGATTAGAATACAGGTCTCTTCTTTTTTTTTTTTTTTTTTTTTTTTTTTAACTCCGTAATGTAGATTGAAGCTTAACATGATACAGATGGGTCATAACAAAAGGCTGAATGTAAATGAGAGAGCCAGAGAGAATGTCTGTCTTTTCTCACAAAAATGGGAATGTGTACAATTGCACAACTTAATAAGCTAAGCCTGAGCATACATAAAGATGAATCAGACCTTTTTTTTATAAAGGCTTATCTGTTTGAAGGAGCTTCTGTCTTCTTCAAATGCCATAGCTTGTTGGCTTTGAAAACCTTGTAAACTCGGATGGTAACCACTCTCATTGAATATGGTCAACAGCATGCTAGATAGGCCGTATAATTGATAAATAGTTTGTCTTCTACCAACTGACCCAACAGGGTTTTGGTCAGGCCACTCAATTTGAACATAGTACCGTGCTGCTACACAGATATGTTTAAAACCGAGGGGGCCAACTTTTTTTCTTTTGCCAACAGTTTTATTAGGGAAAAGGATAATGGTGCAATACAATGCAGGTAAACTACAATAATTGGATGGAAAACAATGTAAATTTCCTACATTCGATGACTACAAATCCAAGCTTGAAGATAGGGTAACAGATACAATCACCCTCTTTCTACAAAGTTGTTAAAAGAGAAGTGTAGGGTATAAAATGATAAAACCCTTATACTCACTTAGGTGGATGCAGCATTGATCCAATGCTGCATTTGCCCAAACCCCCCCCCCCCCCCCCCGGCACTAAGCGTTCAAACACCGTTGATTACTTTGTTCTCCCCTCCACTCTGAGCAGAAAGCCATTACTGTCAGTCGCCGGCTCTCTGCTCTGCCCCAATATTCTTTACTGGAGCGCTGGACTGGAAAAGGTGTCGCAGCTGAGAGACTGAGCCAGCTGCCAGTAAAGGCATCTGGTTGGATCCCGACTGTAAAGTTGAGATCTTTCCTCAGCCTGAACCAGCTGAGTGACATCAGGGGCTAAAAATGGGTCACAGGAGTGCAGAACGAACTTAACCTCTGCGATCCATAAAAGAAGCAGGGTCAAAAAAGCTTTGGCCCTACTTCTCTAAGTTTCCAATAGCCTGCAAGGAAAGCAGGGAAATGATCCCTTATGCCAGAAAGGCCTAATGTCAAAGAATATGACATTCGTATTGTTGTCTGTAATGAGGAGCTGTGGGTATATCACTCAAACTCTAGTGTAAAATAATCACAGTTACTGTTTTAGAGTCCTTGACTGGACCTGAGAAGAGGAAAGGAAAGAAAGATGGGAATATTTGGGGGCAATTTTTTTCCAAGTTAACAATGACTTTAAATTAGCCCATATATTGTAGTGTTTAATTTACAGATTTAATTATTATTATTATAGAGGATTTATATAGGGCCAACAGTTTACGCAGCACTTTACAACATAAGGGCAGACAGTACAATTACAATACAATTTAATACAGTAGGAATCAGAGGGCCCTGCTCGTTAGAGCTTGCACTATAAAAGGAAGTGTCAAGCTATACAAAAGGTAATAACAGTGGGGGAAGTGCTGATGGAGAAAATAAAAGTACAGTTTTTAGGTGGAAGCAGGATAGGCTTCTCTGAAGAGAAGGGTTTTCAGGGACCGTCTAAAAGTGGACAGACTTGGAGATAGTTGGACAGATTAGGGTAGGGAGTTCCAGAGGATGGGAGAGAATCAGAAGTCGTCCTGGAGGTGAGCATGGGAGGAGTTGACAAGGGAGCTAGAGAGCAAAAGGTCTTGGGAGGAAAGAAGAGAATGATTAGGTTGGTAATTTGAGACTAGGTTAGTGATGTAGCTAGGGGCAGAGTTGTGGATGGCTTTGTAAGTTGTTGTTAGTATTTCATTTGTTGGGTGAGCGGCAGCCAAGGGAGGGATTGGCAGAGAGGGGTAGCAGATACTGAGCGGTTTGCAAGGTGTAGCAGCATTCATGATGGACTGAAGTGGGATAGCCTGTGTAAAGGTAAGCCAATAAGGATGGAGTTGCAGTTGTTGAGGCAAGAGATGACCAGGGAGTGAACAAGGAGTTTTGCGGCATCCTTGGTTAGGAAGGGGCAATTTTGGAGATGTTGCGGAGGTTGAAGCATCAAGCTTTGGACATTGATTGGATGTGGGCCGAAGGAGAGTTCAGGATCCAGGATTACACCTAGCACCTTGACATGCGGGGACGGGTTAATAGTTGAGCCGTCCATCTTGTCCGAGAACTCAGGGGAAGGGGCATGTAGGGGAGAAAATATAAGCTTGGTTTTGGATAGATTGAGTTTGAGGAAGTGGTATGACATCCAGTCTGATATGTATGTTAGTAAATTAGTGATGCGTGTGAAGATTGATGGAATGAGTTGAGGGGTAGAGAAATAGATTTGGGTGTCATCAGTGTAAAAATGGTATTGGAAGCCATGGGAGGCTATTAACTGACTGAGGGAAGAAGTGTCAGGAATATCAGCAATATCAGGAATAGGAGAGGTCCAAGAACAGAACCCAGGGGGACCCCGACAGAGAAAGGAAGAGAATAGGAAGTAGAATTGTGATGCTCTGCAGTGGGATACAGGGCCGGCTCTACCATTAGGCGCAGTAGGCGGCCGCCTAGGGTGCCTGGCCACTGTTGATATGTCACTGGCTGCTCTGCATTGATTCATGTAAAAACTGACACTGTCTGACTGAGATAATGAGATTGTATTATCACATGCCATTTGCAAATGTATATAGAAATAGTGACTGATCTGCCAAATACCACTCCCCTTGCCCCCACCCCCCCCGTGAGGCTGTATTTGATGGGCACAGGTGAAGCTGTATTTGATGGGCACAGGTGAAGCTGTATTTTATGGGCACAGGCGAGTCTGTATTGATTGGCACTGGTGAAGCTGTATTTGATGGGCACAGGTGAGGCTGCATTGATTGGCGCTGGTGAAGCTGTATTTGATGGGCACAGGTGAGGCTGTATTGATTGGCGCTGGTGAAGGATGGGCAGGGGAAAATGGGTGGAGTCAGGGGTGGAGCCAATGGGGGCGGCAAAATGAGGTTTCACCTAGGGTGTCAAAAATCCTTGCACCCTGGTGGGATAAGTAGAATGAGAACAAGCGAAGAGTACAGTCACAAAGGCCAAAGGAGTAGAGCTTTTTGAGGAGGAGGGAGTGGTCAATCATGTCAAAGGCAACAGAGAAGTCCAGGAGTAGGAGTACAGAGTATTTGTACATTGGCTTTGGCCATTATTAGATCATTTGCAAGTTTTAGGAGAGCAATTTCTGTGGATTGTTGAAGACAAAATTCAGAATAAAGGGGATCAAGAAGATTGTTCTCAGTGATGATCGCTCAGTCGTTTGTAGACCAGATGTTCAAGGAGTTTGGAGGAAAAGGGGAGCAGGGAGATGGGGGCGTGGGTTGTTAAGATCGGTGAGGTCCAATGAGGGCTTTTATAGTATGGGAGTAACTAGAAGGTTGGGGAAGATGGCAGAAGAGAGGGAGGGATAGAAGATGTGGGTTAGAGAGTGTAGGATAGATCCAGAGGGTGACTGCAGTATTTGCGAGGGTCCAGGAGGCAGGTGGTTGGGTGGGCATTAGAAAAAAGTTTAGTAACTTCTTCTATGGCAGCAGGGTTGAATGATTGTACCTTTGGACATGGAGTGTTAAGTGGGGGAGGTAGCTGCACAGAGGAGATCTCCTTATGAATAGTATCAATCTTTTTTTTTAAGTGATTGGTGATTTCCTGGGCAGTGAGTGAGTTAGTGGGTGGAGGCAGTGGAGGACAAAATCTGGAGTTGAAGGTAGAGAAGAGTTGGTGGGGACTGGATGAGAAGGTGTTAATGAGCATGATAAAATAGGTCTGCTTGGCAGTGTGGAGGCAGGAATTGTATTTTTGGAGGGAAGATCTATATTGGCTGAACTCTTTCTGAGACTTAATCATACGTTCAAGAGTATAGCTACATTTTTTGAGACTTCTGATGTCATCTGTTTGCCAGGGTTGTAGGGGTCGGGGACTGATTCTATGCATAGTGAGGGAGGTGAGCTTGTCTAGGGAGGTTGATAGTGAATTGTTGTAGACAGAAGTGGCTAGGTTGGGGCAGGACAGGGATGAGATTTTGTCGTAGAGGTGGTCAGTAGCAGAGTAGAAAAGGGAAGGGTTGAGGTGGCAAAGGTTCCTACAGGTAACTGTTAGGCGGTTGGTGGGAGAGAAGATGGAAGACAGGGAGAGAGTGAAATGCGGATTGTCAATGGGCATCCTTGGAAACGGTGGATTTGGGT
>BLSH010281355.1:370982-382816 GCA_018402905.1 Glandirana rugosa | reverse complement strand
GTGTGAGATGTCGGTTAGCACATGTGACTTATAATTTTTTTTTACATCCCTCTTTCGATCTCGTGGACCTCCTTTGTACGGGATTGTGTCCCCGTTGTATATTTAAGGTACGTCTCTCACTCGGACGATGTTTAAGGAACATTTACAAAATTACGATTATACAGTTTTATCTTATTAAATAAATATATACTTATCACTTTTATGTATCGTTTGACGTAACTTTTCGTGGTTTGTCCGACGTCTACTGGAACAGAAAGATAAGTCGAGAGGAAGGAGAAATATTGTACGAGAGAGATGGTGAGGAAGACTGTCAACAAAGGAACGCCGCACGACCGCGCAATTGTCATTCAAAATGCGACAGCGCTGAAACCTGAAAATTGGTCTGGGCAGGAGGGGGGTTTAAGTGCCCAGTAAGGAAGTGGTTAAGGAGAAAGGAAACAACTGTCAGAAGGAGTGGTAGAGAGAGCATGTTATAAAGAGGAAGGAGAGCTGAATAGAAAGACAAGGTCATCTGCAGCCTGTTTGGTGCTTTTCAATGCAGTTTGCTATGTATTTTCACTATTCATATATAAATAAATTATTCTATTTTGACATATTAGCATTAAAACATTTACAAGGAATTTGTAGCAGGCTCACTCTCTGCATGGAATTTATATGTTGCCCCTGTGTTAGGGCATGTTTCCTCCAGGTGCTCTAGCTTTCTCCCTACATTTTTTTTTAATATTCAGTGTACACGATTGGCTGTAGAGTGTGCACGCATTATGTTTATGAGAATGTGGTTTGACATGGGCCAATACATTTCAATTGCAAGGACTAATGGTGATGTTTTGTGTACACTATAAAAACTGTGCAATATTTATATATAAGGTAAATATATTTAACTGTGCTGGCTATGTCAATAAATATGCATACTATTTCTATACTTACACAATTTTTTATTTTGAAGGAAATAGCCCGTCATTTACGACCAAAGACCATTCGTGCTCATTTTGGGAAGAATAAAGTGAAAAATGCAGTTCACTGTACTGATCTTCCAGAAGATGCAGTTCTAGAGGTAATAATCTAATTTTCCCATTAAAAATTTATATTTTTCCCTAAAGATAACACAGCTTGGTGGATTTCTGATAATATTTGAAACGCCTGGGAATGTGTTTATTGTTCATTCACCCTTAAAGAAGAACTGCAGTCTGCTCACATAATTAGTAATAAAAACATCTTTTCCATTATGAAGCTTCCATCCCATCCACTTTGCATATTATTTTATATATACTGTGATTCTGTATTTGCCAAATATGCTGCGGAAATCTCCCTCCACTAAGTCTGGCTGCAGCCATTTTAATTGTGGGCAGCTGAAGCTGCTGCCTGTTCACATCCTGGATTTACACAGACACACAGAGGCACACCTCCAGCTTTGCAGCTACCATTGGCCCTCTTATGACTCATCCCCCCTCCCTTCCTGGCAAACTCTCAGGAGAGTGAGAGAGAGCTGTGCATGATGTCAAACGCTAAGGCTTTTTACCAGACCAGAAACAGGAAGTGGGCTGTATAAGGTATTTAATGGAAGAAAAAAAATGTTTTACTATCCAAAGTAAAAACAACAAGGGCAGATTTAATAGATGGAAAGATGAAAAAATGACTAAAGTTCCACTTTAAGTCCCATACACAAGGCCCGAATGCCAGCCGACATTGGCCAGTTTAAAAAAATGGCCGACATTTTGCCTGTGTGTATGGTACTAGGTGGAGGGGACACGGGGGGGGGGGTTGTCCCCCTGTCCAAACACAACAGCTCAGTGGGGGAGATCCCTGTACTAACAACAGATCGTTAGTAGCGCGGCTGTAACCACTGGGTTGAACGGAATGGTGAGAAATTGATCTGAATCTAGTAGTAACTGGTAGGCACTTGTATGTATTTTAAGTTTGTCTACTGTGCATGGTCATATGTACATATGAGCTCTTTGCTGATGGAGATGAAACAATATTTATATATGGAAACACTTACCTAGTATTCACAGCCCTGGTGTTCATACAAGTATAACAACTGGAATACATACAACTTGGGGCCCCTGTACCCAGGTTTTTGTTTGCTTCTGAGTTGTTTGTCTTCCTCTTGAAAGTCAATATAAATGCAAAAACACAATAAGTGTAACTCAGTTGTGCTCAGAGGTTCTTTCCCTTATAAAACACTCATGGTAGAGCAATCCTTTGCATACTCTATAGCTTGGATTTTTGGGAGCTAAGCCAGTTTTACATGTGATGTTGTCATGCTAGCCTTGGTATCAGTTTTAACTGTTAAGACTTGGATATTAAGGGTAGGTGTATGTTGTTTAGCACAAAATGATATGTTCAAGCCTCTTCACTTCTTCCGCATGTGAGGGAGAGGTTGAAGACCTGATGACAAGCACAAGGAGATTGTTGAGGAAGCGGCTGCATTAAGATACTATAACAAGGGTCACCCTGCACAGTCTTGCAGGCAATGACTTAGCCCTGTTGGATGAGGCAAGACCCGACCCACACAATCCCCCTAGTCGATCCCTTTTTGCAGACAGTTGCTTTTTTGCCCAGTTTTAATTGACTACGATGCTGGTGTTCCCCCCTTTTTTTGTTTTTTTATTTTTTTTTATAGTTTTTACATTTCTGTCAGCGTCAGTCCTAAATTTAAAGTGCACCAAACACCACTTTTCATTCAATAAAGTGCATCCAATCACACATTTCCCAGTTTCTATTAACCACTTGCCGACCAGCCACCATCGTTTGACAGCGGCAGGTCAGCTCTATTGCGCAAATTGGCATGGATGTGCAGCGGCGCTTTAAGAGTCTGCAAGGGGCGCCCGCTGCACTTCTCTGGAGCCGATGCGCATGGCCGGCAGGCACGATGTCCAGCCAGCTAGCCGCGATTGCTCCTCACAGAGCCAGAACGGGGATCCGTTCATGTACACAAACACATCCCCTTTCTGACAGGGAAGTGGAGAGAGATCTGCTGCTCCCAGTGATTGGGAACAGCTTTCTCTCTCCAACCCCAGTCCCCCCACAGTTAGAAATACCTACCTAGGGAACACTTAACCCCTTGATCACCCCCTAGTCTTAACCCCTTGATCGACCCTAGTGTGAACCCCTTTCCCTGCCAATGACATTTATACAGTAATTAGTGGCTTTTTAGCTCTGATCGCTGTATAGATGTCAGTGGTCCCAAAAAAAGTGTAAAAAATGTCCAATTTGTCCACCATAAAATCGCAGATCGTCGCCATTACTAGTAAAAAAAAAAAAATAATAATAAAAATGCCATAAATCTATTCCCATAGTTTGTAAACGCGATAACTTTTGCGCAACCCAATCAATATATGCCTATTGCGATTTTTTTTTTACCAAAGATATGTAGAAGAATATATATCGGCCTAAACTGAGGAATACATTTTTTTTTGGATATGTATTATAGCAAAAAGTAAAAAAAAATATTTATTTTTTTCAAAATTGTCGCTCTTTGTTTATAGCGCAAATAATAAAAAACGCAGAGGTGATCAAATACCACCTAAAGAAAGCTCTATTTGTTCGAAAAAAAGGACGTCAATTATGTTTGGATATAGCTTCGCACAATTGTCAGTTAAAGCGACGCTGTGCCGTATTGCAAAAAGTGCTCTGCTCAGGAAGGGGGTAAATCTTTCCGGGGCTGAAGTGGTTAAATTTGGGTGATAAGCCCCCCCCATCACATCTGGTAGGCCAACAAGGAGAGGCAGACATTCCCATGCCACTATGAGGGGGCCAGCAGCATCTGTGTCCACAGGCAAAGGTGGACATGGCCTATCCTCAGGCAGGGCACATTTGTCTCTGTTTATTGATGTTGCCTGTGCTATCCAGCCATAGCATGCAGAGGAGGGGTACTAAATCATCCTCATCCTCTGACACTAGTGCACAGTCCACTGCAGCTGCCAGAGTTACTTATTCTGCCTGCTTGTCCACAGCTACTCCTTCCATAGCCCCCTGCATCATGTATGGAGGATTCAGCTGAATTAATTTGAACACAGCGTCAACCTATTGCTTCTTTAGGATGCACAGACATTACTTGATTCTGATGTTGGTTCTGAGATAGAGGAAGGGAGCAACAACAAATTGGCAGTCATGTTCCCCCAGCCACAATGTATTGCCAAGTTGGCTCCAGTGATGATGAGGATGGAGGGGATGATGATGATAAGGTCACTGACACGACTTGGATGCTGGATAGGGCAGAGGAGGAAAGTGAGGGGGAGGTAACACCCCAACGAGGTAGGATGTCCTCCAGAGGCAGCCATCATGGAAAAGTAGCAGCCACCCTATTCCATCAGATTGTGGAGCCATTACCTCCCAGCCCACTGCCCACAGCTCAGCTGTCTGGGCCTTTTTAGCCCATGTGCAGCTGATCGCACTGTTGCAATCTCTGCTGCAAGCAGATCAAGCGTGGCAAAAACACCTGCCATTTGGATACCAAATGCTTGACAAGGCATTCAACCTCTCACCACTAAACCCTTTGGCAAGAACCCCTGAAAGCCACACACAAGGGACACAATTCTTCTCCTCACTCCTCCTCACATCTTTCATATCTACCCCCGCTATATCTCATGACCTCTCAGCAGCCTCCACTAACAGGGATGATGGTGTAGCAAAGGGTGTCACAGGTCCTTGCAACATGTCTGCCAGGAGCATACCACCAGCTGTAGAGTATAGCAGGCAAATTGGAAAAAAAACTCTCCCTGCCACCCACATGCCCAGTGTCTAAATTCTAGCTTATCCAAATAAAGAAAGCTTGCAGGGAAAATAGATTTAAGTGTCTTTTTTATCTTTATAAATGTCAGTTTTGCTGCAGCAGGTTCTATACAGGGTACAGGCAGACTAAGGGGACCTCCCAGGCACTGTATTTAAAGGAACTTTTAATTTTTATTTTTCCACTTTAAGCATCATTGAAATCACTGCTCCTTTAACCACTTCAATACCGGGCACTTAGAACACTTCCTGCCCAGACCAATTTTCAGCTTTCAGTGCTGTTGCGATTTGAATGAGAATTGCGCGGTTGTGCTACGCTGCACCCAAACAAAGTTTTTATCATTTTGTTCCCACAAATAGAGCTTTCTTTTGTTGGTATTTGATCACCCCTGCGGTTTTTATTTTTTGCGCTATAAAAAAAAAAAGACAGAAAATTTTGAAAAAAAAAAAAAACATTTTTCTTTGTTTCTGTCACAAAAGTTTGTATAAAGTACATTTTCACCTTCACTGACGGGCACTGATGTGGCTACACTGATGGGCACTGATGTGGCTACACTGATGAGCACTGATGAGGCTACACTGATGGGCACTGATGAGGCAGTACAGATTGGCACTGATAAGGTTGCACTGATGATGAGGCACATATGCAGCACTGATGGGCGGCACTGACAAGCAACACTGATACATGGCACTAATATGCGGTACTGATGGACACTCAGGCGGCACTGATAAGTGGCACTGGGCACTGATGGGCACTGATAGGTGGCACTTTTAGGTGGCACAGGTGGGCACTGATAGGTGGCACAGGTGGGCACTTATAGGTGGCAGTGGTGTGCACTGGTGGAACAAGCACTGATAGGGATGGCACTGGCAGGCATCATATATGGGCACAGTGCCATCCCTACAGTGCATAATATTGCCCTTACCTGGTGGTCCTGGGCGGCCTCTGTACACCTTCCCTGGTGGTCCTGGGCGGCCTCATTGCGATGTCCGGGAGGGGGGCTCCCTGATGGTCCTGATCCGGCTCCCTGGTGGTCCAGTGGGGGTGATCCTGAGGGTGGCTGCGCTGATAAACGTTCAGCGCAGCCCCCCCTGTCAGGAGAGCAGCCGATCGGCTCTCCGCTGCTCAGGTCTGCAGACCTGAGCAGAGGAAAAGCCGATAAACAGCTCTTCCTATTTACACTGTGATCAGACGTGATTGGTCACGGCTGATCACATGGTAAAAGGCTTCGGATCAAAGCCTTTTACCTCGGTCGGTAATGCGGTGGGTCAGACTGACCCACGGCACCACCAATCGCCGCGATGGGCGCCCCCAGGGGCGCGCGATCGCGGATTATCCTGAGGACGTCAATAGACGTCCAGTCAGGATAATGAGCCACCCGCCCGGACGTCATTTGTCTATGCGCCGGACGGGAAGTGGTTAAAAATGCTCATTTTTAAAAGTTGTTTTTTTGTTTGCATTGGTGCATGTCCCCCAGGGCAGTACCCGGGCCCCTATATCCTTTTTATGGCCAGTAAGTTGCATATAAGCCTTCAAAATGGGGACCTTTGATCATTCAGAGAGTTCTTGCGCAAACCAAACCTGGGGGTGTTCAGCCCATCTCCACCCTCTTCTTACCTATGCCTTTTTTTCAATCTTTTTCAGCCTGTCTTTTTTTCTGCATTACTTCTTTACTTCTTTCTGCTCTCATTACTATCCCTTTATACTCAACTCCAATTTCTTACCTCCTCTTTTTACACCACCCCCCTCAGCAGAGGCAATGGAAGCCCTCATTATGGCTGAGGAAGTACAGGCTACAAAAGCATCAATGTCGCTAATTAAAGTGCCATGACCACACAGATATTCCCTAAACTACTACAAAACCTTCCAGCTTATCTTAATAGCCATGTTAACCTTGGTCTTCAGTTCCATTACCCAGGGCCACCAACTGCCCCAGGGCTTTCTTAGGGCCCAAATTAGGATCATACCTAAGGGGGGTAATCTCTGTGCAAAAAAACCTCCCCATCTCCCACCTGAATGTGGACTTCACAAGATAAGACATACAACCACTCAATCCACATACTGTACGTTCAAAATCATACATCCTGAACAAATAGGTTTTATGCTAACACCAATAAAGTACGGAATATCATAAAAGTTAATTTTATTTGTATCACCACAAGGTGGCACTGTGGATACAGAGGTAAAAGTATGCCATGTCCTAATTATTTGGAAAGCTACTACGGAACATTGAAAATTGACTTTATAGGCACACCAGTACATACAGTTTAAAAATTTGACATCTTTAAAAGAAAAAAAAAAATCATGATATAGCTTAGTGCCTAAAAGGCACTCACACCACCAATTACATCAACCATTACGGTTGCGGTGTTCTGACTATTTGCCTGTTGGGTGATAGACAACCGATACACTTTACTAGCTCTTATCTGCTTCTTCACGCAAAACAGATGTCCAAGCTCCTAAAGAAGTGATAGGTGCGTAACATGTAGAGCTGAGTCACAACACTCCTTAATCATATCTACATCAAGTCTGTTGGAATATTTTGAACCTTATAGGACGTATCATATTTCTTTACCCAGTGTAATTAGTGGTATGAGTGCCTTTTAGGCGCTAATCTACATCGTGATTTTTTAAGTAAACTTTTTTTTTTTTTTTTTAAATAAAGATGTCAAATTTTTAAACTGTGCGTACTGGTGTAAATTTTTAATGTTCCATAGTAGCTTACGGAATATCGTAAACCCATTCCCTTGTTATTACTATAAGCCAACACCAAAAAGGCATTTTTTATCCTGGGAACTGACATTTTATCTTGGTGGTCCTTCACCATATAGGCTTAGGCCCCTATATATAATCATGGGTCCAAGCAATATAATCAAAACCCTCTGTAGTGATCAGGGTCAGCAAAACAATCTGATTCTTTTCCCCCTCTCTAATGGAACATGACAGGAGTGCCCCCTATTTATTCTCTTGGTAGATCCCATTCTTAGAAATATCAGACATTTCAAACAAAATTGCAGCATATGCAAATGATCTGTTAGTGTTCATTTTAAAACCCAAACCCTTCTGACTGAATTTGAAAAATATAGCACTATATTTTTTCAAAATCAACTGGAAAAATCTCATGCCTTCAACATTTCCTCCTACCAACTACACTCAAGAATGTTCAGCCAAACTTCCTGTTTAAATTGAACATCTCTTCACCACCACCAACCTAGGCATTCAGATTACAGTGGCCCTCGAAGACATTTTCTATGCCACATTCCCCCCTTCCCTTTCAACTATCCACAAATATTCTCAAAAATGGGATAATTTCTCTTTCCTTAATTCGGCGGAAATAGGATATTAAAGATGGATGTTTATAAATTATTTTTATACCTCTTTCAGTCTATCCCACTACATATGCCGCAAAATTTACTTTACACAATACAGACAGAATTCTTGTCTATTTTTGGGAGGCGAAAATACCACAGACTGCACCTTTCTATCTTCTCTATTTCCAAGTCCTGGTTCAATATTGTATTATACAACTACGCATGTGGCGAGAATATTGGATTGGTTCTGCAACTATACTCATAAAAGCTGGATCTGGTGGGAACAGGAGATATCTACTATTCCACTCTCTGCTTTTCCAAAGTTACCCAACCTCATCTAAACCAGTGCTCCCTCCCACCCTCTGGTGGGAAATTCTCTCCATGTGCAATGCGCACATTGTTATTCTAAGCTCTTATCCAATTTCCCTACCCAATCCTCTCACTGGGGTCCAGGACACTTCCTTTCAAAGCAATGAAATAAACTAAAATTATAAATTATAAAAATGTTTTTTTCAAAAATGTAACAAAACATAATTTTAGTGAAAATGTTGTTTTAAAATTTTCGAAGGGGGTCTTCCCAGGCAGGCTGTATGGGACCCTGTGATTTTTAACAGCAGTCTTGAGAAGGAGAACCCCTTTAGAAATGCATGCTTCCTCAGCTCTGTGATGGCTGATAGCTGTCCATGCCTATACACGTAATGCACATTAGCGCATGTTGCTGAAATGCATATATGGGGGGTGTGGACATTCATTCCTAGTGGACCCTCAGCATGTAATCTGGATAGAGAAGGAAAGTTATATGATTTAGGCCTCGTGCACACAGGACATCTGTTAAAGCCCTCTGAAAGCCAGAACTGCTTACAAAATGTGTCAAAGCCGCTTATTGCACACACATTCAGTGTTTGAGTGTTAATGTATTCTATTGGCCAATATTTTTTTTCCTGGCCATTGGAATACATTAATGCTCAAACACAAATGCTCTGTAGCGCCTCTCCTGAACACACCATTGGTGTTTGTTTTTTTCGGCCTATAAATGCTGCTTTTCTAATACTGCTGTAAATGCCTGTGTGTGCATGGACACATTGAGGTTGAGAGACAAGTGCACTGCAAGCACAGTTGCTCTAGATCTGAGGTGAAGCTCTGCTGATTTATATTATCCAATCATGTGCAAGCAAAACTGCAGTTTTTCATTTTTCTTGCATGTTACCCTCAGAACTAGAGCAACTGCACTTGAAGTGCACTTGTGGGTGCATTGGTGCACTTGCAGTGCACAGCCTATTTATCTTTAGCAAATCAACCTCATAGAATTATATAGAGGTGCTTCTACAACTACAGGCTGAAAAAAAATGCCTAACAGCTTTAGTTAATCATTACGAAGACTTGTGCTCAGTGACTAATACTGCAGCATACTTAAAGTGGTTCTAAAGGTTGAAGGTTTTTTACCTTGTTGCATTTTATGCATCAAGGTAAAAAACTTTCAGTATGCAGCTCCCCATGCGGGCCCCCCTAATACTCATTAGCTGCTGTCATTCAGAGCCATGAATGAGGGAGTGAAGTGGTGGGGCCAAGCCCCACTCTTTGTGTCTTATGGACACACAGAGCCGGCCACAGGAGCGAGCACGCACGAGTACCCCCATAGCAAGCGGCTTGCTATGGGGGCACTCGGAGAAGAGGAGGAGCCAGGAGCACCAGCAGGGGACCTGAGAAGAGAGGATCGGTGCTGCTCTGTGCAAAACTATTGTGCAGAGGAGGTACAGTGCATCTGGAAAGTATTCACAAAGCTTCACTTTTTACACATTTTGTTATGTTACAGGCTTATTACAAAATTGATTAATTTCTAGAAACAATACCCCATAATGACAAGGTGAAAGAAGTTTGTTTGAAATGTTTGCAAATTTATTAAAATACACAGCCTTTACTCAATACTTTTCTTGAAGCCCCTTTGGCACCAATTACAGCCACAAGTCTTTTTGAGTATGGTGATACAAGCATGGCACATCTATTTTTGGGTAGTTTCTCCCATTCTTCATTGCAGGACCTCTCAAGCTCCACCAGGTTGGATGGGGAGCGTCGGTGCACAGCCATTTTCAGATCTATCCAGAGATGTTTAATTGGGTTCAAGTCTTGGCTCTGGATGGGCCACTCAAGGACATTCACATAGTTGTCCCATAGCCACTCCTTTGTTATATTTGCTTTGTGCTTAGGGTCGTTGTCCTGTTGGTAGATGAACCTTCGCCCCAGTCTGAGGTCCAGAGCGCTCTGGAGCAGGTTTTCATCAAGGATGTCTCTGTACATTGCTGCATTCATCTTTCCTTCGATCCTGACTAATCTTCCAGTTCCTGCCACTAAAAAACATCCCCACAGCATGATGCTACCACCGCCATGCTTCACTGTAGGGATGGTATTGGCCAGGTGATGAGTGGTGCCTGGTTACCTCCAGATATAACGCTTGCTATTCAGGCCAAAGAGTTTAATCTTTGTTTCATCAGATCAGAGAATTTTGTATCTCATGATCTGAGAACTCTTCATGTGTCTTTTGGCAATCTCTAGGTGGGCTGTCATGTGCCTTTTACTGAGGAGTGGCTTCCGTCTGGCCACTCTACCATACAGGCCTGATTGGTGGAGTGCTGCAGAGATGGTTGTTCTTCTGGAAGGTTCTCCTCTCTCCACAGAGAAACTCTGGAGCTTTGTCAATGTGACCACCAGGTTCTTGGTCACTTCCCTGACTAAGGCCCTTCTCCCTCAATCACTCAGTTTGACCAGGCGGGGCCTGCTCTAGGAAGAGTCCTGGTGGTTCCACACTTCTTCCATTTACGGATGATGGAGGCCGCTGTGCTCATTCAGACCTTCAATGCTGCAGAAATGTTTCTGTACCCTTCCCCAGATCTGTGCCTCGATACAATCCTGTCTCGGAGGTCTACAGACAATACCTTGGACTTCATGGCTTGGTTTGTGCTCTGACATGCACTGTTAACTGTGGGACCTTATATAGGCAGGTGTGTGCTTTTCCAAATCATGTCCAATCAACTGAATTTACCACAGGTGGACTCCAGTCAAGTTGTAGAAACATCTCAAGGGTGATCAGTGGAAACAGGATGCACCTGAGCTCAATTTTCAGTGTCATGGCAAAGGCTGTGAATACTTATGTAAATGGGATTTTTTTCATTTTTTTATTGTTAATAAATTTGCAAAGATTTCAAAAAGTGTCATGGCAAAGGATGTGGATACTTATGTAGATGTGATTTTTTTTGTTTTTTATTTTTAATAAATTTTCAAAGACTCAAACAAACTTCTTTCACGTTGTCATTATGGGGTATTATTTGTAGAATTTTGAGGTAAATAACAAATTTCATCCATGTTGGAATATGGCTGTAACATAACAAATTTGGAAAAAGTGAAGCTCTGTGAATACTTTCCGGATGCACTGTAGATATGAGATGTTAGTTATTTTTTTTTTTTAAAAATAACGTTTAATGTCACTTTAACCGCTTCCCCACCGCGCGCCGTCTTTTCACGGCGGCAGTGGGGGAGCGCTGCGCGAATCGCCGTAAATAAGCGGCGTTTCGCAATTGGCCACCAGGGGTCGCGCGCGCGCACCCGCCGCACTCCTGGGGAGTGTGCCCGCGGCTCGGGCGGACCCGATGTCCGCTGGCGAGCCGCGATGAGCGGCAAAAGAGAAGGAACGGGGAACCGCCGATGTAAACACGGCGGTTCCCCGCCCTGTCAGTGGGGCATGAGAGATCTACTGATCCCTGTCACTGGGATCAGTAGATCTCTCATGCCCCACTGAC
>BLSH010281355.1:351412-368959 GCA_018402905.1 Glandirana rugosa | reverse complement strand
AATTGGTTAACATCTAAGGTCTTTTTGGTACGTTAAGCAACATTAAGCGCCCCAAAAATCATGCTTAATGTCTCTAGTTTGCCCTGTGGGAGAGCAAATCCTACGAAACTTCCAGGATAGGTTTGGGAAGTGGAGAACTTAGGCTGTGCAAAGTTTCAGGGCAATTGATTGAGGTTTAGGCACTTTATGGTACGTTAAGCAACATTAAGCAGTTTTCACATTAAACGTTTTAGTATATCCCGAAAATAACAAAGTATTTCTAATGCATGTGGTCTTTGTATTTGTGATTGGTGGTTAACAGGTATGATTAAACACTTTATTATTGTACGTTTTTTTTTTTTTTAAGCGCACTTGAGAATGGAGCTGTTAGCGATTGCATACGGGAGACCCACCAGGGTATCCCAGTGATTAGCTGAGAGCTGAAGCCCCATTGGAGGTTGAGAGCTCCCGCAGCTAATTAGGGCCAGGGGCACTATCACTCACTACTAATGACAATTCTTACTTTGTGTATAGGTCTACCATTACTAAACTCTCCTTCTTAGAATGATAGTTCCCTGGTTGTCATGCTGAATCTTTGGGCTTGACTCCTGAGTCACTGATCCAGGGCAAGTATAGAGATAAGGAATTCAAACGCTTTTCTGACACTAATTTACATGTTTTCAATACATGGTCTGTCTGGGTTTGTGATTTACTGTGGAACCACATTATATCTGAGCACCCCAAACCAAAAGCGCTATTTAATTCATTTGGTAGTTAACCCGCACAAAAGAAAATAAAACCCCTGCAAGACAATAGCATAATGTGTTAGTGTGCATCGCATACTAACACATTATGAAATACTTACCTTAGAAGGAGGCCCCCAATGCCCGACTCGGTCAGTGATGAGGGAGCTGACATAATGTCCATGTTCTTTCTTCCGGGTGAGTGGCTGGAGCCGCAAGACGTCACTCCTGCACAAGCGTGCTGGAGTTCTTCTTTCCGGCAAGGAGCTATCCTCTGCCGGATCTTCAGAGCGCATGCACCGCTGACTTTAGCAGCTGCATGCAGAGCGAATCTCTCCTAAACCAGGGATATGCAATTAGCCGACCTCCAACTGTTGCAAAACTAAAAGTCCCATCATGCCTCTGCCTCTGGATGTCATGCTTGTGGCTGTCAGAGTCTTGCTATGCCTCATGGGACTTGTAGTTCTGCAACAGCAGGAGGTCCGCTATTTGCATATCCCTGTCCTAAACCATGCAGGCTTAGGAGATAATCTTTTTACCTACAGGTAAACATTATTATAGGCTTACCTGTAGGTAAAATTACATTTCAGGGTATGCAACCACTTTAATATTCAAAGTAAACTCACCCATCCATCAATGTCTCCATACTTTATTTTGCTGAGAACAACGCCTAGCATTTCTGGCTATGGCCATCTTGAGTAAGGGCAGATGATTAATGTAGTAATTACTTCCTGGAATCCAACTGGCCTTAGCTCAGGCATGTAGGCAGGAAGGTGCACTTAGCTGAGAAAACTCCTCCTCCCCTCCTGAGGACCCCTGGGATGTATGCCACCATTTGCCTAGGCATGGAAACCAGGAACTAACTAAAGAAATGTAAAAAACAGTTTAAAACAAGTACATAAGCTATAACTTCCTATCTGTTTGTTAATGCTAGCAGCATACGGATTAAAAATGTTGATTGAGAGAGTCAAGTTCCACTATAAGTACCTAAAGTATAACTAAAGGCAACATTTTTTCCTTTAGTTTTGGATAGAGTGGAGTGGGATTAGAACACCTGTCAGTTTTTATTGCTCTCTGTGCTCCTGTTAGGGAGATTCACCCTCTCTATTTGTGGTATTTATCATTATCATTGAAAGTGAAAGCAAAAGCAAATCCCAAATTTTGGGTGGCCATCAGGAAAGTAATAGAGGGGAAATCTTCCAATAGGGATACTAGTTCTGGTGACCTGGGGATCTCCAAGAAATTCCCTTAATTTGCAGGGATTTTTTCTCATTTCCTGTTTGACTATGAGACAGGAAGTAAAGGGAAATCTCTGCAATGGGACACAGATGGCAAAAAAAAAAATCCGGCAGGGGTTATTACCCTCCCTTACGCTATCCAAAATGAAAAAAAAAATGTCTATACTAACTTTATAGTTACTTTAAGTCAGGCAACTAGCATTTTCTTTAGGAAGCCAGCAATTGCAACCCCCATACTTCTCTTTGTGACATTGTCACTTTAACTACCTCGACTAATTATACTTCCCTTCCCTTTGTTGCTTGTTCTCTAGTTGAAAATGTTGAAAAGAAGACCCGTGTAAGCTCTAACCAGATCAATTTGGTACTTAGAACTGTTCCTAGGAAAAGCGCTCAGGCCTGGTTATTGGCTTATCAGGTACCCAGTGCTGCATCATGGGAGGAAGGAATGGGAGTCACATGATTCCTCATACCCAGCAGTACAGGCTATGTCACTCCTTTTAGAGGGAGTATAGGGTCTGTTAGTATAAGCTGAGGATGGCAGTTAATGAACCTGTTGTTTTTCCACTCTTGAGCAAATCACTGGTTAACTTGTACAACTGTACAAAGGCAGATGCAGGCTAAAAATATCTCTAAATGGCAAAGTGTCATTATTAGTCATTTCTCTTTTTTGAAACACTCAGACCTTCCCAATTTTAGTGCGGTACACCCCACATCAATGTGGAAGAAAAACGTATGCAGCTTTTTCCTAATGCAGTTCTTACTGTTCTCCTGTCTATATATGCTGAGATGACACATTATTGTGTAATCACTAAACATTCATAAATCATTTAAATAATTGTTTAAGAAAAGATGCATAATCTTTGTACAGCATACTTTCTTTGCCATGCCTATGGAAAGGGGGCAGCGAACTGTACAGTATATAACCTTATCACAGTGTCTTAATATTTTAATTTCTCTTCTATGTATAGTGTTTGTAAAAGGCAGCCTTATTTGCTACGCACATACATAGTCTTTTCTTTTTTTACAGATTTTCTTAGTTCACTGATATAAGTGTGATTAAAATCAATAGCATCTTTGCAGTCTCTAATGATCTGAAAAATGCCCACAGTGTAAAGAGCTGCCACAGGCCCTGCTATTTTGGCCTTGGCTGTAATAGCAGGAATAGACGGTTAGAAAATAGTCAGATCGCTCGACCGCCGACCAACGAAACAGTGGTCGGTGGTCAAAAACGTTGCAGGAATAGAAAATCGGCCAATTGCTCGACCGCCGAGAAGTTGGTGGTGGAAAACCTTCCGCTCATGCTTGATATGTTCAATAGATTTTTTACTGCCAACCTTCACACCAACGCATAGCATATCGCTCGTTTGCAAACGATACGACACAAATTTTCCTTTTTTTCAATCAGTCTTTTACGTTCACGATATCGATATTGGGTATTACTTGCTGGGCATCAACGGTTAGAATATCGGCTGATCGTTCGCAGAATGGAAAATTTCTGCCAATATTCTTATCGTGTATTCCTGCCATTAGTGTCATGATGAAATTCAGGGAAATGTTTGCTTTTTTTTTTTTAATGTGAGTAAGGCCTCATGCACACTGGACATTTTTACAGTTGGTCCTAGGGGCATCCTGCCTCTAAACTCCCCTGTATGATAGTCTATGGGGTTGATTTACTAAAGGCAAATCCACTGTGCACTACTAGTGCACTTGGAAGTGCAGTAGCTGTAGATCTGAGGGGAAGATCTGAAATGAGGGGAAGCTCTGCTGATTTTATCATTTGATCATGTACAAGCAAAAATGCTGGTTTTTATTTTACTTGAGTATCATTCATATCTGTACGACTTTCAAGTCGTGCTGACTTCAAAGTAGTCCCTGCATTATTACTTTGGTCCAACTTTGATGCAACTTGAGGTCCATAGACTTCAATGTTAAACCCTCAGTCTCATGCAAATTGCACCTGAATCATATAGATGTGATTTCTGTACGACTTCTGTATGACTATGTAAAATGTTTTCATTGAGCCAAAGTTGCAACAAAATCAGACCAAAGGTGTACTGATCCCAAATCGTGGCAAAATTGCTGTAAAATTGCAAAAAAAAATTGTAGTAAAATCGGGTCACACAAGTGTGAAATATTTCTTACATGGCCTTATAGCATAACTTAAAAACATAACATAAAAATTCAAACGTTACAGCTTACGTATTTACAGTATTTACAGGGGACAGCAAATTTACATTATATATATATATATATATATGTTATACAAGCTGTATACTCGCTACTTTACATTGTAGCAAAGTGTAATTTCTTCAGTGTTGTCACATGAAGAAATAGAATAAAATATTTACAAAAATGTGAGGGGTGTACTCACTTTTGTGAGATATTGTAGATACTCTTTTCTGGAACTTCCAGCAAGGAAAAAAATCTACTTTTTTTGTTGTGAGGGGTACCGGAAAGCAGATATCTCTTCAGTTGTACTAGATTTGAACACTGTGTTAACAAAGGGTTAAAGGTTTAGGAGCTAGGCTTCTTCATTGTATGTTAAAGTGTTTCCAAACCTAAACCTTTAATGCAGAGAATGCATTAAGTTAAAAAACACACCCCTCCCTACCTGTCGTAGCCCCCTGGCCTCTAAACACTTACTTGAATCCTCTATCGAACCACACTGTGCCTGGCTACTGCTCTTCTCCCTCCACTTCCTGCTCTCATATGAGTGGGAGACATGGGCTTCTGCTGCTGTCAGTCAGATCCTGTGAGGAGAGAGTGGGCCACGCAGTGTTGTGTGTCTATGGACGCACACAGCCTGGCTTAGGAGTGTGCCCGCAAGGTTGCCCCCCATAGCACATGGCTTGCCTAAGGAACACTTGTGAGAAGGAGTGGAAAGTGTTGGCAAGGTTCCACCAAAGAAGAGGTAAGGCTGCTTTCACACTGATCTGTTTTTCTTCCGTCTTTGCGTTAAAAAAAGCAGAAGAAAAACGCATGACCTTTTAAATCTTATGGAATTCTTCACACTGGTCAGTTGCGGGTGCATTGCATAGTTCAAAATCATGCCTGCTGCATTTTTGGTGCAGTAAAAAAAAACTCACACCAAAAATACACCTCCCCATTGAAATGAATGGAAAACATGGCAAAAACGCACCCGACGATGCGTTTTAGGTGCATTTTTTGAGTCACATGTCGGGTGGAAATGCATCGGAAATGTAGCATAAGTGCACATGCATTTTTACCTCATTTTTGCAACTGAGCGGTGTGAAAGTAGCCTTAGGGACTGCTCTGTGCATCATCGGTACACAGAACAGGTAAGTATGAGATCTTTTTTATTTTATTTTTTAAAAATTGGCTTTACAAGCACTTTAATGAGAACTGGACTCAGCCAGTCCCCAGCCCAGCTATTGGGACAGATCATGCTAAGCTAGCTGAGAAATGCTTGCAGTCTACCATGACACCTTCTCCTCATGAACATCTAGAAGTTAAGAAATATTTTTTAAACTTTTTTTAGGTATACTGTGTGCACCGGAACAAATAACAAACATATAGTGGGTTTTTTTCAAATTTTACTTCAAAAGTGAAAATATGCGTTAACCACGGGCTACATGCAGCTGATTTAATTTGACTGGACATTGGCAAAAAAGCTGCAGGGACATTCCCTATAAAACCCCTCTCACTCTTAGCAAGCCTCAGTTTGTTTGCCCGTGTCCTTAGGCAATGGATGTCTTCTCTTTCCTGAGAAAAAGTTACCTCTCCTGTGTTGGTCATTTTTCAGTAAGGTTCTTTTACCAAGTTCCTAGCTGCACCATAGCTACTGCATCTCTCCTTCAGCAGCTTTCTGGATCAGTTGACTCCCCAGCAGAGCATTGGAGGACCATGCACTGCCTGAACGAAGAGTTGGGGCTGGCCTGTAAAGTCGCTGTGATACGGGATCATGCGTGGGTTCCTACTCTGGCATGTGATGCATTATTTGGAGATAGCCGTGGTCTACCTGTGATGGAGCCTTGTCCCCGAAGATCCCTTTGGGCATAAGCTCATTAGGGAGGGAAAATATGGCATGGGACTGCTATTAAAGTGCCTTGAAAAAGTATTCATACCCTTGAAATTTTCCACATTTTGTCATGCTACAACCAAAAATGTAAATGTATTTTATTGGGATTTTATGTGATAGACCAACACAAAGTGGCACATAATTGTGAAGTGGAAGGAAAATGATAAATGGTTTTCAAATTGTTTTACAAATAAATATGTGAAAAGTGTGGGGTGCATTTGTATTCAGTCCCCCTGAATCAATACTTTGTAGAACCTCAATTCACTGCAATTACAGCTGCAAGTCTTTTTGGGGAAGTCTCTACCAGCTTTGCACATCTAGAGAGTGACATTTTTTCCCATCCTTCCTTGCAAAATAGCTCAAGCTCTGTCAGATTGGATGCAGAGCGTCTGTGAACAGCAATTTTCAAGTCTTGCCACAGATTTTCAATTGGATTTAGGTCTGGACTTTGACTGGTTCATTCTAACACATAAATATGCTTTGATCTAACCAATTTCATTGTAGCTCTGGCTGTATGTTTAGGGTCCTTGTCCTGCTGGAAGGTGAATCTCCTCCCCAGTCTCAAGTCTTTTGCAGACTCTAACAGGTTTTCTTCTAAGATTGCCCTGTATTTGGCTCCATCCATCTTCCCATCAACTCTGACCGGCTTCTCTGTCCCTGCTGAAGAGTCAACAGAAAACATTTATTATACTGCAGCTTATCAGATGCATTTGTTTCTTTTTTAGAGCCGGTTCACACTGGAGCGGCACGACTTGCAGGGCAAAGCAAGTCGCCCCGCTCGAGGCGACCTCAGCGCGGCTTGCAAGGAGACTTCTTTACAGAAGTCAATGCAAGTCACGCTGACGTCGCCCCGAAAATAGTGCAGGAACCTTTTTCTAAGTCGGAGCGACCTGAGTCGCTCCTATTAGAACAGTTCCATTGCACTGCATGGGGACGACTTATCAGGTGACTTGAGTCGCCTGACAAGTTGCCTCAGTGTGAACCGGCTCTTAGGCTTTCTTTCTTTTAATTTCACCTGGTGATCTAGCCAGTAAATCAAGTGTTTTTCAACAAGCTGTCCTGTAGATAGAGCAGAAGGTTGAGACAAACCATTTAACACTAACAGAGGTGCCTACAATAATCCGCTTTTATTTTTCTATGCAAAACATTTATCCCAAAACAAATCTGTTGCTGTAACTGCTTAAAGAATTAGTATGGCTTCAGTTCGTCAGTGTAAATTTGATTTAACACTCCCTTCCCCTTAGACTGAGAATGCTGCTGTCCAAAGGTGTTTGTGCTCCCTCATCCAGAGTGTAATACAGGAACTGTGTCACTGGCCAGATCACCAGATAAAAACAGACAGAAAACGCCCAAAAGATCCTGGATGATGCAGAACAGACTGGAGAAAGGAAAAAATGCATCCAGCGGGGTTCCTCCTAGGGTGAAATTTCCTGGCCTCGTACCACTCAAAGTAGGCTTTCCAGCTGTGAAGGTAGACTATGCAAGAAGTCAAATTTCTAGCCTTTAAGAGGGTAGGGATAATCAAATCTGATAGGCCCCTATCCCTAAAGGAATTAGGGTCCTTTCACACATATGGACCATTCATCAGTTCATCAGTTCCGTCACATCAAAATGGATGAAGTATTCATCCATTTTTCATCCGTTTTTTCATCCATTTTTCATCTGTGGTCATCAGTTTTTCTTTACATCCACTACCAATGTAAAAATGGATGAAAACTGACCGTTCGTCAGTTTACATCCGTTTTTCGTCCGATCCGTTTTTTTGATGGATGAAAAATAGGACTTTCATCCTTTCAAAAAAAATGGATGCTGACGGAAGTGGATGAAAATGGATGCAAATGAATGATCATCCGTTTTTCCATAGAGATGCATTGATGTCTGTTTTTCATCTGTCAACGGATAGATGAAAAACGGACAAACGGTCCGTATGTGTGAAAGGGGCCTTAGGCTTCAACAGAAGCAGGATATTAGACTGGGCCTTGGGACAGAAGGTGCAAAGAATCCAGAAGGGCCCATGGAGAGTCTGCCATGATTTTGAGGGGTCCATAACTACTCTAATGAGCAGAAACCATACAGTATTCCTGGGTGACCCTCCCCACAAATCATTACAAAAATAGATGAAATCTAGAATCCCTTGGATCCCTACAATTGTGAATTTCCCTTGTATGTAGCAAGTAGATGATCTGCATCTACATTAAAAATATACCATGTACAGGCGGTCCCCAGGTTACAAACAAGATAGGGACTGTAGGTTTGTTCATAAGTCGAATTTGTTTGTAAGTTGGAACAGGTACATTTTTTAAGTGTAGCTTCAGCCAAAACAAATATTTTTAGGCTTTTTTGATAGCATAGGGAAGGGGTAACACCCCTGTAATGTTTGTTTTGCTGTCTAGGTTTCTGTTCAGAAGATTTCACCTCACTTTCTGTGCCAATGATAATTGGATTTTGAAATTTTGGGGTTTTTATGGAAACAAGGATTGGTGATAAAGCATCAGTGGAGACACCTTTTTCCCATAATAACTCTTACAGGAGTGAATTTCCCTTCCTAGGGGGAGATTTCCTCTCACTTCCTGTTGTCTCCCTCCGTTTGTAAGTCGGATGTTTGTAACTGTTGGAACTTACAAGGGTTTTTTCATCTCTCCAGACAGCAGACATAATTTGTATGCTGACATCTAATTTTTCTGCTCATGGGGATTATCAGGGGAGCTTCTTTGCGTATTCCAGACTATTGTAAAGTTTAGTGGGTATACAATTTTTTTTTTTTTTTTACTACGATATACAGTGCATCCGGAAAGTATTCACAGGCTTTTTCCACATTTTGCTATGTTACAGTTTATTCCAAAATTGATTAAATGTATTATTTTCTTCACAATTCTACAAACAATACCCCATGATGACAAAGTGAAAGAAGTTAGTTTGAAATCTTTGCAGATTTATTCAAAATAAAAAAATAAAAAAATACCATATACATCAGTATTCACAGCCTTTGCCCAAAACTTTGTTGAAGCACCTTTTGGCACCAATTACAGCCTCAAGTCTTTTTGAGCATGATGCTACAAGCTTGGCACATCTATTTTTGGGCAATTTCTCCCATTCTTCTTTGCAGGACCTCTCAAGCTCCATCAGGTTCCTCCATGAGGAATGTCAGTGTACAGCCATTTTCAGATCTCTCCAGAGATGTTCAATCGGGTTCAAGTCTGGGTTCTGGCTGAGGCACGCAAGGACATTCACAGAGCTGTCCCGTAGCCACTCCTTTGTTATCTTGGCTGTGCTTAGGGTCGTTGTCCTGTTGGAAGATGAACCTTCACCCCAGTCTGAGGTCCAAAGCGCTCTGGAGCAGGGTTTCATCAAGGATGTCTTTGTACATTGCTGCATTCATCTTTACCTCAATCCTGACTAGTCTCCCAGTTCCTGCCGCTGAAAAAAATCCCCACAGCATAATGCTACCGCCACCATGCTTCACTGTAGGGATGGTATTGGCCAGGTGATAAGTGGTGCCTGGTTTCCTCCAGGCATGACACTTGCCATTTAGGCCAAAGTCTTCAATCTTTGTTTCATCAGACCAGAGAATTTTGTTTCTCATGGTCTGAGAGTCCTTCAGGTGCCATTTGGCAAACTCCAGGCAGGCTGTCATGCGCCTTTTACTAAGGAGTGGCTTCTGTCTGGCCACTCTACCATACAGGCCTGATTGGTGGAGTGCTACAGAGATGGTTGTTCTTCTGGAAGGTTTTCCTCTCTCCACAGAGAAACGCTGGAGGTCTGTCAGGGTGGCCATCGGGTTCTTGGTCACCTCCCTGACTAAGGCCCTTCTCCCCTGATTACTCAGTTTGGCCGGGCGGCCCGCTCTTGGAAGAGTCCTGGTGGTTCCACATTTCTTCCATTTGCAGATGATGGAGGCCATTGTGCTCATTGGGACCTTCAATACTGCAGACATTTTTCTGTACCCTTCCCCAGATCTGTGCCTCGATACAATCCTGTCTCAGAGGTATACAGACAATGCCTTAGACTTCATGGCTTGGTTTGTGCTTTGACATGCACTGTTAACTGTGGGACCTTATACAAGGACAGGTGTGTGCCCTTCCAAATCATGTCCAATCAACTGAATTTACCACAGGCGGGCTCCAATCAAATTGTAGAAATATCTCAAGGATGATCAGTGGAAACAGGATTCACTTGAGCTCAATTTTGAGTGTCATGGCAAAGGCTGTGAATACTTATGTACATGGGATTTTTTAAAATGTTTTATTTTTAATAAATTTGCAAAGATTTCAAACCATCTTCTTACACTTTGTCATTATAGAGTATTGTTTGTAGAATTTTGAGGAAAATAACGAATTTAATCCATTTTGGAATAAGGCTGTAACATAACAAAATGTGGAAAAAGTGAAGCAATGTGAATACTTTCCGAATGCACTGTACATGTACATGCCCATATTTAAAGCATGGCCATGCAAATGTATGTGGATAAATGCAGTGCCGTACAATGAGTCACTCTCTGACTTCTTATGTCTCTAAGGGTCCTTTCACATGGGCTCGTCCATGTATGGCCTCTGCTTTGCTCAGCAGGGATCGATCCGCTGATCCCACTGAGCAGGCGGATGACAGGACTGTCTCCGCTTACTGTGCGGAGATGGACTTGTCAGAGCCCCACTGTCCTCTATGGAGATCAGATGAAAACGGAACGCCTGTTCGTTTCATCCGATCCGCTCCAATTCTCCAGACAGATGGAAAGTTTCCATCCGTCTGGATTTCACGGACAGGATTGGATTGGATAGTGGCGGATGTCAGCGGACATGTCTCTGCTGACATCCCCCGTTCCATAGGGCTGAATGGAGCGTCCAATCAGGTCCGCCTGAAAAACTGACATGCGGATCTCATCGGAAAGCCCGTGTGAAAGGACCATAACAGACAACAGTTGTAAGATTTCCTTGTTATAATTCCAATCACTTGGAGATGGATGCTCTCTTGTCTTGCATTTTCTATAATATAAAATAGGTTGAAAATCTATTGTCATCCAAAAATTCCAAAAAACTGCCGGGTGCTTTTTTTTTCTTTTCTTCAGCATCTACCAAAACATGATATGTGACTGAAATTGATATTTCAATATTTTAATTAGAAGTAATAATAGTACAACAATAGAAAATGTTGCAGAAAAAGCAACATGTGTTTGTCAGGTTATGTGATATTTAAAGTGATGTTTATTTGTTACCTTGGATTTCTTTGTCAAGAATTTTTCAGTGTACTGAGTTAGCCAATAATTAAAATGACCCCTCTGTATGTGTGTTTTCAACTTTTATGTAGAGCGAACACTGTAATGCATGTGTGGGTTAAAAACCACCAGGAAGGTGTGCAGAAATGATTTGTTTGTGTATGACATCATAATGGGTTGATTTCAAATGTAAGATATGTGGCAATGCAACATACCAAATATTAAGTTGGAGCACAGGTGAAAGTGCCACTGCCTTCAACCACTTGAACCCCCCCCCCCCCCCCCATGACCAGGCTACTTTAACTGACAATTGCGCGTTCGTGCAACACTGCACCCAAATCAAAATTTTGTCTGTTTTTTCACCACAAACAGAGCTTTCTTTTGGTGGTATTTGATCACCTCTGCGTTTTTTTATTTTTTGCACTATAAACAAAAAAAGAGCAACAATTTTGAAAACACCAATTTTTTTTTTTTTTTTACTAGTAATGGCGGCGATCAGCGACTTATAGTGGGGCTGTAATATTGCAGCAGGCAAATTGGACACCTGACACTTTTTGGGGACCAGTGACCAGTAATACAGTGATCGGTGCTAAAACATATGCACTGTCACTGTACTTTGTAATGACACTGACAGGGAAAGGGTTAACATCAGTAGCGATCAAAGGGTTAAATGTATTCCTAAGTTGTGCTTACTAACTGTGGTGGAGGTGCTTTGACTAGGGGAAGGCAAAGATCTGTGTTCGTGCTTAGCAGAAACACAGAATCAGTACCTTCCCCTCTGACAGAACGACGATCTGCCTTGTTTACATACTACTGCTGTACTAATGCTCTAATTGGCGCGCTGGCAGACATTACCTTTGCAGTACCTGCCGCTGGGCTGGGTGGGTTGCCGGAAACACGTGCCCCAGACCCTAAAGTGTCTGGCACAGAGTGGGCGTCCTGCTGCAGTAAATGTAAGTGGAACTGTCGCTAAGTGGTTAAGCTCGTTTTGACAGGATTATGTATGCTGTTGTTGCTTCCCTCTCCTTTTCATGATATTAGTCCCCAGACTGTTCTGATAATATGTAGTGACTACACTACTATTAACAAGCATAGAGATAAGAAATACTGACATTATTTTTAGCTTTGAGACTCAAAAGTACTGATGAGACACTGGGGTTGATTTAGTAAAGGCACATATACTGTGCACTGCAAGTGCAGTTGCTCCAGAGCTTAGTAAATGAGGTAAAGCTTCACTTGACAATGAATACTAAGGGTCCTTTCACACATGCGGAGCCCGTTTTGAGGGGCTCCGCTGCTCAGCGGGGATCCATCCCTAGGTCCCCGCTGAGCACTCCGTGCAGAGACTGACCTGTCAGAGCTCCATTATCCTCTATGGAGACGGTCCGTGCTCATCCGATCCGCCAGGCGGATGGAAAATAGGGCTTCCGTCCGTCTGTTTCTGGCAGATCGAGCGGATCGGGTGTCAGCGGACATCCGCCGCTCCATAGAGAGAAATGGAGCGTCCGTTTGGGTCCACCTGAAAAACTGACAGGCGGACCCAAACGGACCGTGTGTGTGAAAGAGCCCTTAATCACATGCAAGGAAAAAAAAAAAAAACAGCATTTTTGCTTGTACATAATTGGATGATAGAAATCAGCAGAGCTTCCCCTCAGATCTAGAGCAAATGCACTTGCAGTGCACAGTATATTTGCCTTTAGTAAATCAACCTCACTGTGCCTGTACCGAATATCTGCAAAGGTATCACTCACGTCTCATGTACTCCAATTACCTATGTTCTTCCACAGCTCTTCTAACCTCATGTGACCTGCTTTCCTGTGACAGTGCCCAGGCCTAGCACCAATCTCTAGGCCTAAGCATTGTCACATGACTGGAGATCAATGCTCCCCTGGATCGGTGACACAGAAGGTTTCAACACCAACTGAGCCTATATGCCATGTGTGTCTATGGACACACAGTCTGGCTTTGGATCGAGCCCACACATGCTCCAATACCATTGCACAGAGCAGGTACATATAACATGTTTGTTATTTTAAGAAAAAATAAAAATAAATAACCTTTCCAACCACTTTAACCACTTCCTTACTGGGCACTTAAACCCCCCTCCTGCCCAGACCAATTTTTGGCTTTCAGCGCTGTCGCATTTTGAATGAGAATTGCGCGTTCATGCCACGTTGTACCCAAACTAAATTTATAAAATAAAAATGATTCAACAGTTTTGGCCGATATATATTCCTCTACATATTTTTGGTAAAAAAAAAATCGCAATCGGCGTATATTGATTGGTTTGCGCAAAAGTTATCGCATCTACAAACTATGGGAATTGATTTATGGCGTTTTTATTATTTTTATTTTTTTTTACTAGTGATGGCGGCGATCTGTGATTATTATCGGGACTGCGATATTGGGGCGGTTATGTCGGACGTTTTTGACACTTTTTTGGGACCAATGACATTTATTCAGCAATCAGAAATTTAAATGTCCACTGATTACTGTATAAATGTCATTGGCAGTGAAGGGGTTAACCTGCAGGGGGCAGTGAAGGGGTTAACTATGTTCCCTGGGTGTGTTCTAACTGTGGGGGGGCGGGGCTGGTTGGGACATAACAGATCTAACTGATCCCAGTGACAGAACGGAGAACCGCCGTGTTTACAATGGCAGTTCCCCGTCCTGCAGGTCTGACAGGGGATCGCGGGTCTCGGGCGGACATCGAGTCTGCCCGACCCGCGGGCACGGCCACGCAGCGTGCGGCGGGCGTGCGCGCCGCCGCCTGTGAGTGCGCGCACATGGCCAGGATGTCCATCCGGCATTTCAGATCCGCGCTGGAGCCGTACTTTGGCTATAGCGCGGATCTGAACGGGTTAAGGATTGAGATAACTGCCCTGCATACTGGTCTCAGGTCAGTGAGTCACCAAGTACTATCCTGAGACATTGTCCTTTAACCACTTCAGTTCTCATACTTTTACCCTCGTACAATTTTTAAATTTCCACTATGGGCCTGATTATTAGGCAACAACTTTGTTATTGTCTCGGATAAAGTATACATACATACATTGTTTTTTGGGGTACAAACTAGACCGGGGTCAGCAACCCGTATATCATGATCTGCTGGTAGATCGAGGACAGGTGACTGATAGATCGCGGTCTGGGCTTGCTGACCCACCATCCTAGAGCATTAAACAGAGTTCAATGCAGAGGAACTACTTGTAAATTTGGAGCTGTAGTAGGGAGCAAGAGCTGCATAATCCGATGCCACCTCTGTAGTGCCGGCTCCCGTCCCATGCGGAGCGATACCAACTGCACTCCATCTCTTATCCCGGCTAGTGGTCTCCAGAGTGGTGCCAGCAGCAGGAAAGAAGAGATCTTCAGGTCAGTGTGAAGCAATATACTGGCTGCTTTCACACTGATGTGCTGCTATTTACCCACACCACGGGTGAAGTGCTGTGTACCTGTGTCTTTTCTGCGCTTTGCCATAGACTTCTATTAAGCCCTGTGGGTTTGGTGAACCACCTGATTTAAACCCATGATTGCCATGCAATGCACGTGATTGCGACAAGGTAGTACAGCAATTAGAGGTTTAAATCAGGTGTGAAAAGGCAACACTGTGCCCAGTGATCTTTCTTTCTACTTCTCCCATGTTCTTCAGGTAGATCTCCACCTCTTTAACCACTTGCCGCCCAACCTATAGACAAATGACGGCGGCAGAGTGGTTTTGTTATCCTGGCCGGACATCAAATGACGTGATTCAGGATAACTCGCGATGCATCGCGGCGATCGGTGGTGCGGTGTGTCAGTCTGACCCATCGCATTACCTATCTCAGTAAAGAGTTCCATCGGAAGCTCTTTACCACGTGATCAGCCGTGACCAATCACGGCTGGTCACAGTTTAAACAAGAAGAGCCGTCTATCGGTTTTTCCTCTATTCGCGTCTGTAGACGTGAGTAGAGGAGAGCGGATCGGCTGCTCTCCTGACAGGGGGGTTTGTGCTGATTGTTTATCAGCACAGCCCCCCCTAGGATTGCCACCCAGGACAACCAGGGAGCCCACCCAGGACCACCAAGGAGAGCCCACCCAGGACCACCAGGGAGCTATCCCTAGACCACCAGGTAAGGGGCACAGTGCCGATCTCTGATGTCACCCAGGACCACCAGGGATGCCTCAAAAAAAAAAAAAAAAAAAAGCAAAATAGCATTGCGGCCTATCAGCGCCCACCGGTTCCACCTATCAGTGCTGCATATATGTGCCTCACCATGAGTGCCAATCAGTACTGCCTCAGTGCCCATGAGTGTAGCCTCATCAGTGCCAGTCAGTGATGGAGATGTACTTATTTACAAAGTTTTGTGACAGAAACAAAGAAAAACTTTTTTTTTTCAAAATTTTCGATCTTTTTTTATTTGTAACGCAAAATAAAAACCCCAAAGGTGATCAAATACCACCAAAAGAAAGCTCTATTTGTGAGAACAAAATGATAAAAACATTTGGTTACAGGATCGCATGACCACGCAATTGTCATTCAAAATGTGACAGCGCCGAAAGCTGAAAATTGGTCTGGGCGGGAAGGGGGTAAGTGCCTGGTATTGAAGATCCAACAGATCGACAAAAAATGTGCAAACATTTTATTTTCTTCTTTTTTCACCACTGACAGTGAAAAAAAAAACTGGTGTTTTTCAATTTTTGCATGCAGTGCTAAAAAAATTACAAACAAAATGAAAAGAATGGAAAGAGTAATGGAACAAATAACTTTTTGGGTTAAAGCGGAGTTCCACCCAAAAGTGGAACTTACGCTTTAAGGCCTCCTCCCTGGCTCCTGTTTGTTAAACTGAGCTTTTGGGGAGGAGGGGGAGCAGGTACCCGATTTTTACAGGTACCTGCTCCCACTTTCGTTCTGGTCGCCTTAGGCGATCGGAAGCGGAAGCTCTCCCTCCTGAAGTCTTCTGGGACACATGACAGGTCCTAGAAGACTTCAGGACCAGTCAAAGAGTGCAGTGCCACTCACGGATGTGCAGTGGGCACCCGGCTGTGAAGCCGCAAGCTGTCACAGCCGGGTGCCCATAGTAGAGATGTTGGCGTCGCTGAGGGAGCACCACTGGATCGTGGGACAAGTGAATGTCTGTTTATTAAATGTCAGCAGCTACACTTTTTGTAGCTGATGATTTTTAATAAACAAAAATATCACTGGAACTCCTTTTTAACTAAGGGTTACTGCCAAAGTTCATATGCATGAAATACAGTAAAAGCACACACTTTAGGGGATTTATTAAGACTGGAGCAAAGATAATCTGGAGCATATGTGCATGATAACCAATCAGCTGCTCTCTTTTATTTACAAAGCCTAACTGAACAAGGTGAAGATAGAAGCTGATTGGTCACCATGCACAGTTGCTCCAGATTTCGTCTGCTCCATTTTCAGTAAATTACTCCCATTGGTACACTATATTGGTGAAAGACTTGCAGACTTTCTGCAAGTGTCATTTTACACAGGAGAAGTTGCATTTTTACAGCTGCTATTGCTACATAGCCCCATTAATTGCTGGTAATAGAGAGGAACAGGACAAGGAAATACGTTCTAGAAAGTTTGTGGAAAATATTTAAGACCTATTTCCTATGTGTAAGATCCTGAAAGTGGTAAAAGTACCCATAGATAAGGGGCAGCATTCAGTAAGGAAGATTTTTTTTATTTTTTTATTGACAGTCGCAGAGATCACTAGATTCATAGTTTTATGGATATATAAGGAACCCATAGCAGTATTTTTCCAAGGAAAAATTCTGATTCTCTCCTGTGCTCTTCATTTATCTGTTCCAGCAATATGGTTATACATTTTATCTTATCATTTTAAGCATCTTATTTCCCAGCACAGGTTATTAAAATTAAAAGCAGCGCTTGACTGCTTAGTGCCATCAGCAGCAACCCTTAAGCTCTCAAACCGTATTCCTTATGATGGATATCATTTTTCATTTGCATGGGGAGTTAAATGATGCAAGGTTTCATGACTACAGATTTCCATGTGCAATGAACGTAGTAAATTGAGGGGTACGTTTACTTTTTACTATAGGTAGTATTCCTTATGCCAAACTCTCGAATTCCCAACGACGACTACCGTGATTCGTCAGTTCGCGACGAAAATTAAAATTATTGGACACGACCCTTTATTCTACGAATTTTACTATTCTATTTTACATATTGGTATAACGACCTTGTCTATTTACTTCTCGTGTCCTCTCTTAGTCTTAAAAAGGAACCTTTTTATGACGATACCCAAGGAATATATAGGTATTTTGATACTTAGATCACTAGAGACGCTGACAGTTATTTTTTTATTTTTTTTAGAAGGAATGACT
>BLSH010281355.1:318414-349973 GCA_018402905.1 Glandirana rugosa | reverse complement strand
TTCTATCATCCAATCATGTGCAAGCAAATATGCTGTTTTTTTTATTTTCCTTCCATGTTCCCCTCATATCCAGAGCAATCGCACTTGTAGATCACAGACTATTTGCCTTTAGTAAATCAACCTCAATGTCTCTTCTGCAATAAAATAAGCCTACCTGCCTGCTTGCAGTCTTCTGTGCAATGTAAACTGAGCTGGGCATGCACAGCCCAGTTAACATTACCAACACAGTTCCTGTGTGCCAGGATGACCGACTCCTGTGCATAAGTTACGTCATCCCGCAACGCCCAATCAAGAAAGCCAAAGATCGGCACCTCGAAGAAGCCTGAGGAAAGATGCTGGCGAGAGACTCTTCGCGGACATTGGACCGTTAGAGAGGAGGTGTAAGTATTGTGACTTTAGTGCTGCTTTAAGTAGGTTTTCAGCAGTTCTCAGAATACCTTCTCTGTGGTTACACAGATTAGCAAAACTGCTGAATGGCTGCTGGGAGAACACCTTCAGTGCTTCTGTGAAAGTTGCTCTGTGGTGCCTGCATTCAGTAAGAGTTTGTTTTAAAGCTCATTTACTACTTATATAAAGAATATATCCCTGCAGAACACTTCAAATTATCCTACACAGAACTTAAATATATTTCCTTCTATTTGCACATTTCTCCTTCTATTACTTCTAAAACACATCTGGCAGCATAACTGATAGAATCCATATAAAAATACTGTAAGGTAAGCAATCAAAAACACTTTGAAGCAGGTGAGGCTTTAACTTTCCTGGAAGAACTAAAGTATCAGAATGCTGCAGTGTTCTGCTTTTAATCTACAAAAAAATAAAAACTGACTGACCAGTGCACAGTAAAAATGGTGCAAAACTGCCTTTTAAATGGTGTCGGAGTAGATTTAATCCATTTCCACCTCAATTTCAATTGGTTAATCAAAACTCGGACTCAACTGAAATAGCAGGTGGCAGCTTGCCATGGTCCAGTTACTTCTTGCAATCATTTTCTTGATGGAAAGCTTCCAAAACTGTAAGTCGTGTGGGCAGCAGAAGGTTTAATTGCCCACAAGTCACAACATTTGTCATCCATTTTTCATACATTAGTTATTATTTGAGGAAGCAGTGTATTAGATCTAGCATGGACTCTCAACTCTAGGCATAAGTGACTTTCAACTGTGCATGATTATGTACTGTATATTTCCAGTAACAGCTTGAAAAATGCATTTGGTGCAGTTTTAATTCTGTAAAGATGAGTTAACCTTCCACAGTTGATGGCCACAGAGGAAGATATTATGGAACTCTGATATAACATGCCAGTTATGGCTATCCCCTTTGACTTGAAGTGTTAACTGGAAGATGAGGAAGATCCCCAAAGTTTATGGACAGCAGATGTGCCTTCCGATGCAGTGACGTAGGCCAACAGCCCTCATTTACCTCTATAGGTGCACTGAGCCAGCACATATTTCAGCTTAACAGTGGCCCTCTATGTATTCTTACTCATGACAATGTCTGCTGTAGCACTAAACATTTAGGACAGCAGCACTCATGAACAGATTTGTATGCAGCCTGTCAGATGTACGAAGTGAGCATCAACCAGCTTCTTTGAAGACCAGTTCATGCCATTACTTTACAGGACCAACAAACCAAGTCACCAAGCAAGCGCTGTTTATCTTAAACTAGTTTAACAATACAGGTTGCACTCATTTTTTTTTTTTAACTACTAACTACAAAATGTATTTCAGGTGCATGTTTCAGGGCTGTTTCCTTCTTTCACAAATTCTTAAATCAGTGGGACTGGGACAAACCTATACTTATTAATTGTCAGGATACCTGATAATGGGTATGTTTGTTCTGGGTCAGTCACTCAAGCAATGAATAGAAACATAATAGTACTGCAATGGCCACCTTCGAAAACATGGCAGCTCCCTTTTCAATGCTACTAGATCATTTTTATCTGCCTGGCAATCTTAAAAACCACTGCGCTCCTTTAGGAACTTCAATGAATACACAATTGTCTATCAATGGTTATGTATTTTTGCACAATAACCCCATTAACTATGGCAGAATTATGATCTTACCTTTCCTGCGCAAATAATAGGAATAACATTTGGATTGTAAAGTGCTCCTGGGATTTCAGGAAAAGATCCATTTGTTGGGGGCTGAAATAAAAAAGGCATGCATTACATTTTTAATCTTCAAAAAAGGAGATTGCAAAGGAGATTGCAAAGGGTGATCTTACCTTTGGCTTAAATCCCAGGATCCTGTTCATCTTGATGATTACACAAGGCCTGCCATCCTTAAAGCCATAGGTTGGATCTTCTAAACCAGAACAATTTTTAAGCCATTCCCTATGAAACCTGCATGATAATTTCTTGCCACCACCTTCAGTAATTGGTCCTTGGTCTGTGTAGGTTGATGGTTGATCTGGAAAATTGAAGGCAGGTTTAGCAAGCTGTCCAGCTACTAAGTTATTGGACATGCAGGGTTTTAGGTGTTAAGCATTGTGCAGAGAGCAAGAATATGCAGTAATAACCCACACATAATCTTTCAGTAGGTCAGATTAAGGAAATATGTCATGAGAGCTGATGAGAGTGATTTTAGGAAGCTTAATAATAGGTATTTGGACACAGGTAGAGTTTGTTTTTTGTCTCCAAACTATTATGGAGTTGAAGGAATCTAAAAAAAAAAAAATCGTGGGACAATTCATAAATCTCTAAAGCCTCGTACACATGGGACGACGATCGTATACAACAGGTCGTACTAACGACCGTTGTATGTGATATAGATCGCTCGTATGCGTGATTAGATCAGCCGAACATACGACGGTCGTACAAGGGAGTTGTATGAGCAAACTAGAAAACTTGGTCGTACCAACAAGCGCTCATACGACCGTTGTATCGTGTGTACAGAGCAGTTGGTACAACAAGTTGTATTGTGCAAAACACGCTTGCTCCGAAGTCAGGAACGGCCGGATGCTAATTACATGCACCTGAACGTTCTTTCTGTGCTCGTACGATCATGTAGTGCAGTCAGCATGCAAGTTACATTATGCAACATACGATTTGCAAAGATTGTACGTACGATCGTCTTCCTATTGGTGTACGAGGCTTTATAGCTGTATGAAGAAATATATAGTGCACCCTACATTTACCACATTTCACACAACCTAATTGACATCTTACACATGCAATTTTGTAGACTCCGGTGGTATAGGGACCCCATAACATGGACGATTATCTACCAGACAAATAGGACCCATATATTGAACTTATGTTTTTTTAAAGTCAGTATGGGGGAAATAAACTTCCGTTTTCCATTCTGAAATGTCCGGCCAAAGGTTGAACTGTTTTAGACTTTTGTTCTACAAACCATATACGTAAGGAACTGGGATAACTCAATATAAACTACAGTCAAAACATTATTTTAAGCTTTGGATAGACTGTGGATAGGGGCTAGAACTTCTATTAAGAGTTTATTCCCATCTGTGTTACTGTTGGAGATAGCTGCTCTCACCTCTTGTTCCAGCAACTACCTCTGGCCAGGACAGAAAGCTGTGAGAAATCTCCACTGGGAATATAAAGAGAGATAAAAATCTGACAGGATTAGGAAAACCAGGAAAAAAGAGCCCCTTCTTCATGGATAAAAATGGATGAACAGCAGAGGATATATAGATCTTCCTCGGCCTAAGCCCCTTCCTCCTAGATAGACAGGATGGAGGACATTTAGGGCCAGTTCATACCACAAAAATCACTCCAGAACTGTTTGGATGTATTGCACAATTTTGATGCGATCCAGTGCATTCTGTTGTGTTTCCAGATGCTTATTTTCTCCTGTTTTTTTCCACTGTAGTCCAGTCCAGTGCATTTTCTGATGCATTCCAGTGCGTTATATGCATTTTACTGCATTCCAGTACAGTCCAGTGCAGGAAAAATGCAGCACGTTCTACTTTTTTTCAGGGACTGGAACACCCTGGTGTGAACTATGTCATTGGAAACCATGTGACCTACTTTCCATGCATTTTTGATGCAGAAAAAAAACCCACAATGGACTGCATGTGGTGTGAACTGGCCCTTAGACTTTCAGCTGTTTGAGCCTCTTCCTCCAAAATAAATAGACAGGATGGAGGACAGAGGTTATATAGGGCTTCCTCAATATTCCTTCCTCCTAAATATTCAGGATAGAGCACAGGGGATATGAAAGTCTTCCTCAGCCTAAGCTCTTACTTTATAGATAAAGAAGATGAAGGGAATTTAGCCTTTCAGCAGCTTGAACCTCTTCCTCCAAAATAAATAGAAAGGATGGAGGACAGGGGATATATAGGCCTTCAGCCTGTTCTCAGAGATAGACAAGATGAAGGAGAAGGAATATATAGGTCTTCCTCGAACTAAGCCTCTTCCTCCAAGATAGATAGGATGGAGGACAGGAAGACATTTAGGTATCTATATATATATATATATATATATATATATATATATATTTATCTACATAAACATGGCAGTGGGACATGTTTACTGTCTTGGGGGTCTGACTCAGGAAGAAGGAAGTCAATAATCTTCCTTCTTCCCCCTCAGTTCTCCGGGTATTCTGTCTTCTCTCCCTGATTCTCCACCTCTGAGCTGAAGAATCTAGGAGGGAGAATTCTGACAGATTGCCAGTGAGGTGCCGAGATTGCACCTTCATAAACTGTCCGTTTCTGTGTCAGTGACAGATTCTCTGTTTGTGGAGATGATCGGCAGAGAACATGTTCTCCCCGATCAACTCGGTTTCATAAAACCGATAATGATCTGAGATGAGCTGCGATCATCAGTATAGCAGCTCATCTCGGTTTCATAAATGGACACAACTGGCATTTGGTAGTCTTAGTCCCTTCCTCAGAGATACACGTATATAGGTTTTCCTCAGCCTGAGCCTCGGCCTCCTAAATAGATAGAATAGAACCCAGGGAATGTATTAGCCTTCAGGAAGCTTATGATCAGAAGAGACTCAATATTAGTAACTCCTGCCAGTTTTTTCCGTCTGTATTCCATTGGATACATTTCCCATCACCTCCTGTCCCTCAGACACAAAATGAAATAAGGGAAATCCTCTCAGGCAGTTGTCACCACAAGTGCCCCTAAAGACTTTTCCCTCCCTTCCTATTACAACTCAAATTTTGGATTTCTCTCACTTTCAGTCCTGGTGGCCATGGTCACTAGGACAAAAACAGAGCGTTAATCTCCATAGCGGGGACACAGACAATAATACAAGCACAACAGGGTTGCTATTCCTTCCCTGATCTATCTAAAATAAAACTTTAATTCTGGCCATCTCCTTCTGCTTACTATTAGCCATGTTCTTTCTTATCAAATTAAAAAAGTTAATTTAAATGTCAATGTAAAAGTGCAAACAGAAGGTTGTAGCCCTAAAATTGATACTCTGGTACTGGTCTCCAAACTGCTGCCCGTGGGCCAAATGCGACCCTTTACTTGCCCTCATCGGGCCTTTGGGGAACCATTCCTTTCACTGACACCAACAATGGGGCGTTTTTCCTCCCACTGACACCAGCAATGGTGCATAATTCCTGCCACTGGTAAAAACAATTAGGCACTATTCCTCCCACTAATACCAATGATGGGGCACTATTCCCCCTTCTACTGACTACAGGCACTATGTAATTTTTTTTACTCCCACTATCGCTGGGGCATTTTCAACTTCCACATGCTACTCCGGCCCACCGAAGTCTAAAGTCTAAAGGACAGTAAACCAGTTCTTTGTTTAGAAAGTTTGGAGACCCCTGCTCTAGTCGAATAATAAATACAATACAAACTTATAAATAATGCCTCTGTAGCAGCTGCCAAGGTTTACAACCCAATCTGTGGCCCTCGAGGTTGAGATAAAGTAGTCCGGGTTTTTGTGCTTACACAAAAAAGGCAAAATATTCTTTAAACTGGCTTCTAGTAAATTAATTGCTTGTTTTTTTTCTTTCACAGTAGCTTACTTTTTCTGTGCTGTCATCTTAGGCTTTTTTTCCCCCTCCGATCATTTATAACGTATTTTGCTTAAGAAAATATCAAATAGGCCAAAGGTAATTTAAGGGAGTCTTAAAGAGTACAAATGTGAAAGCACTGATTTGTTAAGAGGCAGCAATAACAGTGATTTCTGGCAGACTCATATAATAGGTTTACAGTTTAGGACTATCTGCTGAAGCATGATACCGGTCTCCAACAATCCTTATATCATGTTGTGAGTCTCTGACCATCCCCTATAGCATGCTTGCAGTTTGCGGCCATGTCTTGTAGCATGCCTGTAGTCTCTGACCATCTTCTGTTGCATTCTTTGACAGCTTTCTGTAGCATTGCATTTACTCAATATTCTGTGTGGCCCTTAGTGATGCCAGGGTCCACTCCTGAGGAAACCTACATTAAGTAAGTTGGCCATCACTGGTTTACACAGCTCAGTTCACCAGGAATTTACTGTGCAAAAACAAGCATACCTATAAAATTCTGGAGTGGCAAGCATCCAGTTTAATCCTAGTCAATGAACAAAAATGCCTACAAATGCGGTTTTCATACTCACCAGAGCAGTCTCTAAAAATTGCTGGGTCTAACTGGTTGCTGCTGTTGTATTTGTCCAAAAATTTAGATATACTATTCACATATTCTTCATACGACTTTGGGTCATTTATTGAAAAGGAGACTTCGGTTTTTAAAGCTCTGGGCACCTGTGTGAGTCCTAGAATAAAAAAGAAATATATTGAAGTGAATAAAACTTAAAATCCTGAAACAATTCAGAGATGTTTGGAACAAAGCAAACAAGCAGAGCTCTGGCTTGACTCATTTCACGCCTCATAGTCACCAAATATGGTGGTTCACTTCAATCACAGTAATAAGGATGAGGGGGGTGAAAGCTGTATCTCATCTGTGTATTTCAATGTCTGCCTAAAGTTCATCTTTTTTCAAGAGCACCTGCAACATTAGAACTAGCATATACTCCTGAAAAACTAAAGGGATCTACACCAGAGACAACGATTTTGTGTGATTAAATATTCCTTAAAGTGGTTGTAAACCTCACACATGAAATATGAACAAAGCACATCCCTCTATAGTGTATACTTGTCTCAATTAAGGTGTCATTTCTGTCTGCTGCTTCGTTTCTCTGCTATCAGTATGAATCACAAGTTTTCCTGACACCAAGAGAAATATGGTGACGGGAGGAACTCTCCAGAGTGTAACTTCAGCTCTCCGCCACCTTTTTCTGTACACTTAGACAAACTGTATACATTCTGGAACAGCTGTAGAGAAAAGAAGACTGCAGATAAAGAAGTACAAATTATGTAGGAGTATTTGTTTCATCTCTGAGTATCGCCTGAGGCCAGTCACGTCACTGAGTATATGGAAGGGCCTTAGATTGAAATTCAGCTGATTCAGCAGGGACCGGTCCATGTATCCATGTTCCTGCTCGATAAAAGTCAATCTAACGATCAGTTTCTATCAAAAGGGAATGTTGGAAAATTCTTCTAGATCAATGGCTGCAGCACTCTGGCTGATGAGGGGGGAAAAAAAAAAAAAAAGGTTTTTGATGGCTAGCTTTATTATGTCTACTCACCAAAACTCATACAGAAGACTAACAAAGCTAACAAAAGAAAAAAACATAATAGGTAGCAGTATCCAACTTCTGCTTATGGTATCTGCTCTGTCTCCAAGGTAAATCAGTTAAACATGGATATAAGTAAGGATTCCAAACAAACACACACACAAAGTTTCTACACATGCCAAATCTGCATAATCATAGACATTACAACGGCTTTCCTGGATAAACCTATAGGTAGCAATACACAGCTTGATTCCCTCTGCTAATAGCATAGGTCAGGGTTTCTCAACCAGGGTTCCTCCAGAGGTTGCTAGGGGTTCCTTGAGCAATGGTCAATTTCTACCTCTCAGATAAATTCCCAATGATACCATTGGTCTTTTTAGCTATCTGTAAGGGGGTAATTCTTCCCAATGACCACAAGTGTAAGGAGCATTCTTCCCATTGACCATCACACTAATGTATCATGAGTTGTAGATATAATAATTTTTAGCAGGGGTTCCTCTGAGACCAGAAAGTTATTTCAAGGGTTCCTCTATGTTGAAAATGTTGAGAAAAGCTGGCATAGATGGAGGATTGTTTACTGGTGGCTATCATATTCTGGCAGCTATGGCACCCATGGCTACCTGAATACAATGGTGCTGCCAAACAGGGACTGCACCTGACATTATACAGTCAAAGTTCAGCTGATAATGTTAATGGACAAGGGGCCTACATAATGTTGAAATAGCACAGATTTGCTGTGACCTACAGCAACTAAACACCAGCTTTTATTAGCACAATTGCTGAAAGTTAACATTCAATCAAAGGCTATAGGTGGACATCAACACTTCTTGCGCTCTTATTAACCACTTACCTACCGGGCCACTTTTTTACATTTGGTGATCACAAGCTAAAAACATTTTTTTTTGCTAGAGAATTACTTAGAACCCCCAAACATTATATATTTTTTTTTCAAACACCCTAGAGAATAAAATGGCGATCGTTGCAATACTTTTTGTCACATGGTATTTGCGCAGCGCTCTTTCAAGCGCGATTTTTTTGGAACAATTTTACTTTTTTGAGTTAAAAAATAAGACAACAGTAAAGTTAGCCCAATTTTTTTGCATATTGTGAAAGAGGATGTTACGCCGAGTAAATAGATACCATACATGACACAGTTGAAAATTGCGTGCACTCGCGGAATGGCGACAAAGTCCGGTATTTAAAAAGTTCCATAGGCGACGCTTTAAAAAATTTTAGTGGTTACCAGGTTAGAGTTACAGAGGAGGTCTTTTGCTAGAATTATTGCTCACACTCTGGCGATTGCGGCAATACCTCACATGTGTGGTTTGAACACCGTTTTCATATGCGGGCGCGACTTACGTATGCGTTTTCTTTGCTGCGCAAGCTCGCGGGGACGGTGGCGATTTAAATCTTTTTTTTTTTTTTTATTTATTTATTTTTAGCACTGTTCCTTTAAAAAAAAAATCTGATCACTTTTATTGCTATCACAAGGAATGTAAATATCCCTTGTGATAGTAATATATGGTGACAGGTACTCTTTTTGGAGGGCCGGGGGGGTCTAAAAGACCCCCCATCCCTCCTTTGCACTTCACAGTATTCAGATCGCCAAAAATGGCGATTCTGAATACTGTCACTTTTTTAAATTTGGCGCCGTTAGCCGCCATGTAAACCGGAAGTGACGTTGTGACGTCGCTTCCGGAATTTGCCGAAGGAGACCCGATCGGAGCCGATTACGGCTTCTGTCAGGTCTCCTTCCAGCCGGCGGACGCGCCGGATCGTCGCTCCGGTCTCCCGGTGGGACGGGAGGCCGGAGAAGAGCGGCGGAAGGCGTGTCCCCTCCCGCCCCCTGGGGTAACGACCGAGCGGCTCCTGAGCCGGATCGGTCGGTACCCCTGGATAGCCGACCGCCAGCTCTAAAAAAATGATACCGGGATATAGCCTGCAGGTGCAGGCTATGTCCCGGGAGAGCCGCTCAAACCCGACCACCGCCTATTTACGGCGCTGGTCGGGAAGTGGTTAAAGCAGAACTATACTCACCTGCACTCCAGGGTTGCGGGGTCTAGGAGTTCCCTGCCAGCACTGACATCTTTGACTGTCAATCAAAGTCAGTCAGCCAATCAGGGGAGAGAGGGGGCAGGGCCGGGGCTCCGTGTCTGAATGAACACACGGAGCTGTGACTTAGCTCAGGTGCCCCCTGTAGCAAGCTGCTTGCTTTGGGGACACTCGACAGGAGGAGGGGCCAGGAGCTGCAAAGAGGGACCAGAGAAGAGGGGGATCCGGGCCACTCTGTGCAAAACCAACTGCACAGAGGAAGTAAGTATAACATGTTTGTAATTTAACCACTTCAGCCCCCGAAGGATTTACCCTCTTCCTGACCAGAGCACTTTTTGCGATTCAGCACTGCATCGCTTTAATTGACAATTGCGCAGTCGTGCGACGTTGTACCCAAACAAAATTGACATCCTTTTTCCCCACAAATAGAGCTTTCTTTTGGTGGCATTTGATCGCCTCTGCGTTTTTTTTTTTTTTTGTGTTATAAACAAAAAAAAAAAAAAATGACAAATTTTGAAAAAAAATAAATACTTTTTTTACTTTTTGTGCAAAAGTTATCACGTCTACAAACTATGAGAATTGATTTATGGCATTTTTATTATTATTTTTTTTTACTGGTAATGGCGGCGATCTGCGTTTTTTATCGGCACTGCAATATTGCGGTGGACAGATCGAACATTTTTGACACTTTTTTGGGACCATTGACATTCATACAGCGATCAGAGCTAAAAATAGCCACTGATTACTGTATAAATGTCATTGGCAGGGAAGGGGTTAACACTAGGGGGTGATCAAGGGGTTAAATGTGTTCCCTCACTGTGTTCTAACTGTGTGGGGGCTGGGCTGGCCGGGGCATGACAGATTTAACTGATCCCGATGACAGGGGTCTGTAGATCACCGTCATACCGCCTGACAAAATGGGGAACCGGTGGTTCCCCGTTCTTTCTCTGTACTAGGCATTCGCGGGTCGCCGGCGGACATCAAGTCCGCCCGACCCGCAGCCTCACTCAGGCAGCGTGCGACAGGCACGAGAGTGCGCCGCTCACTAGCTGCGCAAATTGCTGTTTATATAGCTGCCACTTTGCAGCAGTAAAAGTATGTGAGCCTGTTGGCAAGCAGTTGAAAAAAAACAAAACACGAGACTTTACAATCACTTTAACTTCAGCTTGTTCAATTAAAGTGATTGTAAAGTCTTGTTTTTACATTTTGGTAAATTTTGGTTTTGCACAGAGTAGCCCTGATCCTCCTCTTCTTGGGTCTCTCTTCACTGCTCCTGGCCCCTCCCTCCTGTCGAGTGCCCCCACAGCAAGCAGCTTGCTATGGGGCACCGAGCCGAGTCAGAGCTCTGTGTGTCCATTCAGACACAGAACCCCGACCCGCCTCCGTTTTTCAGCCAATCAGGAGGAGAGTCCTGGATGGCTAAGACACTTGTGGACATCGCTGGAGAGAGATGGGGCTAAGGTAAGTGATTAGGGGGGTGCTGGGGCGGCTGCTACACACAGAAGCTTTTTTATCTTAATGCATTATGATGAAAAACCTTCTGCCTTTACAACTCCTTTAAGTTTTGACAATAAAACCTGGAAGCTGATTGGTTTCAATGCAGAGCTGCACCAGATGTTGCACTCTCCAGTTTTAGTAAATCAACCCCATAGTGCCCTGGCACACAAAGCTTTGACAATAAAACCTGGAAGCCGACTGGTTCCTTTGCAGATCTTTACCAGATTCTGCACTCTCCAGTTTTAGTAAATCCCACCATAGTATGTCTCTTCTGTATTAAACATCTTGCCTGTTCAACTTTAATCCAGATGTCACCTTATTTATGAACAATAACCAGTCATATTTAATGTTAAAGGATAACTACACTTTAAAAGTGTGCTTATCCCGTTTGGGCCTTTCCTCATACCTAAAGTAACCGACTTCTGCCTTGGCAGATGCATTCTTGAGCAGACCTGATGTAGCATGGAGGTGCTGCGAGGACAAGGAGACCTGGATGTAAACATTGGAGGCCGCTGCCCTTGGATCCAGGTAAGTATGCACCCATGGAGGGGAAGGGTGGGTTACTTAAAGTTTGCACAAACAAGATAACTGCATTTATCCTTTAGGGGCGGTTCACACCAGAAAGTGGTGCGGGAAAGGTACGTTTTGTATGAATTTCCTGCACCACAGATGAACGTGTTGCCCTTGTGATCTGCATGCAGATGCCAATGTATCGTTAATGGCACCCCAAACGCAGATTGTAAATGCAGTGGCGTTAGCGGTCACCAAATCTCATGATACCGCAGAACCATGCAGTGCATTTTGAAACAGTAGTGCTTACACTACTTTTTCTGTGGTCTAGTGTCTTTTGCAGCCCACTCAGATGATTGAAATGAATGAATGGAAGTCTGAACCTGACTACAAAATAATAATCAGAACACATTTTAGCCTAGTTGTGTATTAGAATAAGTAAGGCTACTTTCACACTGGGGCGGGAAGGTGGTAGCTGTAAATCGATGCTAGTTTTAGCAGCAATTTACTGCTGTTATAGCGGCACTATGGCTCCCCTATGCAGGTGGGAGCGTGGCGCTTTTAACCCCCCCCCCCACAAAATGTTACAAGGGTTTAAAAGTGCCGGTGCGCTGCGCTTCCAAGGCGGTGTACAGCCGCTTCAGAAGCACTTGCAATTGATTTCAATGGCAGGGGCCATGGAGGAGCGGTGTAAACAACGCTCACCTCACCGTCTCAAAGATACTGCTTGCAGGACTTTTTGTAATGTCCTGCAAGAGCACCGCCTCAGTGTGAAAGCACTCATGGCTTTCACACTGGGGTGGATGGGGGGTGTTTTTCAGATGCTATAAGGCGCTATTTTTAGCACCGCAGTGCCTGAAAAACGCGTCAGTATGAAAGTAGCCTAAAAGTACATTTTAAAATAGTGTGAGTGGCTGAAATCCATCATTCTCCCCCCTCTGCCCCCTGAAAACAGAAATCACGCTAATAGCAGGGGAGCAAAGTACTGTAAGCCAGCCAGGCACTACTGCAGCCACCCCAACATGTTTTCAGGGGCTAGAAGCTGAAGGGGAGGTCCTGAGCCGATTACTGGTAAGCAGCCATGTGACACATGACATTGTAAAGCTGTAATAGGAAATACTGAGGTCACTGAGGTGTGTGAATCATAAGACTGGCTAAAGAGAATTATTGTCCAGGCTCCTTTCCTGTACTAAAATTGCTTACTCCAATTTCACTACCCTCTCTGATATTTAGGCAGTCTGCATTAGAAGCCACAGCACTTTTCATAGAGCCCACCTAATTTTCTGGCTGGAAGATGCCCAGCACTATCTAGCCCTTTCCTGCCCAGCCTTATCATTCATTGGATTTCAGTTTTCATTCAGTCATGGAGGCTCACTATCACATGTGGGCATTACCAAGGGCAGCCTGCCTAGAAGTGCCCATGCTTCCAGCCTGACATCCATCCATCAAGGCATTTTGATATTTAAAATATTCCTCTCAGGAGCCCCCCACTGCTTATATTAGGGCTGGTAACTGTTGAGAGGAGCACTGAGGCAGAGTGCTGTGAAGCTTTCAAAACGTTATTCACAGTACCCTGCTGGCCCCATATAACACCCATGGTCTGCCTGCATTGCATAGAGAGGAACAGAGAGATGGTGATGATGTCATTGGATCTTACATAAGATATGTAATAAAAACTGATAGGTTTTACAAGAAAATGTTATTAGCATATAGATGTTGGAACCACGGAAGTCAAAATGAAACCCTTACATATACTCAGTGAAGTGACTGACCTCAGGTGAATCTCAAAGATGAAATAAATCCTGCTACATAAGTTGTTGTACCTGTTTATCTGCAGTATTCTCTTCTCTACATCCATTCAAAGTGCTGAAATATAAAGCTTGTCTGAACTGATAGAAAAAAAAAAGAAGGGGTCGGAGAGCTGAAGTTACACTTCGAAGAGCTCCCAGAGCTGACTGGAGGAAAAGGACATACCCCCTCTACACAGCTCACAGGAACAGAGCTGAGGTTGTCAATCAGCTGGAGGTCCCTGCCCGTCACCATTTTTCTCTTGGTGTCAGGAAAATTGTCAGAAGTGATTCATGCCAATAGCAGAGGAACAAAGCAGATGACAGAAATGACACTTAGTGCTCTTAATTGAGACACGTACACACTATAGAGGGATGTGCTTTGTTCATATTTCATGTCTGAAGTGTACAACCACTTTAAACTAAACTGAAATTGAATACAAAAAAAAATTATATATATTAATAATAATGATATAGATATATAAATATACATATACATACATATGATTAAAGCAGAGTTCCGCCCTTTCTTTCACCCACGGGGCCCCACTGGTTGCCATTAACTGTCCCTATAATCTGGCTATTTTTTAATTGTTTAGTTACCTTTTTTATTTAAGATTCCCTCCACTTCCGTCACCGCGGCAATGTACGTCATATCTTGACTCACATTGACTCCTGGGATTGATCACAATAATATCCCAGGAGTCAAGCTATGATGGGCACCCTCTGCTGCCATCACATTATTTCTGCAATCAACACAGTGCGCAGCGCTGTGTCCTGACTGTGCAGGCTTGAGATTGGGAGGTGCATGCTGGGTAATCAGCTGCACAAAATCCCGGAAACAAGTATGAGCAGGCTTCAGATGCCCACAATAGCAATGGCCACTGTTTGCATGCCAGGGACACAGTGAGTAAACAAAGCCACATCGATGATCACACTGATAGCTTAGACTTTCAATTGTACTAGCAAAAAGTTTAAAGAAAAAAAAAATCTACAAGGAGACTGGAACTCCGCTTTAAGTAAACTTGACCACTCCTGTTTCATTTTCAGCTTTTCTTTTTTTACTTGTGTCAAAGAGCGTTATCTGTCGCCTGCTTCATATTTCAAAGTACAGCACAGCACTTTACAGAAGGAACCCAGTGCACATTTGAAGAGAACAGGCCAATTTCATTTAGCTAAAGGCTACAACAAAAACCGTTGGCGGTGAATTATTAACTGAGCCTGTGAGTCAAGGTCATATCTAGAGGGGAAGTAACAGTGATCACTCCTCCCTATGTAATACATTCGTCAGCACAGCCCAGCACATGGAGGAAAGAAAACCCACACACAAAGCAGAATTGTACTTCCCTTTTTGGGTATGGAGGCCTCACATTCTGCACTTCAGATAAGACTTGGAACTGCTTACAGGGTATATATACAGACACGTGTCACTGCTCTATGAGCTATGAAGCATGCAAATCTCACATCTATGGATGGATTGATCGGCAATTTACAACTTTAAATAATAATAAAAAGCCTGTCCTCAGAAGTAATACTCGTTCATAAGCCGCAGCCAAGTTTACCATTCATTTTGGGAGTAATGTAAATATTTCATCATCCTGTCTGGCCTGTATGAAGGGTGAGGAACACTGTGCAGTAATAAAGGGGTTTAGGGAGATTAAAATTTTAGTTCTGTAAAGCTCATCTTTTTTTTGTTTAGTATTTCTGTAAATAAAACAATGTAAAAAAAATATCCAGCTTTTTGGTGATGGCAAAAAGCCCATATTGTTCCCAAGTTGGCACTTATATAACAATAGAGAACTGACTGCCTGCTGACGTTTATTGAACAAGTCCATATCAACGTAATGCTAAAACAAAAAAACAGAATAAAAAAAAATGTAGTGCTTGTATTTACATTACAGTAAGGGCTCGTTCACGCTACCTGCGTTTTTCCTTGTGGATCAACACAGGTAACTGCAACGACACATAGAAAATACGTTTTCTGTCAGGTTCAGAACAGAATGTGCCATTGCTCTGTGTTCCACAGCTCTGCAATATTATGTAACATTTTTTTATATCGCATCGTTCTTGATGGCCCTGCATGTCACCGCACAGCAAGTGCAGCACGTTGCTGTGCATTGACAGGAATAAAGTGTCACTTTGTGCGCTTCAATGCTTCATGCCGGCCGAATTCATATATGTGGCCTCTCGGCATATGGGCCTTAACGCCAAGCACCCGCATATCTGCGTATCTGAATGTAAATAGAACTGTGCCGAGAGAGCGCACCCTGCAAGCTCCCGGCACAGTTACTGGTGAGTTATGGAAAGCTCCTGATCTCTACTTGGGATTGGGAGCATTCCGATCATGTGACCGCTATGACAGCCAATCACGGTGGGCACACATCAGAAACACTGCCACGGCTTCAGAAACCTCTTAAAGGGCTGGGAGGCGCCGGCCTTAAGGGGATAACATCCCTGGTGGAGTTATATCTAAGACCCCAGCACTGTGACAGGGGTGCTGGCCCCTCAAGCTGGCATATACTGGTAGACTTTTAATTTAATTCAGAACTATCTTTCAATCTTCTAATAGTTAATTAGGTCAAATCGAAGATAGTTTTTGGCCGTAGTGACAAAAAACAAATCAAATCAAAGAAGCAGGATGGAAAATTTCTTGAACGAAATTCTAATCCTTTTTTTTTTTTTAATCAATATGAGGGCTAAATGAGAAGAAACAAAAATAAAAAGAAAAAACAGATTTCACCATCATATAGCACAGATGGAGGAATCTCCTGCCGTGGATTCTGTATTTTGACAGTATCCAGTTAGAATACCCCAAAGAACAGCTGCATCTACTGGATGCAGCCGCTGTTCAGCTGAAATGACAGCCCAGCTCCTGTCAATTTTTTTGTGTGGCATTTTATCGTTTGATTTTTAAAACTGAAAGAAGTTGGGCGGGAAGTGGCTGACAGGGCCAAGCATACAGCCAATTTCCTGTTAAACCAGCTGAAATGTGTACAGTGTGTACCCAGCCTAACCGTGTATGAGGTTTTGGTTCAGGAAATTCTAAAATGGAATGTTAAAAGCAAACTATTTTTTTAGTTCTTTCAAACGACATTTGCCTAGTCTCTGATGGCATTATCAAATGTACCAACTGTAGGCAGATTAAATCTGCCTACACCAACAAGATTTCTTCACACCAAAATCTACCAATGTATGGCCAAATGTAGTCACCATTACTCACAAGAAAGAAAAGCCACATGTGACATCAAGCCTTGCAGAGGAGGCAGGTCAGTGCTGTCAAAGTTATATGAATAATTTAGTATTTGTTTACGTGATGTTAACAGATACCATAGTTCCACCATACCCAGACTTCACTGCTTATGATGTGTTATGACACAGTTAAGCTGTACACACTCCAATTTTTGCTGAACAATTTTGAAACACCATGTTTGGTATCTATCTGGGTAGTATTTGGATGACAAATGATCACCAACAGCTTTAGACCTATGAAATTCAACATCTGCTTTGTAGCAATGATTTCATCCAGTTCCTGATGAAGCAGCGACAATTCAATCAGTGGGTGGCCCTGTCTTTACCCTCCTGCCCACTATTCTTCCACCACAAAAATTGATAAAGCCGGACAGAAAATTGTCAGCTGAACATGTTTGGTTATTCTGACAGATGCAGACTGTCAGAATACAATGGAATGGCAGGGGGGGATTTGTTCATCTACAACGTTTGGTGTATATAGGGGAATCTGCCCAAAAAAAAAAAAAATAAATAAATATATATATATATATATATAAATATATATATATATATATATATATATATATATATATATATAACTGTATATAGCCAGCTTTTGAGTCTCTCTGGGGCTAAAGGCAAATACACTGTGTACTTTGCATGTGCAGTTATTCCAGAGCTTAGTAAATAAGGGGGAAGCTTCATTTTGCAAAGATTACCCAATTACATGCGAGAAAAAAAAAAAAGAAAACAGCATTTTTGGTTGCACGTGATTCATTTACTAAGCTCTGGAGCAATTGCACAGTCTATTTAACTTTAGTAAATAAACCCAAATCAGTCATTGATGCATAACAATCATGCAAGTGACACCCAGGCACCTAATCTGCATACTGATCCTGGCTCAGTAACTTGGAAAGATAACCAGTCAACCAGCATTTTCAGGAGGAGAATTCTGCAATGACTCTCTCAGAATGGGTAGCAAGGTAAAAATCTAGCATAAGCGGCTGGCAGAAAAAAAAAACCCTGCAAAGGCATAATGTGCTAGTATGCATTGCATACTAGCACATTATGAAATACTTACCTTAGAACAAAGCCCTCCAGCGGCACGCTATCACCGCTGACAGGGCTTCCAACTTCACCTGGTCTTCGTTCTGGGTTAGTGGGCTCTGGCTGTATGAGTGACCGAAGCCATGATGATGATGTCACTCCCGTTGGCTGTGGCACGGAGTTTGCAGGTCCAGCACAGTATGCCGGACCTTCAGAACGCATGTGCCGGTAACATCACCAGCTGTATCCATCTCCTAACCACAAGTTTAGGAGATATTCAATGTACCTACAGGTAAGCCTATAGGCTTACCTGTAGGTACAAGTCCAAAAAAGACTTTACTACCATATATATATATATATATATATATATATATAAAATACACACACACACACACACAGCAGTATCTCACAAAAGTGTGTACACCCCTCACATTTTTGTAAATATTTAATTATATCTTTTCATGTGACAACACTGAAGAAATGATACTTTGCTACAATGTAAAGTAGTGAGTGTACAGCTTGTATAACAGTGTAAATGTGCTGTCCCCTCAAAATAACTCACCACACAGCCATTAATGTCTAAACTGCTGGCAACAAAAGTGAGTACACCCCTAAGTGAAAATGTCCAAAATTGGGCCCACTGTGTCAATATTTTGTGTGGTCACCATTATTTTCCAACCCTCTTGGGCATGGAGTTCAGAGCTTCACAGGCTGCCACTGGAGTCCTCTTCCACTCCTCCATGAGGACATCATGGAACTGGTGGATGTTAGAGACTTTTGCACTCATCCACCTTCAATTTGAGAATGCCCCAGAGATGCTCAATATGGCTTAGGTCTGGAGACATGCTTGGCCAGTCCATCACCTTTACCCTCAGCTTCTTTAGCAAGGCAGTGGTCATCTTGGAGGTGTGTTTGTGGTTGTTATGTTGGAATACTGCCCTGCGGCCCAATCTCCGAAGGGAGAGGATCATGCTCTGCTTCAGTAAGTCACAATACATGTTGGCATTCATGGTTCCCTCAATGAACTGTATCTCCCCAGTGCTGACAGCACTCATGCAGCCCCAGACCATGACACTCCCACCACCATGCTTGACTGTAGGCAAGACATACTTGTCTTTGTACTCCTCACCTGGTTGCCGCCACACACGCTTGACACTATGTGAACCAAATACGTTTGTTTTGGTCTCATCAGACCACATGACATGGTTACAGTAATCCATGTCCGTAGTCTGTTTGTCTTCAGCAAACTGTTTGCGGGCTTTCTTGTGCATCATCTTTAGAAGAGGCTTCCTTCTGGGACGGCAGCATTGCAGACCAATTTGATGCAGTGTGCAGCGTATGGTCTGAGCACTGACAGGCCGACCCCCCACCCCGTCAACCTCTGCAGCAATGCTGGCAGCACTCATACATCTATTTCCCAAAGACAACCTCTGGATATGATGCCGAGCATGTGCACTCAATTTCTTTGGGTGACCATGGCGAGGCCTGTTCTGAGTGGAAGCTTTCCTGTTAAACCACTGTATGGTCTTAGCCACTGTGCTGCAGCTCAGTTTCAGGGTCTTGGCAATCTTCTTATAGCCTAGGTCATCTTTATGTAGAGCAACAATTCTTTTTTTCAGATCCTCAGAGAGTTCTTTGCCATGAGATGCCATGTTGAACTTCCAGTGACCAGTATGAGAGTATTTAACACACCTGCTCCCCATTCACACCTGAGACCTTGTAACACTAACGAGTTACATTACACAGAGGAGGGAAAATGGCTAATTGGGCCCCTTACTCCCTTTTGTTGCCAGCGGTTTAGACATTTATGGCTGTGTGTTGATTTATTTTGAGGGGACATCGCATTTACACTGATATACAAGCTGTACACTCACTACTTTACATTGTAGCAAAGTGTCATTTCTTCAGTGATGTCACATGAAAAGATAGAATAAAATATTTACAAAAATGAGAGGGGTGTACTCACTTTTGTGAGATATTGTACATACACATGCATATTTTTTTTCAGTTTTAGATAAAGTAGGGAAGGGTTAAAATCTCTTACATTTTTTTTTCTTCCCAACTGGGGAGATTTTCATTCACTCTGTCCTGGAGACACAACAGGAAATAAGAGAAAATCACCTCAAAATAATGGGAATTCCCTTCATGGTTGTCCCCAGAACATTTGTCCGAATTGTACGAGTTAAATCGGAACTTCACCCAAAAGGGGAAGTTCCGCTCTTCTTCCTCCTCCTCCCTCACTCTTTACACAGTTTATTCTTTTTTTAGGGGGATTGGGTACCTGATTTTGACAGGTACACGCTCCCCCACTTCCGGTCAGATGGTCGCAGCAATCTGAGAGGAAGTTTAGCCCCCCCTTCCTTCCCCTAAAGCCTTCTGGGACACATCAAAGGTCCCAGAAGACTGCAGAACCAATCACAAAGCGCAGAGTGGTTTGCACATGTGCAGCTGGAGTTTCCCTTAGTCAATATGTCGGCACCTGCACCCGAAGCCGGAATCGGCTTGGGTGAGAACAGCGTTGGATCTAGGGGCAGGTAAGTATCCTTATATTAAAAGTCAGCAGCTACAGTATTTGTAGCTGTTGACTTAATTTTTTTTTTTTTTTGGGGGGGGGGGGGAGACAAGCTCCTCTTTTACCTCACCTCTTGGCTCTGGTGACAACCGTAAAATTTTGGATTTTCCCTCATTTGCAGTCTTGGGCTGGCCATACACGGTTCGAATCTTGGCCGGTTAAGCGGGAACCAGCCGAGATTTGAACCGTTAATGGGCAGGCTGAATGCTCCATCCAAAACCAAAAAAGATTTGCCTTTACATATTGAACACTTTAGGAGGAGATGTTTAGCCTTGCATGTTGTCAAACTACATATCCCAGCATGCTCTACGGTGTACAGAAACATCTTTAAAAACACATGAAAGGAATTGCTAATTGCTGGAAACATTAGCAGCAAAATAGAGAGGTATGTGGAGATTGCTGTAACTTGATACTTCTGTCTAATCCCATTGGTCATTATCAGTAATTACTATTATTTTACAGGAGAAGATAACATTTCAGGTTCATTTGATCAGCTACTGTGAAGGCCTGGAGGCTTCAGTACAGCAACCAGAAGAACTGTACTTGTTTATAAATGAGAATTTAGGTACAGACAATTGTTGATGAGATTGTACAGGAGTGCTATATCCTTACCACCACACACATACACACACTTATTTAAAGTAACATTAAAGTGTTACTAAACCCACAACAGTAAAATCAGTAAAGCATGATTGTTATACTCACTGGGGAACCTAAGGGGTTAATCCTTTGCATTGTGTAAAATGCCTGTTTGATCCTGTCTTCTCTGACCCCCCCCCCCCCACTTCCACAGTCCCCAATACATCCCCTGATAGTACAGAGCCTTGCACATGCTCAGTTTGGTGTGTATTATTAGGGAGATTTTTTTTTTTTCTGGGAGGGTGCATGTGATCAGCACAGGGCCAATCAGCACTGTCCAGATAGAGGGCCAGGGGTCCTGCAGCCTCACAGGACAGTCAGAGGAGAAATAAACCTCCTCCTACAAGCTTTAACCAGACACTGATAGAAGTCAGAATACTGCTATATACTGCTGATGAGAAAATGTATTTAGCAGTTTATATTTACATTTCCATGTTCTGTGTACTGTGGGACAGCAGATATAGTGAATGCAGGGTCCTGGGTTAAGTAAAACTTCAAACCCTATTTTTTTTTAAAGAACTACAGGAGCTGATATACAGACTTGCATTACTGTCCACTCCTGCAGGTTTCAAATGATTCCTTTCTTGCAGTTTCCCACTGTCTCCCTAAAGCTTGCCCCTATTTCTGATATAAGGGTGGCTCCCTACTTGGCAAGGTCCTATGGGGCCACCCTTTCCTGTGCATTTCCAGCAACACATATAGGCAGCCCAAGAGTTTAAAATACCTCTGCTCTTCCTCCAAGGGAAGTCCCTGTCAATAACTTTTCTTGGAGGAGGAGCAGAGGCCAGTCTTTTTTGTGATATCTTCTCAAGCTGCCTGTGCATAAGTCCTCACATCTGCCTAATTTTATAAATCTTGGGTTACACATGTATGCTTGAGCAATGCATGATGGGACATTTGATCAGGATGGTATGTGCTGATGCACTGACCAGAAGTTTGAGAAAGAAGCGCACTGGAGAGAAAAATACAAGGCCTCATACACACCGGCATATTAGCAAAACGTCGGGTCCGATGGCAGGCAAAAAAACTGCGGTTTCGTCTGTGTTTTGCAGCGGCGTTAACGAGCGTTGGCGTCAATAGGCTTTTTTTAAAAAAATAATTCCTCTGCTATTTTTTAACCTGAAAATACCGGCGTCAAAAATGTCGGTTAACGTCGCATCGGCATTAATGCGCGTTAGTGTGCGTTTTGCCTGCTCAGCGTCAAAAACGCTACAGTCTCAGAATGCACTGGTCCCGCATTCTATTTACAGCTCATTAATGCAGACGCTATCTACAGCTCAAAAATGTCAGCGTTTTTATGGGGCCATCGAATAACATGGAGAGCGGCAAAAAACGCCAAAAAATGCCCGTGTGTATGAGGCCTAAGTGTTTCTGAAAACTGCTGAGCAGAATTGATTGTTGCCCTGTTAACCTATACTAACATTTTTTTTTTTTTTTGTTAATCACCTGCCGACCGCTCACAGTAAATACTGCAAATGGCTGGCAGGTACAGGCACAATCACATACCTGTACGTCGGCAGCTTCTTCTAAATTAGGTGGTACGCATGCGTGCGCCCCCTACCAACCCATGCTGAGTCCAATCACAGCACAAGGCTGGCAGGGGGGCATGCACATGTGTGCTGCCTAACCTGGAAGGAGCTGCCGACATACAGGTACCCGACTGTGCCTGTACCTGCCGGTCGTTCGCAGTTTTTTTGTTTGTTTTTTTTTTTTAATTCAAATTTTTTTTGTTTATATAATAAAAAAAATCCAGTGGTAATCAAATACCACCAAAAGAAAGGTCTATTTGTGTGAAAAAAAAATGATAAAAAAATGAATCTGCGGACAGCGCTGCATGACCGCACAATCACCAGTTAAAATAGAACAGTCCTGAATAGCAAGAATGCCCTGGTCATGAAGGGTGTAAAGCATTCCGGTGGTCAATTGGCTAACGATGAACCTTTATAATTATTTAAAATAAATAATAAGTAATGGATGAAGAACAGCAATCTAGCTGTCATTTTTTTTTAAAATAAAAACAAATTGCTATCTGCCTACTCTTGATAACACTTTTTAAAAAGTTTAGCAAGAAGTCCAGTCACATACATTTGGCAAATAACATTTTTCTCGATTCCTCCCTACTGTGTGTGTGCAGCTCCACTACATACAAATGACCCCAGCTAGAAATCCTCCGGAGATCTCTCAGCTTCCAGTCTCTCAATTAGCTTGACCCAGGCATCCAAGCCTATAATCAACTCGATCAGCTAATTGGTGGGAATGCTGTTATCTACAGCTTGCAGCACAGAGAATAGCTGCCTACCACCGTGACTGCAGACAAAAATATACAATGGTATCAGTTACAGCGCCAGAGCATCATGAGATCGGGTCAGACATGAAATGAACTACACACAATGCCATTTAGAACAGTCTCAATTCACAAAGCTTTAACACAAGGATAAGGATCTTTATTTTAGACATGTGATATTAAAGTGGGCCTTCACCCTGTTTTTTCCTCAATTTCCTCTTTGGTTTTGCTGGGTCATGCTCGACAAACACACTCAGCAGTGCTCTGTAGTGATCTGCTGCTCAGCGGGTGCACAACCGGCCCCAAAACTCCATCTTAGGATGACCATAGACAGAGCAATTTTCTTTCCTGCAACCACAGCTGGGAGAACAGCCTCTAGCAATAATCACATCTAAAATCAGAAAGGCTGACTGTACCCAAGTTAAAACGATCAATCGACTTGGATACATTCAGCCTGCCCATACATGGTTCGCATCTCAGCTGGTTCTTGTCTTTACTCTCTGGCATCATCGGGAGCTGGCTGTCTGTTCCTGGTTCTTACAGCTGGCATCCTGATGGTATACATGCAGTGTGGGATGTCAGTGGGGCCTGGCTGCAAGGACCAGGATGAGACAGTTGGTGGCCAATAGAATGAAGGCTTCTGGGATACTAGAGGTAAGTATCCCAAGAGGCTAAGAGCAGCTATGTCATTGCCACCTAGGTAAGAAATCCAGAAGTGGGGGAGTGAAACACACACAGCTATGTCATTGCCACCTAGGTGAGACATCCAGAAGTGGGGGGGGGGGGGGGGGGTGAAACACACACACACACACACACACACACACACACACACACACACACTTGCGTAAAATAAGGTGAGAAGAATTTTCATTAAAGAAATTAGGTATAGAGTAAAGGCCTGCTTTAATTTTCAAACCTCATTTTGATAATAAGGATTCCTATCCTGGTGTGTTAGTGAATTGAGCTGTGTCCCTTTGAATGGAACAGCATGGTAGGGGTAGGTACAGTAACAAAAGTATAACGCAGTGTTACCTGGTGGTGCTACGCGATCTTGATACTTTGGTTCATAGATACTGATGGTTAACAGAAGCACTTGAATGGTCCCAATAAATATACCAGCTAAACACCCATAGAAGATGAAATAGAACAGGAGGATTTTAACTGCAAAATAAAAATATAAAAAAGCTATTAATACCTTTATATATCAAATAAGCCAAGTAAACGTTAAAATATCAGTGTATTTTATATGTATTAAACTAATAACTTAGACCTCTACTTAATAATACCCTATAACAACCAGAGTTAAATGTATGCTGATGCATTATGATTGCCTATCCTCTACCCACTAATGACCCTATAATTTGGAAAAGTCACTATAGCTGCCCATACACCAGTAGAATTTGAAATTCTCAAAAGAAATGTCAGAGCATTCGATCTTGTCATTGAGTCAACCAATTTCATCCAAAGGCCCATTAAAACATCTGAGAATCCATTCAAATTTCAGATCTGGATGAAATGTTAAAGTGGTTGTCAACCACTTGAACCTACAGGTAAGCCTAGAATAAGGCTTACCTGTAGGTGCCCTGCATATCTCCTAAACCAGCACGGTTCAGGAGATATGCAGTGTTCTGGATGTGCTGACGTCATTTCGGCCCATGCGCAGTGAAGAAATGGCCTCCGTGCCATTTCTCCACTGAGACCGTGCCGTGACTGGCAGCTCCCGTGTGCATGCGCAGGAGTGATGTCACGCGACTCCGGCCAATCACAGCGCCGGAGATCGCGGACCCGGAAGGAAGAGAGGCAGAAGATGGACGCTTTCTGCACAAGGGACAGCGCTGGACGTCGCAGGCTCCGTTTGCAGGTAAGTGGCACATAATAGGCTATTATGCGATGCATAGTAGCCCATTATGCTTCTAATTTACAGGGGTATGTAGAGGAAGTAAACCCCATCTGGGTTTAATTCCTCTTTAAGTGGTTGTAAACCTCTGAAATGAAAAATGAACAAAGCATATCTCTCTACAGCACAGGTCTCTGAACTTTCTAAACAAAGGGACAGTTTACTGTCCTTCAGATTTTAGGGGGGGGGGGGGGCTGTGGCCATCAGGAGTACAAAATGCAGTTGAAGTAAAAAAAAAGCCACATTTACTGTCAGTAAAAGGAATTGTGCCCCATCGTTTGGGTCATTGGGAGGAATTGTGCCCCATTGCTTGTTTTATTAGTGGGAATTGTGCTCTACCATTGGTGTCATTGGGCCCCGTTGCTGGTGTCATGTGGAGAAACTGTGCCACTTCATTGGTGTCAGTGAATGTAATAGAGCCCCAGGGGCCGGTTAAAACCAAGCAAAGGGCCGCATCCAGCCCCCAGTTTGGAGACCACTACTCTATAGAGCAGGGATATGCAATTAGCGGACCTCCAGCTGTTGCAAACTACAAGTCCCATCATGCCTCTGCCTCTGGGTGTCATGCTTGTGGCTGTCAGAGTCTTGCTATGCCTCATGGGACTTGTAGTTCTGCAACAGCTGGAGGTCCGCTAATTGCATATCCCTGCTATAGAGTATACTAGCCTCAATTCAAAGCACCGAGTATGATTTCTGTGTCAACCACATGTATCTTTTATGCTTCGAGCATGTGCATTACAATAAGTCCAATTTTTCCTGAACAGAAATCACATGCGCGGTTAGCATGATGTTCGTTTAGATAAGGAAAATGAGAAACATTTTCCATCCTGCTCTTTTGAATTTTCTCATCACTACAGCTGCCTGGACCCCATTAGCCGTAATTCCGAATGAAATTCTACTGGTGTATGACCAGTTATTATCTCACAGCAGTTTACAGCACATAGGGCTGATTACATGTTTGTTAGGGCAATTTCAGCGAGAGAAGGTAAACTTGTGACGTAACCCAGAGTCCGATCCAGCACTGAACAGATTTACTTTGCATGTGGAAAGTGAGAAGTATCTAAAGAGCATTGTTAATTAAAAAGCTCCATGTGGAACGATAAGCCTAGTTACACAAAGGCCTAGCCACCCTTTACTTTTACTAGTGTCAGGAAGAGGCATGTTCATAGTTAAAGCTGGTATCCAGGCAGCACTGAGCAAGTGTCAATGACGTCAGGGAGATTTGGAAATTTTTTCCACAGCTCAGCCATAGCAGAGAAGAAAAGCACCATTGCTGCTAAGCAAACATGCTGCCTGTGATCTCGCCCGGCCTTCAGGCTGTCATTGTACTTTCATGCGAGCCCTGTTTTGAATATGGAAACACCATGATCTGCAAACCACATACATGTCATTGGACATAATAAAAACAAGAAATCTGTTGAAGCGCTTCACTAATCACATACCGTACATTACACAGAATGATAAGATAGTCTAGCTTTAGGCAACCGAGGATGTGCACCACAGCCACATCTGTTCAGCCCCAATTAAAGTCAATTAACGTAGCCGAGGTCAGAGCACTCAGATGCTACCTCAGTGACAACAATATTCAGTATGTAGAAAATATCACTTCACCTCGCATTAAGAAACATCTAGTACTTGTATTTCAAATTATGCAAATTCCATATATACAATAAGCATTAGACCCCCATTCGCACCACAGTGTTTTATTGCAGGATTCTCAAAGCACGACAACACTCAAAATGAAGAGGCCCATTTTTCTCAAGGGGCCTTGTTCCCACCTGAGCATTATGTCACTCATTGTGTGAGGCTTGGGGCAGAAGCCCCTTAGACTTTACTGGAAAACACATGTTTATGTGCGGTTTTAAGGTACTTCCATTTAAAAGTCTGGGGGCTAAGAACATACAATTCTGCTTCTGTACTAGAAGTCATACATACAAAGATGCCTCCAAATCAACTGACTATGCTGATGCAGAGTGTGAATGAGGGCTTAAGCCAGTAGAAAAGTCACTTTGCAAGTACAGATTGGTCCATGGGACTGTGCTAAACCTTAGCTGACACACATTTCAATCTCTCAGAGTTGTCACTTTTTTGTACCATATATAATAATCATGTCACCAGGCAGTGCATACAATCAGATTTGTAAACAATGGCAAAGAGCACAAATTCATTCTCTTAAAATAAGAAATCTGAAGAGCAGAAAAAAACAGGAGGATAATAACCTTAAGAATAATAATCTACACAAACCATTCTAAAACTAGGTTCCATTGAACGTTGGGGTTCCCCCAGAGGTTCCTTGCCCTGTGACCGATTGATGTCCCAGCTGATGGTGCCTGCATAAGGCGAACATTCTAAATACCACTGCAGGGGAGCATTCATCCTACTAGCCAGCAATGTAAGGGGGGCATTCTTCTCATTGACCATTAATGAAAGGGGGGTATTATAACTACCTATCACCTATCTAACGGGGCATTCTTCCCATTGACCACCAATGTAAGAGGGGCATTCTTCCCAGTGACCACCAATGTAAGAGGAGCATTCTCCCCAGTGACCACCAATGTAAGGGGGGTATTTTGACTACTTATCACTTATCCAAGGGGGGGCATTCTTCCTACTGACCACCAATATAACAGGGGCATTCTTCCCATTGATCACCAATGTAACAGGGGCATTCTTCCTACTGACCACCAATATAACAGGGGCATTCTTCCCATTGATCACCAATGTAACAGAGGCATTCTTCCTATTGACCACCAATGTAACAGGGGCATTCTTCCTATTGACCACCAATGTATGAGGGGCATTCTTCCTATTGACCAACAATGTATGAGAGGCATTCTTCCTATTGACCACCAATGTAAGAGAGGCATTCTTCCTATTGACCACCAATGTAAGAGAGGCATTCTTCCCAGTGACCACCAATGTAAGGGGGGCATTTTGACTACTTATCGCTTACCTAAGGGGGCATTCTTCCCACTGACCAGTAATGTAACAGGGGCATTCTTCCCATTGACCACCAATGTAAGGGGAGAATTTTTACTACTTATCACCTATCTAAGGGGGAATTCTTCCCTTTGACCACCAATGTAAGAGGGGCATGCTTCCCATTGAGCACCAATGTAAGATTGGCATTTTGACTACTTATCCCCTATCTAAGGGGACATTTTTCCCACCAATGTAAGAGGGGCATTCTTCTTATTGACCACCAAAGTGGGGAATTATTGTAACTGACCACCAATGTAAAAGGGGCATTCTTTCCACTGACCAACACTGCATTTTTCTAATGACCCTTAATGGTCTAATCCTACCAGGGGTTCCCTAAAAACGGAGTTTTCTTTCTAGGGTTCTGAGAAAAAAAAAAAAAAAAAAAAAGACTGAAGGCTCCCTAATCTAAGAACAGAAACTGCTAAAAGAAGGGGAAGGCCCAATGTCCTTGTGGTGTTCATCAAGGTGATGCTCGGCCTCCCCAATATTGTATGGCACATTGTAAAATCGCGTATTTCACACAGGCTTCATTTCCAGTGTGTTCCACCCATAAAGTAGAACTAATCCTGGGTGCAGTTTTCTTTAATGAGGTTTCCATAACAACCAAAGATCATCAATTATGAATGATTTAACAAAGAGAAAGGCAAAATCTGTAGGAGGAATACTTTCGACATGCCTGCTCTATTGTGCACCTTCCAGGCCTAAACTCAGGTTACAGCCGGTTGCTAGGATACGACCTCTGGAGGGACCTGCTCCTTCCTGGCAGTCATCCCCTGCCTCTGGCTAGGTCTAGCCCAGGTGCTGGATCACCGCTGGTGCTGCTACCAATCCCCAATCTACATGCCCAGCCTGCATCCACATCCTGCAGCTCCCACCTCTAACCTGTCACCTTGACTAACCTTGAGCACTGATGCAGAATTAACTCCTCTGGGGTGACTCATCAAACAGCCAAACCTCCACAAAGGTCAAGGGTTAGATCAATGGCAGTCTTGGGTCCCTCCCTCCCCTGATGGGCTCCCCTCTGCGGATTTTCCATGGCAGGCTGCAATCCCCCCCCCTTAGATGTGTGGTGGGTGATGATGATGATGATGACACAGACTGGGTTTTCCCCTCCTCCTCCCTCTTGTCTCAGCCCTTATAGATCGCCTACATGGGCGTCCTTCACAATGACCTTTCCCCCTCCAAGACCAGGATGTCTGATCTGACAGTAGAAAGGTGTCCCCAGGCAGATCATTGACTGGCACAGGACCCGTCCCTGTCACCCCCTTTCTATAACACCCCACCACCCTCCCCCATGGGTGATCTTGCTCATACTTACACCAGCTGCCACCTGTTCTGCCCAGGAACTCCTTCTTCTCTGAGTTCCAGATGAATTTCTTCCAGCTTCCATCGCCCTCTTTGGCCTTGTCCCTTGCCATGCTGCTTCCTTTTTTTTAACTTGACTTCTTGTGCTTTGTAGATGGGTCAGATGTCCCTCCCTTGTGCTGCTTCCTGGTTACAAGGGCTTTGAGGTGATCGGAGTTGGCACTGCTGGTGGCGATCACATAGGAAGATGTAGGGAAGGGGCAGCTGTTACAATGACAGGCGCTGCCGGCGAGAAGCACGGGAAATAAAACCTGCACCCGGCGAGATCTTCTCTTTTCTCCCCCCCTTAATATATCTACCTTGTGTAGAAGAGGGTGGGAATGGCTGAGGAGGAAAACCAATAAGAGCAGAGGCGAGGCGGGGAGGGGAGGCGTGGTTTGGGAGATCTGCAGATTCAAGGACGGGGGCGCGGAAGTGTCTGGCCACGCCTCCTTCTCGTACAGAAAAAAAAACGAACAAGGTGGTGGTACAAAGTACAAAATGGTGCAGATATGGTGTGCGAGGGAGCGGGGAGACTCCATAGGGAGGGGGGTGGCGTCACGAGCTCGTAGCCCCCGTGTGTGTCTGTGCGCAGACTGGAGGCGGTGATGCTGTGTCTGGGATGAAGGTCGTGAGGAGAGAATATCCCCGCACCTGCCTGAGGAGCGGGATGGAGGCGAACATTACACCCCAGAACGAGCATTACACCTCACACAGCTGCTGCATCACTATTATGTGGACAACACACAGCTCAGCATCCATGGCCGCCCGTGCCCGGTCTCCTCATGGCATTTCTTCACCTATTTGCCCTTCAGGAACTTTTCAAGCATTTCCCTCCCTCCCCCGCACCACGTGACCTGAGTACTGAACGTTACACTTTAATACACACCAAGCCCCGCCCTCCCGGTCCCGGAATGTGCAGGAAAGGGACCGGCTGCACCCGTTATGGAGGTTACAGCACCTGACTGTATGGAGAGCACCGCACCCTCTGACTGCAATGGAGTATGAGGAGGGGAGAGCTCTCTCCTCACACAACCCAGCCCTGTGTTTTGAAGCACCCTCAGGAAAGGGTTAAAGTAGATAAAGGCAGTCACATATTAGACCCTAGTCACCCCTGAGAATTGTGAGGCAGCCACTCAAAAAAGTAGATGAGCTATGGGGCCGTCGCATGTTTTTGGCTCCTATAGGTCTCATTGAGGTGGTGCGAGGGCCAGACCCTTCCATCCAGATGCTGCTCACAATTTGACATCCATACGAATGCATATGTACGCCCCAAACGCACTCCTGTATTGGTATTAGATTGGCAGCAGCGGCTGCGTCCCAATTGGCATGAACTGGACCGCCTGCACAAGTAAGCATGGTAAACGCAGCCCTCACGTGGGTGTATGCTGTAGGATCACAGTGTGATCGAAACCCTAGACCTCAATGGGAGCACCTGAAAATGCAGAACACATATTTCATGAGCCTTCTTGCCTATTCTCCTAATAACTCAGTTGCCAACAGTTCTGATTTGCTCGGGACATTCATGGAATTCAGATCCATGTTCCAGTCTAAACATGTCCCGGGCAGAATCCCAGAAAATAGGCTTTATCCTGGGCAGGGCAAACTGTGCTGGGGGAAGGGGGTGGTCTGATCCCCCATAAAAAGGCCGCACCGCTCCACGGTTACCCAGTGCGGCATGCAGATGATCACTGTGTCATCCCGGCCCACCCACATAATAAGCTGGGTGGGCTGGGAGTCGGGAAATTCTGGGACGGATCTAAAATCAAACTACAGCTACCTATTGGGGGACTCTGTCCCTCTCTCTCTCCTCTCTCTCTTCCTCCCTCTCTCCCCCTCTCTCTCTCCCCCCTCTCTCTCCCTCTCTCTCTCCCCCTCCTCTCTCTCCCCCCCTTTCTCTCTTTTCCTCTCTCTCTCTCTTCCTCACTCTCCTTCCCTATCTCTCTCTTCCTCCCTCTCTCTCTCTAACTCCCTCTCTCTTTTCCTCCCTCTCTCTCTCTTCCTCCCTTTCTCTCCCTCCCTTTCCCTCTCTCTCCCTCCCTATCTCTCTCTCTCTTCATCATTCTCTTCCTCTCTCTCTCTCTCTCCCAATCTCTATCTTCCTTCTATCTCTCTCTCCTCTCTCTATCTTCCTTCTATCTCTAACCCTCTCTCTCTCTCTCT
>BLSH010281355.1:291620-316744 GCA_018402905.1 Glandirana rugosa | reverse complement strand
TCTCCCTCTACAGCTCTCTAATCCTCTACTCCTCTCTCTTCCTCCTTCTCTCTCTCCCTCTCCCTTTTCCTCCCTCTCTCTCCCTCCCTATCTATCTCTCCTCCTTCCTCTCTCCCCCCCCTAAATTAATACTCCACCTACATCAAAAAAAAGGGTCCCCAAAAAATGTTTGAGAATGTTGGCAACTACGGTAACTGGCTCTCCATTCTCTAAAAAAACAACGCATGTAAAAATCCACCAAAATTGCTCCATGCATGTGAATTGGGGCTTAGGGCTTATCAGGAGCATGCCCAGTGTAACTGCCATCTGAGGCAGCTGTTTTTGTTGCCCCCCCCCACCAAATGACATCACGATCGCATACAATCTTCCTTTGCCCCCCCCCTTTTTGCCACTTCCCCCATTGTGTTGCTAAGATGCTGTGCAGCATTGGTTGCTAGCACTCAGGCGGCTTGGACATACAGCATTATTTGTTGTTATGGTGCAGATATAGTAACCAATAACTGTGTGGCCCAGCTGCTATTGTCAACCAGTTCAGTAACGCTACACTGTGTATAAAGGGCAATGCTACTGAGCTGCAGTAAGGAAAGGGAGACTGGTATAGACACTCCAAACGCAGTGTTGTTCCTACAGTGCTGCCTCACTTTGCCTAAGGGCCCACATATCAATATCAACAATGTGTAGTCAGCGGCACCTGCACTGCTGATTACACAACACAATACTAATTTGTCATGTTGGCCCAGAATGACCTCAGCCGATTCTGAAAGACTGAAGGCCGGGTCATTCTGAGCATGTGCCATTGTTGTATGAATCACTCATTCGGGCCAATAAGTAGAATTTTGGCCAAAACCTAACTACTCTTAAAACTGTACCTACCCCCTCCTAACATCTGTTATGACTAACCTGTGTAAAAATATTCTGACTAACCTGTATACTTACCTATTTTCAGGGTGCTCCATGATCTCCCCTGTTTCAACCAGTGTCGGCTGCAGGGGAGAGTGAGCTGAAGATAAAGCCTGGGAGTGTGACATTACCTATAGGCTTCAATTGCCCAGGCCCATCTGTTGTTGGTGTTCCCGTCTCTTCACTTGCTGGCTGACACAGGGGTGCTGGATCACGTGACCTGACCAGAGCAGCCTGAAAATAGGTAAGTGTACAAATCTTTCTTACACAGGTTAGTTAGCATAGTTTTTAGGAGGGGGGGGGGGGGGGGCAGTTTTAAGGTTTGTTAGGGTTTGCCTGTAATTTCACTAACTTTTTCATGGGCAATGTGCACACAATTTTCTCTGATGCCAGGGACAGGACCAAAAGTCCAGTGAGCACCTGCAATTGTATCTGGTAATGTACATGCGCAGAAGTATTATAGTTTTTGCTGGTCTTGGCTTTGCGAATTGAGGCATGCGTAGGTGTATCACTCTGTTTCTCCTGCTCTCGGCTCCACATATCTGTGTAGTCTCAGGGGGAGCTCACACACTACAGCGGCTCCATGGGGACCCGGCTTAACCGGGATCTAAAAAGAAAAAAAAAAACAAAGCAATAAAATAAAGAGCTGAAATAAAGAGCATAACAGTATACTGAATCAAAAGATAAGACAGCGTGTATATGTGAATGTATGATAAAAACTTGAATCCATTGGGTGGAATGACACTTCAGTGCATAGCTCCCAAATGTCCCGGATTTCAGGGGACTGTCCATGATTTGGAACAAAGTCCCTCTGTCCCTCTTTCCTCCTCATTTGTCCCTCATTTTGGTCTGGTCTACACTCACCGCCCACTTTATTAGATACTCATGTTCAATTGCTTGGTAACACAAATTGCTAACCACCAATCACATTGCAGCAAGTCAATGCATTTAGGCATTTAGATGTGGTGTAGACGACTTGCTGAAATTCAAACCGAGCTTCAGATTGGGAAAGAAAGGGGATTTAAGTGATTTTGAATGTGACATGTTTGTTGGTGCCAGACAGACTGGTCTAAGTATTTCAAAAACTGCTGATCTACTGGGATTTTCACGCACAGCCATATCTAGGGTTTACATAGAATGGTCCGAAAAAGAGAAAATATCCAGTGAGTGGCAGTTGTGTGGACGAAAATGCCTTGTTGATGTCAGAGGTCAGAGGAGAATAGGCAGACTGGTTCCAGATGATAGATAGGCAACAGTAATTCAAATAACAACTCCTTACAACCAAGGTGTGCAAAACACCATCTGTGAATGCACAACACATTGAACCTTGAAGCAGATGGGCCACAGCAGCAGAAGACCACACCAGTACCACTCCTGTCAGCTATGAACAGGAAACTGAGGCTACAATTCCCCCAGGCTCACCAAAATTGGACAATAGAAGATTGGAAAAACGTTGCCTGGTCTGATGAATTTCAATTTCAGCTGCGAGATTCAGATGGTAGGATCAGAATTTGGTGTAAACAACTTGAAAGCATGGATCCATCCTGCCTTGTATCAATGGTTCAGGCTGTTGGTGTAATGGTGTGGGGGATATTTTCTTGGCACACTTTGGGCTCCTTAGTATCAATTGAGCATCCTTTAAACGCCACGGCCTACCTGCTGACCATGTCCATTCCTTTATGACTACAGTGTACCCATCTTCTGATGGCTCCTTCCAACAGGATAATGCACCATGTCACAAAGCTCAAAACATCTCACTACTGCTTTCATGAACATGACAATGAGGTCACTGTACTCCTATGGCCTCCACAGTCACCAGATCTCAATTTAATAGAGTACCGTTGCAATGTGGCAGAACGGGAGATTCGCATCATGGATGTGCAGCCGACAAATCTGCAGCAACTGAGTGATGCTATCATGTCAGTATGGACCAAAATCTCTGAGCAATGTTTCCAACACCTTGTTGAATCTATGCCAAGATGAATTAAAGCGGTAATAAACCCATGAGGAGAGGGAAAAAAAAACAACCTGCAAGACAATAGCATAATGTGTTAGTGTGCATCGCATACTAACACATTATGAAATACTTACCTTAGAACGAGGCCCCCCGAAGCCAGAGTCGGTCAGCGCTAAGGTCGCTGACATGTTGGTCCTCTTCTTTCTTCCAGGTATGCAACTCCGGCGCTGTGAGTGGCCAGAGCCGCGTGACGTCACTTCCACGGGAGCCAGCTCTGATTTTCCGGCAACCTCCGCCGTATCATCAGAGCGTATGTGCTGTTGACATTGGTGGCTGCATGCAGGGCGAATATCAGTTTAGGAGATATTCATTTTACCTACAGGTAAGCCTTATTATAGGCTTTCCTGTAGGTAAGAACAGCTTTGGGGGTTTACTACCGCTTTAAGGTAGTTCTGAAGGCAAAAGGGGGTCCAACTCGGTACTAGCAAGGTGTACCAAATAAAGTAACCGGTGAGTGTATATAGTTGTATATAAAATGCACTATTTATCTTCCCAAAAGTAGTTTCCCAGTGCTAAATCTTTCATCCAGTTTTTACATTTCTGCATTTGTAAATGCCAAAAGCCAGTATAAAGGAATAGTAGTGGTAAAAAAAAAGCACTTGTGGGTTTAACTAATCATTTTTTGTAAATCTCCTTTAGAGCTTGTTTACACTTACAAGCACCGCCAAAGTCTCGAAAACACATCATAAAAGATTGTTGAAGCTGTATTAGCTTTAATGAGCATTGAAGCCGAAGCAAGTGTAAACTAGCCCTTAAGGGGGAGTGGCAGGGGGTGTGTCCTATACCTTCATACTTTTGCTAATATATGTCCCTTGTTTACATCTCATAAAGTTGGTAGGAATGTTATTGTCACTTTAAAAGATATTTCCAACTGATTTAAGTCTGCAGTTTTCATGAAAGCAACCCCGCTATGAAGGTCCTGTTCAGGCACTTTATGGTTTGGGGCGACTGTCTTTCAACCTTGCTCCTGTGTTGTCACCCCATCACATGTGCCCCTAATGAATACTGTATGCAGCTGTCCTGACACACATTGCTCAGGCATGGTCCACTGATGTCATTGCATTGCATTACTTGGAAATCAGTCCAGAGCAATACTATATAGACACTAGACCTAGCGCTTGTGGTCAGGAAGCGTCTTAAAGAGGCTGGAGGAGATCTGCAGCACTGAGCTAAAACAAATGATGAATAAAAAGTGAAAACAGCATGTTTTGAAAAAAAGGAAAATACATGGCATTATTTATAGTACACACTGCTTTAGCAAACACAATGCCATCCAATTTGAGTTAACATTTACTATGATGTGCAGGAACTGGCTGGATGCACTCAGGGGATGCATTATGGAGGGTTTGAGCCCTTTATTAACCCTTGCATGTAGAGGAACGTAGATCTGAACACCTCACCCTGCCTGGATACAAGCACAGCTCATTATGGCTGAACATATTTTTTTCAACACTCCTCAAATAACCCAGCCCTGTATCAATTACCAGTTAGGCAAGATCCTTCTTATTAGAAACGAAAGGGTTAAAGATCTTAAAGCCACAGAATGCCTTTCGTTGCTTTCGGTAATTGTTTGTTTTAAATTGTGTAATTTATTTTGTAATCCTTCAGAATTCCGAAGAGCGTCTCTCAGATACCGGATACCTACAGATTAAATTGGAACCAAGACAAAAAGCGGAGGATAAGGTGACCTCAACAAGGTCAGATGGATTGTGTCTGCTCTACTTTCTTACGGTCAGTGCTTTTCAACAGTGAGATTTAGTTTATCTTGACATATAGGACCGAGATGCTGATTGACACCTATGTTTTTAGAGGTGATACTAGTACCCTTGTTGCAGCATTGCCAGGTAGGTGGAACCCCTCCAGCAAGGGTAGGTAGGATGGATTATGTATCAGTGTTTTTTTATCCTTACTCTAAGGCTGGTCCCTTGGCTGCGGTCCCTTGAGTGAAGCAAGCTATAGAGAGGAGGGAGTGAAGAAAGGGATTTATCATTAACCACTTACTCAAGGTCACAATCACATTCAGGCTGGTTCAAAAGCATTTTCCTCTATTGCCCTAGGTAGTTCATTCCTCACTTTATTGCCAGGTAAGAGGTTCACTTTCCTTGCAACTGCGATAAAATACAGATTGTTCCGGTTAGTTACCCTGAAGACAGTAAATTAGTTCATATGATACACTAGTGAAAAGAGATATGACATTCTGTAGCACTAGATAAATGAAACAAACCAGCCAGCACTCCTTAAGGTGGAACTTTAGCTAAAAAATAAATAAATGGGCGAACAGGCAGGGATATTTAATGCAAAAGAGACATGGTTTGTCTTTTACGCATTAAAGTTACTTACCTTCCTATCCATCCACAGTAGAAGTTTAGCCATGCCAAAGCTGACTGCACTCCTGTGCATGCACAGGAGTGACGTCACCCCTGTCCGGTGATTGAGACCCAAAATCCGGCCACCCGAAGATGTCAACGGTTGGCGGGGAGCTCTGGGATGCTGCATCCATGGATCCAAGGTGAGTATAGTTCTGCTTTAGGGTCCTTTCACACCAGCGGAGGGCCTCCGCTGCTCAGTGGGGATCCATCCGTTGACAGGACCGTCTCTGCACTCCATGCAGAAAAAGATCTGTCAGAGCTCCGCTCTCCTCTATGGGGAATCGGATGAACACATCAGATACTTGCGCAAAATCTGTTTCTCTCTCTGTACGCCAAAAAGGAACTGATCTTAACTAGCTCCACCTTCGTAAGATACAAGCTGTCTGTATTTTATTTTGATTTTGGTGCATTCCTCACGCCACAATGTAAAAGATGCAAGTGTTTAGAGTCGGGCCTGTTGTGCTGGGAAGCTGTCATGACGGCTGCTGGTGTCATAGCAACTAATGATTTGTTCTCAGTCCCATTGAGTGGACAACTAGGAGATTCCCTGGCTCATGACTGAAAGTTAACAAAGGGTGGGGATGGTGGTGAAATCATTGTCCAAATATGGCAGCTGAATGGGGCCAGGGAAGAGTCTAATGTTGTAATGACACTGCCGGCTGCAGAGGCAACAAGTTTCCTAGCTGGCAAGAAGCTCAGTGTAGACACATGAGTCTGCAGACTTTCGAGCCCCAGCGCCGCCCCCATGCAAGAGATTCTGGTAATTGTTTCTGACAGGTACATAATTCTGTTTTTCACAACCAACATTTATGGTGTTAGGCCCCTTTCACAGGGGCGCCTCAGTTGGATGGACTCCGCTTGCTCAGCGGGGATCGCTCCGCTGATCCCTGATGACAGGTTCATCTCCGCTCACTGTGCAGAGGGGAAACGGACAAAGTCCTGCTCTCCTCTATGGTGAGATCAGGTAAAAATGGACTGTCCAGGGCTGGTTTTGTGCTACTTAACCACTTCAGCCCCGGAAGGAATTCCCACGTTAGGACCAGAGCACTTTTTGCGATTCGGCACAGCGTCACTTTAACTGACAGTTGCGCGGTCGTGCGATGATGTACCCAAACAAAATTTGCGTCCTTTTTTCCCACAAATATAGCTTTCTTTTGGTGGTATTTGATCACCTCTGCGTCATTTTTGATCACCGTTATAACCAAAAAAAGAACGACAATTTTGCAAAAGAACAATATTTCTTACTTTTTGCTAAAATACATATCCAAAAAAAAACAATATATAAAAAAACTAATTTATTCATCGGTTTTGGCCAATTTATATTCTTCCTCTGCATTTATTGATTGGTTAGCGCAAAAGTTGCCATGTTTACAAACCATGAGAATTAATTTCTGGTGTTTTTACCATTTTTTTTTGTCTACTAGTAATGGCGCCGATCTGTGATTTTTATCGGGACTGTGATATTGGGGCGGACATTTTTGACACTTTTTTGGAACCAATGACATTTATACAGCGATCAGAAATTTAAATATCCACTGATTACTGTGTAAATGTCACTGGCAGTGAAGGGGTTAACCTGCAGGGGGCGATCTAGGGGTTAACTGTGTTCCCTAGGTGGGTTCTAACTGTGAGGGGGCTGGGCTGCCAGGGGCATAAGAGATCTAATTGATCCCAGTGAGAGAGATCAATAGATCTCCCACATGCTGCCTGGCAGAGCAGGGAACCGCAGTGTTTACATTGGCAGTTCTCTGTTTTTGTTCTCTGCCAGGCAATCGCGGCTTTCCGGCAGAGATCGAGTCTGCCCGAGCCACGGCCACACTCCTGCAGAGTGCAGCGGGCACGAGAGCGCATCGCCGGCGGCACGCTCCCGCCTGCTACAGCGCACGCGTGAGCCGCCGTTTATAGATGGCGATTCACGGTACAGAGCCACTCTGCAGCAGTAAATGTGTGTGACGTGGTCGGGAAGTGGTTAAAGCAGTAGTAAACACTGCATTTTAACTTGTACCTACAGGTAAGCCAGTAATAAGGCTTGCCTGTACATATGGTTAATATCTCCTAAACCTGCACCATTTAGGTGATGTGTAGCAGCTGGCGACGTCACCAGTACATGCGCACTGTACTCTGAATGGAAAGCACACTCAAGTGCACCATCCATTGAGAGTACTGTGCCACGATCATGCGCGCCAGTGATGTCATCGTGGCTCGGCCATTTATACAGATGCAAACCTGGAAGGAAGACAGAGTAAAGATGAAATCCCTGTCAGTGGTGACACTACACCGCTAGAGGGATCAGTTTTATGGGTAAGTCTGTCATAATGTGCTCGGACCAGTTGTTTTTTTTTTTTTTTTAAATTACTGTTTTAAAGCACCTGTGTTTTTGCATTCAGTTATAACAAGGTCACTTGCAGTAGATGTAAGAAAATAAAAGTCACTTGTTTAGATAATTTTAAAGAATACAAGCCACATTCAACTAGCAATGAAACTAATCTAAGTATTTTTGCAATCATCTGCCCATTTAAGGGTTAACAAGCAACAATAATGTGCATACAAAAACAAAATATGCTGCTTTTGCGCATTCCACTATACTATGGAAAAGCTCACCTCTCATGGGCCAGTTAGGAGGTAGTGCCTTGCCTTGATCAGCTCCCCAATGATCAAATGTTCCTTGTGTGAAAAAGCAGTTCTTAGCTGCTATTCTCAGCAGAGCACACCAGCAGCCTCAGAAAACTACTGCTTTGGAACAGCTATTTTCTGATACAGACAACAGCTGATCTCTGGGGGTTCAGCAAAGCAGTTCCAATGTTTTCAGTTGGTCCACTAGAAGATGGGGTTGGGTTTCTAATTTATAGACGAAAGCAACATTTTTTTATAATGCTACAATGTTACTGTTGGGCAGAAAAATGGGCTAATTTATGACTCAAGCTAAACTCATAGTAAATATGCTGCATTTCCTTGCTGTGCAGCAGGATTCATATATATGTGCATTGTATTGCAAAATTCCCCAGTGCAATACCAATATATAAAATGCTTTTTCTCAATCTGTGGGAGAGATTTACTATAACTGGAGAGTACAATATCTGCTGCAGCTCTGCATAGAAACCATTCAGCTTTCAGGTTTTAGGCTTGGTTCACACCAGTGCGCTGTGCGATATCACATGTGATTCCCTTTGCACTGCAGTGCAAATCACATGCGATATCTGTGCGATACGAATTCAGCCATACAGAAAGTATGACAAAGGACAAAGGGGATGTGAAATGACTTCTTACAGATTACAGTGTACTGTATGTGTTATGTGTTTTTCACTTTTTGAATTTGCTGCTGGGCTCCGCCTCCGTGCAACACGACACTTCAGGGAACGGAGCCTGGCACACAGTACATCGGGCGGAGGACACAGCCCGCAGACACAGCGGGAGGACATCGCAGGATCCTGGGGAAAAGGTAAGTAACTTTGCCTGGATCCTGCGATACGATCCCGAGTGTGGCTCAGGGTTACCACTTTTGGTAGTGAAAATCCACCCCTGAGCCACACTCGGGATTACCCTAGGGAGGGTAATTAAACAAGCTGAAATTAGAACCTGATTGGCTACCATGCACAGCTGCCCCAGATTCTGAGTGCTCCAGTTTTATTAAATCTCCCCTATTGCGTCCCCTAATGTCTATTCAACATTCTTTAATGTTTATCTGGTTCACCAAATATACACACTTACATCAATAATAATCAGAATATAACACATGAATAGTTTTGCTCACCAAATTACCCAAATATTAAACCAAAACATTAAAATCCATTATCTTTTTTAAATACAAACCATGAACACAGTCTATATACTGTATACTTCAACATACATATGGTAAATCCAGATATGTCTCCAAAAACATCCAACAATGTGAAAAGCTTTAGCTTTGGCTGAGTGGCCCTGTCAGCACCCTCCCAACGGAGAGGGAACAATCAAATGTCCTTGTATAAAATTGTTGGTTGAACAGAAGCTGCATCTAATCAGATGCAGTTCGAAAATGTAGACCAAAATACAGCGCTAATCTTAATGCATAAATGAGCGGCCAGCACAACAGACAATATTGCAAAGAAAACGTGATATACAGTACAGCGCTAGAAATTATCATGCAAAGACCTTATGGGTAAGTTCAAATATCTATTACCTATGTGCAAAAAGGACAGTAAACTTAATAAACTTGGTAGTATTGTGCAAAAATAGCAATAAAGCTTAATGCATTATTGAGGTAGATAAGTGTATAATGAAGTGCAAAAAATGTGAAAAGACAAAAAGTGCACCAATCACAGTACATAAATTGTCCATAATAATTATTGATGAAAGGTCATCCACTTTCCAGGGGTAGCAGCCCAGGCCCCGCAAGAGGGCCCATCACCATATTTTCGTACCCTGTTAACTAGAGACATTGGGAGTCGGGCACCCACCCGCAACTCTATAGGCACAAACTCCCAACCAAGGGAGTTAATCCCAGCCCGCTCTTTTATTTGTGAACTTTATCCAGTTCATAAAGGTATTCTGAGTTAGCTAAATGAATGTAGAAAAGTTCACGTGTGCAATCCAAAGGGGCAAATGGAGTCCCAACTTCCTTAGAACAGCACCTGTGCACAAGGAATCCACCACCATTCAATAAGGCTAGGTTCACACTTGTCTGACAAATGGACCGACATTGGGAGCACAAGTCACATGACGTCACCAAATCGATGTTTCCCTATGAAAGCCGTCTTAACTGGACCAACACAAGTCGGTCCGACTTTGAAAAAGGTTCCTGTACTACTTTGGTCTGACTTTGGTCCTACTTGATTATGTGACATTGAAAGGGTCAACAATGGGACTTTAAATGAGGCAATGGTCATATTGGTCATATGCCTCCATCCTGGGTTGTGTGATATACGAAAAGGGGGGGTTTTGTTGGGACTTTAAATGAGACACATGGGTCATAAAAACATGCGTTTTTTATTGAGGCAAGTTTCATCAAGGTAGTACCGTAAACAATCCACATATATCTTTATACATATATATTGGGCACATTGCCTCTACTATAAAATTTTACATATGAACTAGAAACAAATACATATTTCACAAAATGATGAAAATTGGCTTCATATATGACAATTTCTGCAGCATAGAACAACTTATGTAATAATTCATACGGCATATATCGGCTCTACGCGCTTCGTGAAGTTATTTATCCACTCATCAGGAGCATGCACGTATTGGTAACTGTAATTAATAAGATTGTGTAAATATTGTATTTTGCAAAAAAAAAATATATATATATATATATATATTTTTATATATAAAAAAATATTGAGAATGAATATATAGTTTACCATATTTGCTGCATGGAGCGGTGTTTTTTTTTTTTTTTTGGACCTGACACAGGTCTCTGTTGTTTGCCATTTTGCTGCAGGTGTTGGGTCACCTGATCCGGCCTCGGAGGCCAAATTGGCCACCATCCCCCCCCCGTGAGCTGCGACACCCTTTCGCAGGCTCTCCTCTCCTCCCCCCTCCCCCACCCCTATAGGGGGATGTGGACGGCCTTGTTTGCAGCGTCGGCGCCATGCTTTGCACACCACAGGCTGTGCGTTCCTTTTGGAGCGCCGCATCCCTGATGTGCGTTCCATCTGGCGGCAGCATGGGGGTGTATGTGGTCGGCGCCGACATTGGGCGATGTATCGCCCATTTGTCTGCCGCCGCCTCTCCCGGCAGCACACACCTGCATGACGCTGATGGGGGTGTGGCGGTTTATACCCTATTTAGTTCCACCTCCCACTCACCTCATGTTTCAGCTGGCTATCAGTCTACCTTCTCTTCACACCATTCCTATCCAGGCACTCTGCAGGTTAAGGTATCTTTCCTTTCCTCTATCACTTTGTTATCATGCTATCCGGTCACTTTGTTTGGTCTCCTTTCCCACTGGTTCATGTGCTGTCCTGTCTTGGTTTTTTCCCCTCTGTTCCCTCTGTCCTACTGCCCCAGGACAGTTTTAATTCACATAATCACTTATTTTCACCGAAGCCTCCCTACATGGGTCAGCTTCCCTGGTCACCACACACGTTCTTCTATTTGGATGCCTCTGGTACCTGCATGTAAACACGGATCTCCGTTCTGTGAGACGAGGAAGGGCTGTGATTACACCCTTCCTCTATATGGAAGCTGTTATCACTCCCCTTCCCCTGCTAGGGCAGCCCACACACAGTTAGAACACGCCCAGGGAACACAGTTAACCCTTAGAGCGCCCCCCAGGTTAACCCCTTCACTGCCAATGGCATTTACACAGTAATCAATGCATTTTTACAGCACTGATTGCTGTATAAATGCCAATGGTCCCAAAAAAGTGTCAAAATGGTCCGACATGTCCGCTGCAATATTGCAGTACTGCTAAAAATCGAAGATCGCCGCCATTACTAGTAAAAAAAAAATAAAAAATAAAAACCCCAGAAATTAATTCTCATCATCCGTAAACGCGGCAACTTTTGCGTAAACCAATCAATAAACGCCGATTGTGATTTTTTTTATCACAAATATGAGGAAGAATATAAAATCGGGCAAAACCGTTGAAAAAAATGTTTTTTTATATTTTTTTTTGGATTTGTATTTTAGCAAAAAGTAAGAAATTTGTTTTTTTTTGCAAAATTGTCACTCTTCTTTTGTTTATAGTGGCGGTCAAAAATGACGCAGAGGTGATCAAATACCACCAAAAGAAAGCTCTATTTGTGGGGAAAAAAAAGGACGCAAATTTCGTTTGGGTACAACGTCGCACGACCGCGCAATTGTCAGTAAAAGTGCTAAAGACCGTAGATGAAGTTATGGCGGTCCCAGGGAATGATGAATAATCTCATTAGGCCAAACAAATGATGTAGACCGCCCGTCACTGTCGTGAAATGCAAACTCGATATATATAAATAATAGTGTCATTGCAGACAGATGGCCAGGTAGGTTGTTGGCAATAAAGATATGTAAGTAGGTAGGATTCTGCTGTTAGATGGTTAGAGTAACCAAGTCAACATGGTCATAAATCGCAGACAGAAGATGAAAATAAATATCTCTTTACAGACTGGTGACTGGCTAGGCTTCATCTACGGTCTTTAGCACGCCGGTATTGGTGTGATTACCTACAGCAGTGACTCTACTTGGTTAATATCCCCACACGTCCGGACGTTGTTTGTTTTTAATTGTGTTTGTCTCCCCAATTGTGTATGTCTCAGTGTGTCTAGGTTACGCAGCCTGGAAGACCTATGGTCTCCCTAGGACTGCGTGGTGGTACTTTAATTCTGTGTGAACATGTTTAGGTGCATTAACTATTGTTCAATTTACCTGCCATTTATTAAAGCTTAATATATGTTTTCAATATATTGGTCATTGCCCTTCCCTCTTATATTAACCTCTATGGTTTTTGGGGTCTTCCCAGAAACACATCTTGTTTTTCTGTATAGTTTTTGGTTTAATAGAGGGACACTAAATGTTAGTGAGTGGCACCAATTTTTGATTACCAATTCCATTTAGGTGGACCGAGTTTACCTGTCTTCTTTGTTTGTGGTCATTGCATGAATGCCACTCACAAGCATCCGCCCACATATGAGAAGGAGGCTTGTATCGCAAGTATTACTGTGCAGGCGCCAGCCCTTCCGTTAGAATGAGGCTTGGTAGGCAAACGCGGACGCCATCATTCCTTTCAGTTAATGACTATAGGCATCACCACATTAAAATGTCACAGCGAGGCTTGACATGCACGTGCAGACGCCATTTTCCTTTTCACAAAGAAATTGATATAATCCAAACTAAATCCTGTCACAGGTTGGTACATGATTTAATCAATTCTAATGTATATAAACACAATGACATGAACAGACTGACACCCCAGATGATGTCTTATCAGACTAAACACGTTGGGTCGTGCTTTTTGGCTGCCACTGCATTGTGTCAACTGAGAGATTTTAAACCAAGCGCTTTTTACTCTATGGACATTTAAGTGTTCCTGCTTTTATAATAAATGCTCCTTTTAATACGGATTTACACTATGTGGAATTTCTCTCTCTTTTTTTTTTGTATATACTTGTTGCTATTGAGACATACAGATGTACAATCTCGGTGGAATGTGTTAACACAAGTGAGGTCCGCACTACTGATCAAGTGATTACCCCATATCATTGTGGAAATAGGAGAGATGTGGAAGTTCCATTGCTGGTGTGTTACATCCCTTGCCTGGTCAACTTATTTGCCGTATGACTTTGGTCCTACTTCTATCCGACTTGAATGAACAAGATAAGATTTTGCTCCGACTTTGAGATAGTGACTTGTCCTTTGACCAATCAAAACAATCCCAGTGTGAAATAAATTCCTTTTACTGCTGCTGTAATCACCAAGTCGGATGTCACAAGTCAGATGGTTAGGACAAGGATCTGACTTTGATCCTACTTTAATGATATTCAATGGGCTGAAGTAGGACCAAAGTCGGACCAAAGTAGTACAAGAACCTTTTTCATAGCGGACCGGCTCTTATAGGGAAAGATTGATTCGGTGACGTCATGTGACTTGTGCTCCCAATGTCGGTCCGCTTCTCGGACAAGTGTGAGCCCAGCCTTATTGAATGGTGGTGGATCCCTTGTGCACAGGTGCTGTTCTATGGAAGTTGGGACTCCATTTGCCTCTTTGGATTGCACACATGAACTTTTCTACATTCATTTAGCTAACTCAGAATACCTTTATGAACTGGATGACCTTTCATCAATAATTATTATGGACATAATTTAGGTGCTGTGATTGGTGCACTTTTTGTCTTTTCACATTTTTTGCATCTTATTATACACTTATCTACCTTAATAATTCATTAATCTTTATTGCTATTTTTGCACAATACTATCAAGTTTATTAAGTTTACTGTCATTTTTGCACTGAGATAATGGATATTTGAACTTACCCATAAGGTCTTTTCACTTTAAATGATCATTTCTAGCGCTGCACTGTAAATCATGTAATCAAATGCAGTTGTTGTTCAGACATTGTGACAGATGCTGGTGTCAGGTGCATCGTCGACCACTAGGGGCAGATGGGTGCTGCCCCCCCCCCCCCGGTCCATGCGCCTAGCACCTAATTTACATGCAGGGCGCTGGATGCATGGATTTCTAATCTGGGTTTTTTTTTTTCTAAGCACGTGATTAGAGCCTGAGGCTCTAATTGGCTTCAAAAAGGGGTGGTCTCGGGGCTCACTGCACCCTGAGTCCACCCAGTTGTGTGACAATAGCAAGTTAATATTCACTATTGTCTTCCTGCTTCTCCTCCTGGCCAATCCAGAAACAGGAGCCTGAGACCCGATTGGTCGGGAGTTCTAAGTCCTGATTGGCCGGGAGGAGAAGCAACTACTGGGACTCAGAAGGAGACGCAGGCCTGAATGGGGTAAGTGCAGGGCTGGTGGGGGATCTGACAGGCGAGCGGAGCAGTGATCGATCAAGCAATGGGAGAAGGTGGGTGGCTGGCTGAGGAATAGGGGTGGGTGGCTCATTGGCTGGATGCCGTGGACTGCCCCCCCCCAAGAAAATTATGCACCAGCCGCCACTGGCCAGGTGTCAGAATACGATAGCCATATTGGAAGATTTGGCCATCCATGCTATATAGTCTTTAGTGCTGAAGGACAAAGAAATCTATCTATCCATGTATGGGCAATAAATGTATAGTCTCATAAATGTACAAACCTCTGTGCCCACAAACATTATTAGATACTAATGGTTCTTCCCCTAAAGCCAGCCATAGATGGCTCAAATCTCAGCCAGTTTAGTAGGAATAGGTCATGATTGGCAAGGGTTGCAGGAAAGAAAATCGAATGATCCATGGCCTGCCTTAGGACTGGTCACTCACCAGATCCTTTTTGACCACTTATTATTAAAAGGTTTGTTCAAATTGTGTGGTTCATTAATACCTTGTGGCCCCCCCCCCCCCCCCCCAGGATCCCTTTAGCGTCCAGTCATCTTCATAGATTTTTCTATCTTTTCTCTGTTGCAAATGAAGGAAAGATAAGCATGCATAGCATAAATCATACTGTATAACTTTTTTGCATATTTATTCTTTATGAATATTTTATTGCCTTAATAGATAATCAGCACAGAGGCATAGATTACACAGCTGGTGTTAGGAAATTTTTGATTTGATTATCATGCAGCAAGATTGATAAATCTCTCCCTCAGGATTTCTATGAGGGTGTAAAAGGTTAAAAAGTACCATACACAAGTAGAGCTTATCTCATAGCACATAAGTTTTTGACTATGTACAAACAACCATACTGTGAGCTTTGAGAGACTGACATCACTGGGCCATATATAGTGAGGGATATGCCTAGATATATACAGCATTTCAAGTATGTACATCTCCCCATCAGGAGGGGGCAAAATAATGTTTGTTTTGAGCCACATTCATGTTCACATGCATCCCTTGATTTAGCTAATTTTTCATCTTGTAGGAATAATACCTAAATTGATAACCAACAAATGGGAATCTACGGGGACAGTCTACAGCCATGGCCAAAAGTCTTGAGAATGACACAAATATTAATTTTCACAAAGTCTGCTTCTTCAGTGTTTTTAGATCTTTTTGTTAGATGTTACTATGGTATGCTGAAGTATAATTACAAGTATTTCATAAGTGACAAAGGCTTTTATTGACAGTTACATTCAACTTCTGAGCCACATCCTGACTGATGGCAGCCCATTCTTGCATAATAAATCTTTTTTTTTTCACCCGCCTCTTTTTGATGTTTTGTTATCACTTTTGACCTATGGCAAGTTGCTCCATCATGCTGGAAAAGGCCTTGTTCATCACCAAACTGTTCTTGGATGGTTAGGAGAAGTTGCTCTCAGAGGATGTTTTTGTACCATTCTTTATTAATGGCTGTGTTCTTAGGCAAAATTGTGAGTGAGCCCACTCCCTTGGCTGAGAAGCAACCCTACACATGAATGGTCGCAGGATGCTTTACTGTTGACATGACACAGGACTGATGGTAGCGCTCACCTTTTCTTCTCTGGACAAGGTTTTTCCTGGATGCCCCAAACAATCGGAAAGGGGATTCATCATAGAAAATTACTTTACCCCAGTCCTCAGCAGACCAATCCCTGTACCTTTTGCAGAACATCAGTCTGTCCTTGATGTTTTTTTCTAGAGAGAAGTGGCTTCTTTGCTTCCCTTCTTGACACCAGGCCATCTTCCAAAAGTCTTCGCCTCACTGTGCATGCAGATGTACTCACACCTGCCTGTTGCTATTCCCGAGCAAGCTCTGCACTGGTGGTGCGCTGATTTCGCAGCTGAATCAACTGCGGGAGACAGTCCTGGCGCTTGCTGGGCTTTTTTAGGTGCCCTGAAGCCTTCTTTACAAATGCAGTGGAATTTTTTTTTATGGGATTAAGTTCATTTGCATGGCAAAGAGGGACTTTGCAATTAGTTGCAATTCATTTGATCACTCTTCATAACATTCTGGAGTATATGCAAATTGCCAACATAAAAACTGAGGCAGCAGAATTGTGAAAATTAATATTTGTGCAATTTTAAAAACTTTTGGCCATGGCTGTATACATGAACCAGTTATTAGCTTTATTGCCCATGTTATATGCCTATACCATTGGCAATAGAGTACAATTAATTAAATAATCTGCATGTGGGTGATTTATATAAGGCACCATGAAACTGATCATTTGGCAGTAAATTATCTGATTCTCCCATGTATGGGAACCTTTATTTTTTTCATTGTTTAGTATAAGTACAAACTAAAATGTACTTTTAATTAACAGATGTTTCTATGTAAATACCTGAACCATGGAACAGGTGATCAGTTGAAGGTATTGTTAAAATGTATAGCTCAGGAAAAGCAACATAAAAGCCACAATTAGCTAATTGTTTTCTTGAATGTAACTGTCTTGTCCACATCAGGAGATCAATAATAACGTCTTGTAGACAAAGACAAATTGAAGATTTGCCTTTAATGTACATACCATTAGATGGATTGTATGCAATTCCACTTCTTATTTGTACAAAAACACATCTATAAACCCCCACTTAATGCATCATTGTGTGATGTAACAGCACAGCAGTGAGTCTTATCAGACCTTTTCATTGTGAACTTGGGTACTTAACATACAATTTAAAGCCATAGAGATGACTTTCTGGTGGCTGTGAATGGAATCGAGGGTGGCATAAACAGCCATTTTCCAGCTTATACTGGAAAACCTCTGTGTGAGGAGCACCAAGACTTTCTGTATTTCTGTGCAGTGCATTACAAAGGTCACAAAGGTTACTCTTCTCTTAGATTTATCTATCTGAATACATTGATTAAAGCAGAACTCCGGTATCAGCAAAAAATCCCTCATTAGTACACACCCCACACTAAACAGTTATTACGTTTGTGGAATTACTTATGATTGAAGAGAAAATACAAATTGAATTTTCAGGAAGTGTGCTCTGCAGTTTGAAAAACACATCATGTATTCTGCCAGGGAGGCTCTGTTAGAACAGTGATTGCATCATATCCTCTTCTCTCTCTTTACATGACCATCAAACTACATTTCCCATCATGCATTGCATATTGCAATAAATGTGGGAGGTACACTAGGCCTGTACATGTAAATGTGAACAAGCCCACTTCAACATAAATCACACCCCTCATTCTGCAGCCAGGCCCACTACTCAGTGACACACACAACAGGGCAGGATACGTTACAGCCTTATAAATGCAAGGCACGACAGGAGATAAACATATTGCCCTTACATGCTTTATGCAATCATTACTGAACTGTACACACATCCCATAATGATACATTATACACACTGTACTATAATTTAGATCTTTCTACCAGCAATCAGTGCTTGTATGGTGTATGGCACAAGTAAATGTCCGCATGAGAAAAAAACAAAAAAGGGCAGTGCTAACTTACTAATCAATAACACAATAACGGTGGAACCCTCTAATATATGTAAATCTCAATATACTTCAATATTACCACAATACCAGCCTCTGTGATATGTAACTTCACATATAATACACATCATACTGAAAATAAGACATAAAAATGACTGCAGACTTTGCAGTGATGGTGGAAACCCCTCCTACAGATATTTGTCAGTGTACGGTGTCAGTGTTCACTGCTTATCAGTGCAGCCTATCAGTGCAGCTTATCAGTATAGCCTCATCAGTGCCTATCAGTGCCTATAAGTGCAGCCTTAGTGCCCATTAGTGCAGCTTCATCAGTGCAGTTTATCAGTGCCCATAAATGCAGCCTTAGTGCCCATTAGTGTAGTTTATCAGTGCAGCCTCATCAGTGCCGCCTCAGTGCAGTTGATCAGTGCCCATAAGTGCATTCTCATCTGTGTCCACCAGTGCAGCTTATTACTGCCCATCAGTGCAGTCTCACCAGTGCCCCTTATCAGTGCCCACCAGTGCAGCTTATCAGTGCCCATCAGTGCGGTCTCACCAGTGCCGCTTATCAGTGCCCATCAGTGCAGTCACACCAATGCCCACCAGCGCAGCTTATCAGTGTGCATCAGTGTGGTCACACCAGTGCAGCTTATCAGTGCCCATCAGTGCGGTCACACCAGTGCCGTTACCAGTGCCCATCAGTGCGGTCTCACCAGTGCCTTTTATCAGTGCCCATCAGTGCGGTCTCACCAGTGCCACTTATCAGTGCCCATCAGTGCGGTCACACCAGTGCTGCTTATGAGTGCCCATCAGTGTGGTCTCACAAGTGCTGCTTATCAGTGCTCATCAGTGCAGTCTCACCAGTGCTGTTTATTAGTGTCCATCAATGCGGTCACACCAGTGCCCACCAGTGCCGCTTATCAGTGCCCATAAGTGCGGTCTCACCAGTACCTACCAGTGCAGAGGGTGCATCAATGACAGATCAACTGCCCCCACCCCTGCGCCGCCCGCCTGCCATCTCTCTTCACTGAGAGAGCGGAGATCTTGACAGGTATTCCTGGTATGCCTGCTATGTGAAACACCGCTCGCTGTAACTTCCCTGCTCCTAGACCCGCATTGTGATAGACAGCGCAGCGCGCATTGTTTCAATGTGGGTCTGGGAGGAGCAGGGAAGTTACAGCGAGCGGTGTTTCACATAGCAGGCATACCAGGAATACCTGTCATAGCCGAGATCACCGCACTCTCATTGATCCACTGCTTAGAGTGAAGATGCCAAACTGTGGACTGTGTCAGCAGAGCAGTGGATGGTGTCAGTAGGTCAGTAGGTGGTGTCATTAGGTCAGTGGACAGTGTCAGTAGGTCAATGGATGGTGTCAGTAGAGCAGTGGATGGTGTCAGTAGAGCAGTGGATGGTGTCAGCAGGTCAGTAGGTGGTGTCAGCAGGTCAGTAGGTGGTGTCAGTAGGTCAGTGGATGGTGTCAGTAGGTCAGTGGATGGTGTCAGTAAGTCAGTGGACAGTGTCAGTAGGTCAATGGATGGTGTCAGTAGAGCAGTGGATGGTGTCAGTAGAGCAGTGGATGGTGTCAGCAGGTCAATAGGTGGTGTAAGTGGATGGTGTCAGCAGGTCAGTGGATGGTGTCAGCAGGTCAGTGGATGGTGTCAGTAGGTCAGTGGATGGTGTCAGTAGGTCAGTGGATGGTGTCAGTAGTTGGTGTAAGTAGGTCAGTGGATGGTGTCAGTAGAGCAGTGGATGGTGTCAGCGGGTCAATAGGTGGTGCCAGTAGGTCAGTGGACGGTGTCAGTAGGTCAGTGGATGGTGTCAGTGGAGCAGTGGATGGTGTCAGTAGAGCAGTGGATGGTGTCAGCAGGTCAATAGGTGGTGTCAGTGGATGGTGTCAGCAGGTCAGTCGATGGTGTCAGCAGGTCAGTGGATGTTGTCAGTAGGTCAGTAGGTTGTGTCAGTAGGTCAGTAGGTTGTGTCAGTAGGTCAGTGGATGGTGTCAATGTGTCAATAGGTCAGTGGATGGTGTCAATAGGTCAGTGGATGGTGTCAGTAGGTGGCGTTAGCAGGTCAGTGGACAGTATCTGTAGGTCAGTGGACTGTGTCAGTAGGTCAGTGGATGGTGTCAGTAGAGCAGTGGATGGTGTCAGTAGAGCAGTGGATGGTGTCAGCAGGTCAGTGGATGGTGTCAGTAGGTCAGTGGATGGTGTCAGTGGAGCAGTGGATGGTGTCAGTAGAGCAGTGGATGGTGTCAGCAGGTCAATATGTGGTGTCAGCAGGTCAGTGGATGGTGTCAGCAGGTCAGTGGATGGTGTCAGTAGGTCAGTAGGTGGTGTCAGTAGGTCAGTAGGTGGTGTCAGTAGGTCAGTGGATGGTGTCAATAGGTCAGTGGATGGTGTCAGTAGGTGGTGTTAGCAGGTCAGTGGACGGTGTCAGTAGGTCAGTGGACGGTGTCAGTAGGTCAGTGGATGGTGTCAGTAGAGCAGTGGATGGTGTCAGCAGGTCAATAGGTGGTGTCAATGGATGGTGTCAGCAGGTCAGTGGATGGTGTCAGTGGATGGTGTCAGTGGATGGTGTCAGTAGGTCAGTAGGTGGTGTCAGTAGGTCAGTGGATGGTGTCAGTAGGTCAGTGGATGGTGTCAGTAGATCAGTAGGTGGTGTCAGTAGGTCAGTAGGTGTTGTCAGTAGGTCAGTAGGTGTTGTCAGTAGGTCAGTGGATGGTGTCAGTAGGTCAGTAGGTGGTGTCAGCAGGTCAGCGGACGGTGTTAGTAGGTCAGTGGATGGTGTCAGTAGGTCAGTGGATGGTGTCAGTAGGTGGTGTCAGTAGGTCGGTGGATGGTGTCAGTAGGTCAGTGGATGGTGTCAGTAGAGCAGTGGATGGTGTCAGTAGGTCAGTGGATGGTGTCAATAGGTCAGTGGATGGTGTCAGTAGGTCAGTGGACGGTGTCAGTAGGTCAGTGGATGGTGTCAGTAGGTCAGTGGATGGTGTCAGTAGGTCAGTGGGTGGTGTCAGTAGGCCAGTGAGTGGTGTCAGTAGGTCAGTGGATGGTATCAGTAGGTCAGTGGATGGTGTCAGTAGGTCAGTGGATGGTGTCAGTAGGTCAGTGGATGGTGTCAGTAGGTGGTGTTAGCAGGTCAGTGGACGGTGTCAGTAGGTCAGTGGATGGTGTCAGTAGAGCAGTGGATGGTGTCAGCAGGTCAATAGGTGGTGTCAGTGGATGGTGTCAGCAGGTCAGTGGATGGTGTCAGTGGATGGTGTCAGTAGGTCAGTAGGTGGTGTCAGCAGGTCAGCGGACGGTGTTAGTAGGTCAGTGGACGGTGTCAGTAGGTCAGTAGATGGTGTCAGTAGGTCAGTGGATGGTGTCAGTAGGTGGTGCCAGTAGGTCAGTGGACGGTGTCAGTAGGTCAGTGGATGGTGTCAGTAGAGCAGTGGATGGTGTCAGTAGGTCAGTGGATGGTGCCAATAGGTCAGTGGATGGTGTCAGTAGGTCAGTGGACGGTGTCAGTAGAGCAGTAGATGGTGTCAGTAGCTCAGTGGATGGTGTCAGTAGGTCAGTGGAGGGTGTCAGTAGAGCAGTGGATGGTGTCAGTAGGTCAGTGGATGGTGTCAGTAGGTCAGTGGGTGGTGTCAGTAGGTCAGTGGATGGTGTCAGTAGGTCAGTGGATGGTGTCACTATGTCAGTGAATGGTGTCAGTAGGTCAGTGGGTAAAGAAGAGATATAAACAAGAAGGGCGCACCGACCTTGTGCAATACCATTAAAAAGTTTATTAAAATCATAAAACTTAAATCCTCACAAACGGAGCTGATGACAAAGCTTTAAAATTAAGAACACATCCAATGGAATAGATGAACAGAACCTCAGCAGAGGGACTGGATGGTGTCTGTAAGGCTAGGCTGACGCGTTTCTAGGGCGAACCCTCTTCATCAGAGCCTACTTAACCATACAGCATGCCCCATGTGGTGTCAGTAGGCCAGTGGGTGGTGTCAGTAGGTCAGTGGATGGTATCAGTAGGTCAGTGGGTGGTGTCAGTAGGTCAGTGGATGGTGTTAGTTGGTCAGTGGATGGTGTCAGTAGGTCAGTGGATGGTGTCAGTAGGTGGTGTCATTCATTGATGGGAGCAAGCACTGATGAGGAGAGGACAAAGATTGTCATGTGATGGTCAGTGATGTGCACAGTGGGGGTGTTGGTGTTCATCTACCTGCTTCCTCCATATCTCAGTCCCTGGCTTGTGTGTGTCCACTCACCGACCTGTCCAGAGCAGGGACTGACAGACCAGGCAGGCCAGGGGGGCCACCGCGCCGTGACGTCAACTCCTCAGACTCCGAGTCCTCTCCAGTCTCCACTCTCAGCTCGTCAGTCATCATTATTATTATTATTATACAGTATTTATATAGCGCCGACAGTTTGCGCAGCGCTTTACAATATTGGGGCAGACAGTACAATACAATACAATTCAATACAGGAGGAATCAGAGGGCCCTGCTCGGTAGAGCTTACAATCTAGGAGGGAGGGTTAAATTATACGAGAGGGAAATAACTGTGAGGGGATGGGTTGATTGAGAATAAAAAAGTGCAGTTGTTAGGTGGCGGCAGGATAGGCTTCCCTGAAGAGAAACGTTTTCAGGGATCGCCTAAAGGTGGAAAGATTTGGGGATAGTCTTACAGATTGGGGTAGGGAGTTCCAGAGCATGGGAGCGGCTCGGGAGAAGTCTTGGAGGCGAGTATGAGAGGAGGTGATGAGGGAGCTGGAGAGCAGGAGGTCTTGAGAGGAGCGAAGAGGACAATTAGGTTGGTATTTTGAGACTAGGTTGGTGATGTAGCTGGGAGCAGAGTTGTGGATGGCTTTGTAGCTCATGGTTAGTATTTTGAACTTAATTTGTTGGGCGAGTGGCAGCCAATGGAGGGATTGGCAGAGAGGGGTGGCAGACGCTGAACGATTTGTAAGGTGGATGAGTCTGGCAGCGGCATTCATGATGGACTGGAGGGGGGATAGTCTATTTAAAGGTAGGCCAGTGAGGAGGGAGTTGCAGTAGTCGAGGTGAGAGATGACCAGGGAGTGAATCAGGAGCTTTGTGGTTTCATTGGTTAGGAAGGGACGTATTTTAGAGATGTTGCGAAGATTGAGGCAGCAAGCCTTAGAAAGTGATTGGATGTGTGGCCAAAAGGAGAGTTCAGAATCCAGGATAACACCAAGCACCCTAACATGTAGGGATGGGTGGATGGTTGTGCCAGAGAAGTCAGGGGAAATGGCATTTGGGGGAGGAAATAATATGAGTTCGGTTTTGGACAGGTTGAGTTTGAGGAAGTGGTGGGACATCCAGGCAGATGTGTCTGTTAATAAGTTAGTGATGCGTGAGGAGACTGATGAAGTGAGTTGGGGGGTGGAAAGGTAGATTTGGGTATCGTCAGCGTAGAAATGATATTGAAAGCCGTGGGAGGCTATCAGCTGACCCAGGGAAGAGGTGTAGATTGAAAATAAGAGAGGTCCAAGAACAGAACCTTGGGGGACCCCGACAGAGAAAGGAAGAGGAGAGGAGGAGGTAGAATTGTACGTGACACTGAAGGTGCGATGGGATAGGTAGGACGAGAGCCACTGAAGAGCACAGTCGCGGAGACCGAGGGAGTAAAGTTTTTTGAGGAGGAGGGGGTGGTCGACAGTATCAAAGGCAGCCGAAAGGTCCAGGAGTAGGAGTACAGAATAGTGTCCATTGGTTTTAGCGGTTAGTAGGTCGTTTGTGAGTTTAAGAAGGGCAGTTTCTGTGGAGTGCTGAGCACGGAATCCAGATTGGAGGGGGTCAAGAAGGTTATTCTTAACAAGGTGGTCACTCAGTTGGTTGTAGACCAGACGTTCGAGGATTTTGGAGGAAAATGGGAGCAAGGAGATAGGGCATAGATTGTTAAGATCGGTAGGGTCCAGGGATGGTTTTTTGAGTATGGGGGTGACCAATGCATGTTTTAGAGCATTGGGGAAGATGCCAGAAGAGAGGGAGAGATTGAAGATGTGAGTTAGAGAGTGCAGGATAGAGTCAGAGGGTGAGCGTAGTATTTTAGAGGGAATAGGGTCCAATGGACAGGTGGTTAGGTGGGCGTTGGAAAGGAGTTTAGCAACCTTGTTTATAGTAGTAGGTTTGAACAGGGATAGTGTCGATTGTACTTGTTGACATGGGGTGTTAACTGGAGAAGATGCCTGTAGAGTGGAGATTTCATCACAAATTGTATCAATCTTGCTTTTGAAGTGATTAGCAACCTCTTGGGCAGTGAGTGTGTTAGTGGGCGGAAGTGGGGGGACGACGCAGTAGGGAGTTGAAGGTAGAGAAGAGTTGACGGGGACTGGATGAGAAGGTGTTAATAAGAGTGGTAAAATAGGTCTGCTTGGCAGTGTGGAGGCCAGAATTGTATTTATGGAGGGCAGATTTGTATTGGTTGAAGTCTTTGAGAGACTTTGTCACCATGACCGTCTGTCTCTCTGTGTCCTGTCGCCACCACTGCACTGCACCACTGGCCGCCTTTCCTTCCACCGCCAGCCCGGAGCCCGCCACGAGGCATTGAGGCAGAAGCACGCTGCTCACTGGCTGGCTCTCTCCTCCTCTGGCTGCAGTCAGTGCGTGTGCGCTGTTCGCCTCCTCACGACACAGACTGATGAGTCATCATGACTCCACCCACTAGAGTCAGACTCAGTCAGTCAGAGTGAGAGACGCGCCACTCGCACAGTCAGCAGGCCGGACCGCCACCTTCCTTTCCGCCGGTCACCACGTCACGTCACCACCGCTGTCCTGTGTCTCTCTGTCTGCCAGTACCACTGTTTCAGAGAGTTTCTGAAGTTGGTTATGTTTAGACGGGAGGTATTTATGTTAAGACCGGAGGTGTGACGGTTCGTCTGGATAAAATGGTGAGAATAATTGTGGAAGAGTAGGTCAGGGGCAGTTGAG
>BLSH010281355.1:254718-280428 GCA_018402905.1 Glandirana rugosa | reverse complement strand
CCGTGCTCATCCATCCCCATCTGTGCTCAGTCATCCCCATCATTGCTCATCCATCCCCATCCATGCTCAGCCATCCCCATCCGTGCTCATCCATCCCCATTCGTGCTCATCCATTCCCATCTGTGCTCAGTCATCCCCATCCATGCTCATCCATCCCCATCCGTGCTCATCGATCCCCATCCGTGCTCATCCATCCCCATCCGTGCTCAGTCATCCCCATCCGTGCTCATCTATCCCCATCCAGGGCTCATCCATCCCCATCCATGGCTCATTTGTGCCTCATTCATGCTCATCCATACCACATCAGTTCTCATCCGTGACATATCCATGCCACTACAGTGCCCATCCATGCCACTACACTGCCCATCCGAGCCACTACAGTGCCCATCCATGCGACTACACTGCTCATCCGTGCCACTACACTGCCTATCCGTGCCACTACAGTGCGTATCCATGCCAGCACACTGCCTCACAATAGTGTAAAAGGTAGTCAAATTTGATTTGAAATGTATGCCCCTAGAACACCTGACAGTGCTCGCTGCATGTTGGGCCTCTGTATGTGGTCAGGCTGTGTAAAAGTGTCACACATGTGGTATCGCCATACTCGGGAGGAGTAGCAGAATATTTTGTGGGGTGTCATTTTTGCTAGGTACATGCTGTGTGTTAGAAATATTGTATAAATGGACAACCTTGTGTAAAAAAATAATCATTTTCATTTTCTTTCCACATTTTCCAAAAACTTGTGGAAAATATGACATGTTCAAAAGACTTATTATGCCTCCTAGACTATACGTTGGGATGTTTTCTTTCCAAAATGGGGTCATTTTTTGAGTGTTTCTATTGTCCTGGTGCTCCAGGACCTTCAAAAGTGCAAAAGGTAGTCAAGAAATTACATGTATAACTCATGCTCCTAGAATGCTTGATGGTGCTCCCTGCATGTTGGGCCTCTGTATGTGGCCAGGCTGTGTAAAATTCTCACACATGTGGTATCGCCATGCTCAGGAGGAGTAGTAGAATGTGTTTTGAGGTGTAATTTGTGGTATGCATATGCTGGGTGTGAGAAATAATCTGTTAACCTATGACAATTTTGTGAAAAAAAAGAGAAAAAAAAATCTTCATATTGCAAAGAATTGTGGGAAAAAATTACAACTTACTAAATACCTTGGAATGTCTACTTTTCAAAAAGGGGTCATTTGGGGGATATTTGTAATTTCCTGGCTTGTTAGGGTCTCAAGAAATGAGATAGGCTGTCAGTACATCAGGTGGGATCAATATTTTTTTAAAAAAGATATGTAGCAGTATACATTTTGGCCAAAATGTATGAAGAAAAATTACTAATTTGCAAAATTTTATAACAGAAATGAAGAAAAATTCATTTTTTTACAAAATTTTCTGTCTTTTTTTAATTATAGCGCAAACATAAAAATATTATTTATATTAAATACTGCCAAAAGAAAGCTCTATTTGTGTGAAAAAAAGGACGCAAATTTCATATGGGTACAGTGTTGCATGACTGAGTAATTGTCATTCAAAATGTGAGAGCACTGAAAGCTGAAAATTGGTCTGGTTGTTAAGGGGGTTTAAGTGCACAGTGGTCAAGTGGTTAAAAACTACCTGCTTAATATTTTGGTAAAGCTACTGAAACTGGCGGCAGGTCATTTGAATCTGGACCAGGGCCTTATAAAAGGTCTTACCCCCAGAAAAGTGGTGGAAATGCTTTATTGAGTTCCTCCAGTACCTTTGAATATACTTAATCCAGTGCACAGTTTGCTCCATAGTGACCCAAGGAGTGGATTGTGCCAAGCAGCCCCAGACACAACAGTGCAGTCACCCGTACTTTAGCTCAACCTTTTTCAACCAGGGTGCCCAGGCAAAATGCCTAAAATTTTCCCACAAATTGTATACAAGCCAGCAGTTGGATCAAGCCTGTCTTTTAGTTTCACAAAACTGTTTCTCATTGTGCACCATTACAACCTTCCAACCACCAGCATTGCAGCAACCAATTACTGTATGTACTTGGTTGATAGGGAGGATGTCTGCACAGCATCTTTGTTTGCCCCTCTCATAAGCACTGGGGTCACATTAGCTGAGTGAGGAAGAGAAACGTAGGAAGAAAATAAACATTGGAAAAATGATCAGTACCTTTGGAAGAATAAATCAACTCTGCTGAAATATGTAAAACAATTAGTTTCGTTTTTTACATTTTAGAATGGAGTGCCTCTGGACTGTGCATAATTAAAGGGTGCCTTGACTGAAAAAAAGGTTGAGAAACAATGCTCTAACTCCCTCTTTTTGTCACTCACAGATCCTGGCATACGCTGGTTTTCTTTGAGCTGCAAGTTACAGGCACAGCCAAAGCTCAAAGGACAGCATTGCGACATAGAGCAATGCCGAATCAAATATCCAGTGTGAGCTGTGAGTGCACAGTGGGTCCCAACGATCCTTTGGGCCTGTGTGAGCTTCACACAGTAGAGATACACCACTAAGTTCATTGTTGAAGTTTACATACTTTTTAATAATTAAAGTGCATATTATGAAAAGCCACCCATAGAGGTGAGCTGAACCTGTTTAGAATGGCAAGCACATAGCTGCAAGATTTAATGTTTAACCCAGTCCCATACAATGGAGGAGACTGTCCTTGTATAGGATATGAGAACTTTTACACATGGATACCTTCCCATAGCTGAACAAAAAGATTAGCTCCATCGTAAAAAAAATATTGCTTAGATATTTATCTCTACCAGTTGATCAGTGCGTGAGTAGAACAGTGAATTGCAAGAAAGGGTAGCTTATTAAACTATGTCACCAAGCAGCCTTTTATATAGAATAGGACTGTTACTTCCCTACTTTTCCCCCTGCTTGTAGAAAGCTGCAGCTAAATATTTTTCTGGCTTTTCAATTCTTTTCATTGTTGCACAGCACCACCAGCAAAGGTTGAAGATCAAAGAAGGAGGCATCGTGAAGAGGAAATCATAGATTTAGGGATCCCTCAAAACTTTAGGGACCCCAAACCCTTATGGAACCCTACAGCTTTAATGCTGAGATTCTGAGTAACCAGTAAGCATCAGGAGGAGGTATTTTACACTGCTGTAACCTGCCTAGCGATAAGGAGAAGGGTCCGCCTTTCTATTGTCACAGTTGTCATGGTATTGCCTTTTGTCATAATAAACTTTTAATTGTCGGAATTTAGTGGTAGTGTGGCTCATTTCATTTCACCGTTGATTTCAGATGTGGGACAGATTGAAAACCTGTGCACCACCACGGCCGATCCTACAGAAAATACGAGCCTAGAGCTGTACCCGTGGCCAGTACCCATTTCCTACATTGTGTGACCCTAGTGACATTCTTTGTTTACTAGTCTAAGTTTAGCTTGAATTAACAAATAGAAAAATCGCCACAAGGGACATCATTTAAAGTTATTATGATGTGTCCCTTGTGCTCAGTCTTTGTGTTTTAGGCAAAACCTTCATCTTTCCAAACCCACTCACCCCTGCTGCGGTAATCATCAGATGTGGTGGGGGTTAGTACAGTTAAAGGGCTGGTAGGAGCTGTCATCAAGGGAGCTCAACTATGCCCACCCTTTCCTGCTTGATACGCCATTCATAAAAGATTGATAGCTCCGCCCCTTCTATTTGTTCTAGGCACTTGGCTGCAGCAGGATGGGTTGGGGTGCACAAGACATTTGGCACAGGGGGGCATAACGTATAAATCTTCCCTGGCTGTATTCTATTTATTTTGTTAATTTAGTTTTACGTCCATTCACACCAGCCACTACGCTACAGCGCAGTGGCTGGTGTGTGTTTTGTGATGCAGGTAGTGCTGATGCACCGATCCCAGTGCATCACACAAGTCACTTTTTTGTTTTAAATTAAATGTCACACAGTTTTTCAGCACACACCGCGGCGTCTGCACACTACCACGATGCAGTAATGTGAACTGGCCACACTGGAGACCAGGCATTTTGACTTTTCTTGAGGTGGGGTGCTGTGGTGCTGTGCGATTGTGCTGGAATAGCCACCCACCACACTGGGTGTGAATGTACACTTAAGATGAATATTAGAGTGAGGATATTAGGAATCTAATATTAATACTAGAAAACTGTAAGGCCTCATGCACAGTGGATGTTTTTGGACGTTTTTATAGCTACTGTTTTTAGCTTCAGACGTTTTTTTCTACAGTCAATAAACTCCCCATCATGTTATCCTATGTATCCATGCACACATAGGCTGTTATCAACTGGTTTTGGCTGGGACATTTTTGAGCTATAAAGGCTAGAGGGTTCTGAGAGATGTTTTTCAGCTGTAAAAGCTCAAAAATGCGCAAAAAATGCGGCTCACCAATGTTTTTGGATGTTTTAGATCCATTGAGTGGGAAAAAAGAGAAAAAAAAGCTTCTACTCAAAAACGCTAGTGCAAAACGCTGATAACAGCTGAAAAACTCACTACAAAGCTCCTGGTGTTTTTAGAATGTCCAGTGTGCATGACGCCTAAAAGTATTTTCATATGTACAGTATGTGTATTTTGTTTTAGATTTATTTCCACATGTGTTGCACCCCCTTTGTAAAGTCCTGTACTTCCTGTCTGTCTACCCCATGCTGCTCAGCTGAAATTTCGGACTGCCTTGTTTTCTCAGTTATTAGAGTTTTCATTGTATTCTGTTGTGTTGAGATATCAGTTTAGATCATAGTGGAAAGGGCTGGGCTCCCCTGCTGAGTAACCTAAACACAGATGAATGTTGTCATTATTTCTCACCTTCAGTGACTGTGAAAATAATATAATGGCCAAAGTCAATGGACATGTGCACACAAATGTAATGGGGGACTAAAATGAATGCAGGATCATGCAGACAGGAAGTTGCGGTGTAAGAAATGGATGTAATGGTGCTTAAAGTGCAAATGCACTTAGATGCATATATGTCTGTATGCATTTACATCAGTAAAATACGTCTTCCTCTACCTCTAGCTCCCATTTAATCCCAGAATTCCCCTTGTGCGCTTAAATTTGTTTATGTAAATAAACCTGGTGCTTTTTTGTTTGCTGCTTGCTGCTCTTGAGAGATGTTTGCTTGTATCTAGCTGAACAGGTATCCTTTACCCTATTGATTGATCAAGCATTGTTGCTGGTGAGAAGAAGAAGTTTGAGTGAGTTGATGAGAAGAGACCTAGGCATCGCTGATGGGCACATCCCTTGGTGTCTCAGCAGTTGGCAAGTGGTACCCTTGTACTAAAGTATTGACACCATCGTAAATATCCAAAGAAGGCTTTTAACTTTATCTGGATATCTATTTCGACTTTTGACAATGCACTAGAAATTCTGCAACCACGTCTTACCCATTTGGATACCATATTTACTGAGGAACAATTATTGGTCATACTCAGTTATGTTCAGATCGTATAATGTGAATGTAAACATCAGCTACAGTGCCTTGAAAAAGTATTCATACCCTTTCATTTTTTTTACATTTTGTCATGTTACAACCAAAAACGTAAATGTATTTTATGGGGATTTATGTGATAGACCAACACAAAGTGGCACTTAATTGTGAAGTGGAAGGAAATTGATAAATGGTTTTCAAAATATTTTACAGATAAATATCTGAAAAGTGTGGCGTGCACTTGTATTCAGCTCCCTTTTCTCTGATACCCCTAACTAAAATCTAGTGGAACCAATTGCCTGCATAAGTCACCTAACTAGTAAATAAGTCCACCTGTGTGCCAAGGAACACACCAGACAGGTCAGGGATAAAGTTAAGGAGAAGTTTAAAGCAGGATTAGGTTATAAAAAAAATCCCAAGCTTTGAACATGTCACACCTATCAAGACATGGCCGTCCACCTAAACTGGCAGGCCTGGCAAGGAGAGCATTAATCAGAGAAGCAGCCAAGAGGCCCATGGTAACTCTGGAGGAGCTGCAGAAGTCCACAGTTCAGGTGGGAGAATCTGTCCACAGGACAACTATTAGTTGTGCACTCCACAAATCTGGCCTTTATGGAAGAGTGGCAAGAAGAAAGCCATTATTGCAAGAAAGCCATAAGTAGTCCCATTTGCAGTTTGCGAGAAGCCGTGTGGGGGACACAGCAAACATGTGGAAGACGGTGCTCTAGTCATATGAGACCGAAATTTAACTTTTTGGCCTAAAAGCAAAACGCTATGTGTGGCAGAGCATTAACACTGCACATAACGCTGAATACACCACCATGGCAGCATCATGTTGTGGGGATGCTTTTCTTCAGCAGGGACAGGGAAGCTCTTCAGAGTTGATGGGAATATGGATGGAGCCAAATACATAGCAATCTTAGAAGAAAGAGTCTGCAAAAGACTTGAGACTGAGGCGGAGGTTCACCTTCCAGCAGGACAACGACCCTAAACATACAGCCAGAGCTACAATGGAATGGTTTAGATCAAAGCATATTAATGTGTTAGAATGCCCCAGTCAAAGTCCAGACCTAAATCCAGTTGAGAATCTGTGCCAAAACTTGAAAATTGCTGTTCACGGACGTTCTCCATCCAATCATACAGAAGTTGAGCTAGTTTGCAAAGAAGAATGGGCAAAAATTCACTCTCTATGGGTGTGCAAAGCTGGTAGAGACATACCCAAAAAAGACTTGAAACTGTAATTGCAATGAAAGATGGTTCTACAAAGTATTGACACCACACTTTTCAGATATTTATTTGTAAAAAGATTTTTTTCAAGGTGTATGAATACTTTTTCAAGGCATTGTATATACAGTATCTCACCAAAGTGGGTACACCCCTCACATTTTTGTAAATATTTTATTATATGTTTTCATGTGACAACACTAAAGAAATTACACTTCGCTACAATGTAAAGTAGGGAGTGTACAGCTTGTATGACAGTGTAAATTTGCTGTCCCCTCAAAATAACTCAACACACAGCCATTAATGTCTAAACTGCGGGCAACAAAAGTGAGTACACCTCTAAGTGAAAATGTTCTAATTGGGCCCAAAGTGTCAATATTTTGTGTGGCCACCATTATTTTACAGCACTGCCTTAACCCTCTGGGGCATAGAGTCATCAGAGCTTTACAGGTTACCACTGGAGATCTCTTCCACTCCTCCATGATGACATCATGGAGCTGGTGGATGTTAGAAACCTAGAGCTCCTCCACCTTCCGTTTGAGGATGCCTCACAGATGCTCAATAGGGTTTAGGTTTGGAGACATGCTTGGCCAGTCCATGACCTTTACCCTCATGTTCTTTAGCAAGGTAGTGGTCATCTTGGAGATGTGTTTGGAGTCATTATCATGTTAGAATACTGCCCTGCGGCCCAGTCTCTGAAGGGAGGGAATCATGCTCTGCTTCAGTATGTCACAGTACATGTTGGCATTCATGATTCCCTCAATGAACTGTAGCTCCCCAGTGCTGGCAGCACTCATGCAGCCTCAGGCCACGACACTCCCTCCACCATGCTTGACTTGTCTTTGTACTTCTCACCTGGTTGCTGCCACACACGCTTGACACCATCTGAACCAAATAAGTTTATAATGGTCTCATCTAATGGTCTCATCAGACCACAGGACATCGTTCCAGTAATCCATGTCCTTAGTCTGTTTGTCTTCAGTAAATTGTGGGCTTTCATGTGCATCATCTTTAGAAGAGGCTTCCTTCTGGGATGACAGCTATGCAGACCAATTTGATGCAGTGTGCGGCTTAGGGTCTGAGCACTGACAGGCTGATCCCCCTCCCCTTAAACCTCTGCAGCAATGCTGGCAGCACTCATATGTCTATTTCCCAAAGACAACCTCTGGATATGACGCTGAGCACGTGCACTCAACTTCTTTGATCGACCATGGAGAGGCCTGTTCTAAGTGGAACCTGTCCTATTAAACCGCTGTATGGTTTTGGCCACTGTACTGCAGCTCAATTTCAGGCTCTTGGCAATCTTTTTATAGCCTAGGTCATCTTTATGTAGAGCAAGAATTATTTTTTTCAGATCCTCAGAGAGTTCTTTGCCATGAGGTTTCATGTTGAACTTCCAGTAACCAGTATGAGAAAGTGAGAGCGATAACACCAAATTTAACACACCTGCTCCCCATTCACACCTGAGACCTTGTAACACTAACGATTACCATGACACCCGGAAGGGAAAATGGCCCAATTTGGACATTTTCACTTAGTCGTGTACTCAATTTTGTTGCCAGCAGTTTAGACATTAATGGTTGTGTGTTGAGAGTTTGAGGGGACAGCAAATGTACACTGTTATACAAGCTGTACACTCACTACTTTACATTGTAGCAAAGTGTCATTTCTTCAGTGTTGTCACATGAAAAGATATAATAAAATACAGTATTTACAAAAATGTGAGGGGTGTACTCACTTTTGTGAGATACTTTATATAACCACACAATCCCATATACAAAATCCTTCACCCATAGTTGATCCAGAGGAAGGCAAAAAAACACAGCAAAGCATGATCCAATTTGCTATAGCGGGGGAAAAAAATCCTTCCTGATCATCTGAGAGGCAATCGGATTTTCCCTGGATCAACTCTACCTAAAAATGTTAGTACCCAGTTATATTATTTACATTAAGGAAAGAATCCAGGCTTTTTTAAAGCAATCTACTGTGCTGGCCAGAACCACTTCTCATGTTCACAGCTCTTACTGTAAAGAAACCTTTCCGTATTTGGAGATGAAATCTTTCTTCCGCTAGACATAAAGAGTGCCCCCTTGTCCTTTGTTATGACCTTAAAGTGAATAATTTAACACCAAGTTCACTATATGGACCACTTATGTATTTGTACATGTTGATCATATCCCCCCTTAATTTCCTCTTTTCAAGAGAGAATAAATTCAGATCCTCTAATCTTTCCTCATAGCTGAGCAGCTCCATGCCTCTTATTAGTTTGGTTGCCCTTCTCTGCACTCTCTCCAGTTCCCCGATATCCGTTTTGTGAACTGGTGCCCAAAACTGAACTGCATATTCCAGACGAGGTCTTACTAATGATTTGTACAGGGGCAAAATTATATCTCTCTCTCTGGAGTCCATACCCTCTTAATACAACAAAGGATTTTGCTCGCTTTGGAAACCACAGCTTGGAATTGCATCCCATTATTAAGCTTATTATCTACCAAAACCCCTAGATCCTTCTCCACTATGGATTCCCCCAGTTGTACTTCCCCTAGTATGTATGATGCATGCATATTCTTAGTCCCCAAGTGCATAACTTTACATTTATAAACATTAAACCTCATTTGCCACATAGTCGCCCAATTAAACAGTGCATTGAGGTCTGATTGTAAGTTGGAGACATTCTGTAAGGACGTTATTCCATTGCATAACTTGGTGTCACCTGCAAACACTGAAATTGTACTTTTAATCCCAGACCCTATATCATTTATAAATGTATTGAGAATTAAGGGCCCCAACACTGAACCTAGTATGCCTGCAGTCTCTGACTATCTCTTGTATTATGTCTGCATTCTCTGACCATCTCTTGTATCATGTCTGCAGTCTCTGACCGCCTCTTGTATCATGTCTGCAGTCTCTGATCATCTCTTGTATCATGTCTACAGTCTTTGACCATCTCGGGTATCATGTCTGCAGTCTCTGATCATCTCTTGCATCATGTCTGCAGTCTCTGACCATCTCCTGCATCATGTCTGCAGTGTCTGACCATCTCCTGTATTATGTCTGCATTCTCTGACCATCTCTTGTATCATGTCTGCAGTCTCTGACCGCCTCTTGTATCATGTCTGCAGTCTCTGATCATCTCTTGTATCATGTCTACAGTCTTTGACCATCTCGGGTATCATGTCTGCAGTCTCTGATCATCTCTTGCATCATGTCTGCAGTCTCTGACCATCTCCTGCATCATGTCTGCAGTGTCTGACCATCTCCTGTATTATGTCTGCATTCTCTGACCATCTCTTGTATCATGTCTGCAGTCTCTGACCGCCTCTTGTATCATGTCTGCAGTCTCTGATCATCTCTTGTATCATGTCTACAGTCTTTGACCATCTCGGGTATCATGTCTGCAGTCTCTGATCATCTCTTGCATCATGTCTGCAGTCTCTGACCATCTCCTGCATCATGTCTGCAGTCTCTGACCATCTCCTGTATCATGTTTGCAATCTCTGAGCATCTCCTGTATTATGTCTGCAGTTTCTGACCATCTCCTGTATCATGTCTGCAGTCTCTGACCATCTCCTGTATCATCTGCAGTCTCCGATCATCTCTTGTATCATGTCTACAGTCTTTGACCATCTCCGGTATCATGTCTGCAGTCTCTGACCATCTCTTGTATCATGTCTGCAGTCTCTGACCATCTCCTGTATCATGTCTGCAGTCTCTGATCATCTCTTGTATCATGTCTGCAGTCTCTGACTCTCTCCTGTACTATGTGTGCAGTCTCTGACCATTTCCTGTATCATGACTGCAGTCTCTGATCATCTCTTGTATCATGTCTGCAGTCTCTGACCATCTCCTGTATTATGTCTGCAGTCTCTGACCATCTTTTGTATCATGTCTGCAGTCTCTGCCCATCTCTTGTATCATGCCTGCAGTCTCTGACCATCTCTTGTGTCATGTCTGCAGTCTCTGACCATCTCTTGTATCATGTCTGTAGTCTCTGACCATCTCTTGTATCATGTCTGCAGTCTCTGATCATCGTTTGTATCATATCTGCAGTCTCTGATCATCACTAGTATGATGTCTGCAGTCTCTGACCATCTCCTGTATCATGTCTGCAGTCTGCAATATATATATTTGATTAAAGAAAAATTGGTTAGGGAACATTTTTATAAACTGTGAATTCATAGGTCATAGGATTTAAAACGCTTAGTATATGCAATTTATACAGTTCATTTTTATCACTTTAATTATTTTTTCCATTGTGGGTGTGAGTGGGGCCTCATGTCTCAGATTGGCCTAAGGCCTCACAAAGCCTAGAGCCACCTCTGCTTCCAACTTCACCGGCCTGTTTCACTGACACAGCAACATGTGGGATCCCTTCTGAATCTTGCATCCTTCCCAGACTGTCTCTCTCACTCCAAATTGCTCCAGGCTGCCTCAACAGTTCACCAGGGGTATGTTGCTCACCCACTCTTTTAGTTTCTCCCTGATGATCTCTTCCGGATAGTGTTACATAGAAACATAAAAAAAGTGACGGCATCTGCCCTTTTTTTTGTTTTTGTTTTTTTTCCCATTAACCTTGTTGCCCGACTATAGATTTATGTTTATCCCAAGCATGTTTGAAGACATTTACTGTTGACTGTCTCACAACCTCTGTTGGTAGTTTATTCCAATCATCAACCACCCTTTCAGTAAAATAATACTTTCTAAGATTAGTTTTGAACGTCCCTCCAGTTAGTTTGAGGTCATGTTCCCATGTTCTTGATTTTGGTTTCATATTGAAATGACTGCCCTCCTGAACCTTATTCACCCCCTTGATGTATTGAAAGGTTTCAATCATGTCTCCCCTTTCCCTTCTTTCCTCCAGACTGTACATATTAAGTTCCTGAAATCTCTCTTGATTTATCCCCCAGACCTTTCACCATTTTTGTTACCCGTCTCTGAACTCGTTCTTATCAATATCTTTTTGTAAGTGAAGCCTCCAGAACTGGACACAGTAAGATCTATATAGAGGAACCAGAACCTCCTTCCTCCTGCTGGTGATCCCTCTACTGATACATTCCAGAAATCTATTTGCTTTTCTCACTGCCTGGTCACACTGTTTGCTCATTTTGCAATCATCTGAAATAAGCACCCCCAAATCTTTTTCTTCTGTAGTGCTGGCTAACACTGTATCCCCAATGCTGTACTCTCTAAGGGGATTCTTATTCCCTAGGTGCATTTTTTTACATTTAGAAATATTGAACTGCAGTCTCCACTGCTTTGACCAATCTTTCAGCAATGCCAAATCATGTTCCATATTACAGACACCTCCAGGGATATCAACCCTATTACACACCTTTGTATCATCAGCAAAGAGACATACCTTGCCCAACAAACCTTAAGTTAGATCACTTACATATAGGTTAAATAGAACAGGACCCAGTACAGAGCCTTGTGGTACCCCACTAGTGACTGGTCTCTGTTCTGAGTGAACCCCATTTACAACCACACTCTGGGATATATCCTTTAGCCAACTGCATATCCACTGAACCACCCAAGGGTTAAGTCCCAGCTTGTACAACTTTTGTATTAGATCATTATGTGGATCTGTATCAAATGCCTTGCTGAAATCAAGATACGCTCCACGGTCCACAGCACCACCCTGGTCCAAAACACTGGTAATATAGTTGCTCCTGTTGTCCTTTCCGCTCACCCCTGTGTCATCCCCCCCCCCCCAGACTGGGACCTCCCCTGACCATGACAACCTCCACACTACTCTATCTTCAGTTTCTCCACCCAAACTCCTCCTCCCTCCCAGGGCTGACCCATGCTATTTAAGAAGGCCTGCCACCTGCCAATCCAGATTGGAGATTGGTCAGAGCTTCCCAAAAAGCCCAGATAGCTCCACCTTTGGATTCACTCCCTCTTTCTAGCATTTTCTAGACTTCAGAGGGAGGAACTTTCCCAGACATGTCGCTACCCACAGTCAACCCACCTTCCTGGGCCACTCCCCCGCCCAGAATAACAATAATCAGGCCTGCACAAAGTCAGGCCTGACAAAATATTCCCTCTCCTGACAAAAAAAAACCTCTCTCTAAAGCACCTACCTAACTAGACTACCTAAGTTGCGATACATTTTCCCAATGAAGTCATAGACAGCAATAAAAACCTGGAAGCAGTTCTAGCCCTTCAGTACGCTATGCAAAACTAAAATAAGAAAAAACTTTTGTCAGGAGTTGGGCTTTAAGAATAAATAATAAAAAAATAGATGAGCATGATTTAAGAAGCACAGTGCCACTATTCTAATGTAGCACCCTCCTAGTTCACAGTAAGCTGCTAGGCACTGTAAATTTAGTTCCGTTCATCTGTAAACAATGAGGCAGGGATTGATTGCTTAGGGTTGTTTAGGGATACACAGGCTGTTATTCTGCTACTTTCCCCTGTCTTCTAGAAACTTCTAGAAGTTTAGTGGGGGGGGGGGGAGCAGGACAGACAGTCTAAATATTTAAGGTAGGTTCACACATGTTCAATGCAAATTTCCCCACGGTTTTCACTGCAAATTTCAAAAGCAGCTGTTCAGCGGTTCAGCTTAGATTTAGATGCAGTTAGATGTGAATTTCTGGAGCCGGCAGCAACCAGCGCCTTTAATGTTGGAAGCCGGCTGCTGCTTCCTTAACAATGGATGACCCATCAGCTGTCAGCGAGGATCCCTGCTGACAGCAGATTGTAAAAAAAAATATTGCCGGCAATAAGAAATTGTAAAAAAAACGGCGTGGGGGTCCCACCCCAATCCATACCAGGCCCTTTTTTGTCTGGTATGGATTTTAAGGGTAACCTCATACCAAAATTGTAAAAAAAAAGCAGCGTGGGGCTGGGGTGCTATGGGGCAGGGGGGCTCTACCCCCCACCACAAAGCATCTTGTCCTCATGCTGATCGGGACAAGGGTCTCTTCTCCATAACCTTGGCCAGTGGTTGTGGGGGTCTGTGGTCAGGGGGCTTATTAGAATCTGTAAGCCCCTTTTAACAAGAGGGCCCCTAGATCCTGCCTCCTCATGTGAATGAGTATGGGATACATTGTGCCCCTACTCATTCACCAAAAAGGGTGTCAAAAAGAAATAAAAACACAGAGACAGTTGTTGACAATTTATTTATTAAAAAAAGAAAATCAATGTCCACTGGTGTGCAGGCATCATGATTGACAATGGATCTATACCAAGGGGACATTGTTATTGTTTTTTTTAACCACTTCAGCCCTGTAAGGATTTGCCCCCTTCCTGACCAGAACATTTTTAGCGATATGGCACTGCGTTGCTTTAATTGACAATTGCGCGGTCATGCGACTCTGTACCCAAACAAAACTGATCTTTTTTTCCAAGAAATATAGCTTTCTTTAGGTGGTATTTGATCACCTCTGCGGTTTTTATTTTTTGTGCTATAAACAAAAAAGAGCGACAATTTTGAAAAAAAAAACAATATTTAACTTTTTGCTATAATATATATCCAAAAAAAAAAAACATTTCTTCATCAGTTATGGTCCGATATATTTTCTTCTACATATTTTTGGAAGAAAAAATTGCAATAAGCATATATTGATTGGTTTGCGCAAAAGTTATAGCGTCTACAAACAATGGGAATAGATTTATGGCGTTTTTATTTATTTTATTTTTTTTTACTAGTAATGGTGGTGATCTGCGTTTTTTAGCGGGACTGTGATATTGCAGATCGGACACTTTTGACACTTTTTTGGGACCATTGACATTTATACAGCGATCAGTGCTATAAATAGCCACTGATTACTGTATAAATGTCACTGGCAGGGAAGGGGTTAACACTAGAGGGCGATCAAAGGGTTAAATGTGTTCCCTGTCAGTGTGTTCTAACTGTGTGGGGGCTGGGGTGACTGGGGGAGGAGAGAGATCACTGCTCCCATTTACTGGGAACAGATGATCACTCTCCTCTACCCTGTCAGAACGGAGATCTGCTTGTTTACACTTGCAGATCCCCGTTCTGTCACTGCGGGGGAGCAATCATGGCTGGCTGGCGGACATCAGGTCCACCCCACCCGTTGATTGGCTCCCCCACTATCCATTGACCACGCGAGCGTGCCTCCGGCGGCACGTGCTCACCCACAATACACTCTCCTGCGCCCGCCGTCATATGAAGCTGATTTGCACAGGAGAGCCGAACTGCCGCCACCAAACAACGGCTGGTGGTCGGCAAGTGGTTAATAAAAGAACTGTCTCAGAGTTTTTATTTCTTTTTGATGCTTTTTTTGGTGAGTGAATAGGGGTGGTTCACATGGGGGGGTGGGATCTGGGGCCCCCTTGGTAAAGGGGCTTACAGCTTTTGATAAGCCCCCTGCCCGCAGACCCCCCTTCCCCAAAACACTCATCCCATGCTGAAGGCATGTGGCCTGGTATGGTTTGGGGGGGCGCTTGTTTGTCTCCCCCCTTTCCTGGCTTGCTAGGCTGCATGCCAGGTAAGGGTCTGGTATGGAGGGTTCCCCTTAAAATACATACCAGACCAGGGTCTGGTATGGATTTGGGGGGGGGACCCCACGCTTTAAAAAAAAAAAAAAATGTGTGTGGGGTTCCCCTTAAAATCTGTACCAGACCTAAACGGGCCTGGTATGGATTGGGGGGGACCCCCATGCTGTTTTTTTTTTTGGATAGAATTTGTGTTCATAACTGATGACATGTGCGATTCTGATGCATTCCCATAGAAGGCAATAGCCGGAAATTTGCATCTGAACTGAACCAGGAAAACGCACAGGACTCTTTTTCAATTCACAGCAAATTTGCACTGTCGCTGCACCGCATATATATAAACAGGCTCCGTAGAGAAGGCTGCTGGTTCACATGTCATGCAAATCAGATGCGCATATATGTGAATTGAGCTTTATTGAACTCCAGCCAATCCCTGGGAAGGTGTGCGGAGAAGGTGGAGGGAGAGCCCATAAGTAGTCTGAGGCCTGGCAGCATAAAGGCAGAGTTCCTGGGTCCAGTCCATCAGGGCAAGATCCCTGTGCAGGGGCTCTGCCCCTGGGCAAATAGAGACAGAGAAGAAGCCAGAGGAGTCTTTGAAGACATCAAGGTCCCAGCTAGGCTTAGCTGGGTGGCCTACCAAGAGAACTGTGTCCAGAGACTGAGCAGAGCCTGAAGGGAGTTGGAGGGGGAAGCCAAACCATTCTTGGACTGAGTGAATAACTGATCCTGCTATACAAAGTGACTGTGGGGTGGTCTAACGCCCCCATTCAAGTACAATGCAGCAAGAAGTTGTGCAAAACAGCCAGGAGCATGCAAAACTAATTAGAAATTTGCCCAGTACAGCCAGGGGTTGTACAACAGCCAATAGAGTACAGTGCAATCAAAGGCTGTGCAATATAGCCTGCATTTTTGCACAGAGCAGCCAGAAGCCAAGCAGTCCTCAAGTTGTTCTACAGTTCTGGGGATATCCCATGCTCCCCAACCCTATCCAAGTTACTGTTCTAAAAAACCCTAAACAAAGCCACTAGACTGATCTTTGAGCCAGAGCAAGAATGCCAAAAATGCATTGTGCCTGGCTGTGTATGCTGTGAGTGGGGAAAATAGGCCCAAATTACCAGCGCCTCCTGTGGGGGTAGCCCTACAGTACTGACATGATACTATTGCAGTGCTATGAATTCTCTTTGGACATTTGGGAATTAGCTGCATTTTGAGGTTTTCCCTATGGTGTTTCATGAGTTGCAGGGCATAGTGGGTGACCCCAAGTTTCACTTGGAAGTTGACAGCAATGCATATGCATTCTCAATAAGCCATATCCTTAAAATAAATTGGCTATGCCAATTTGTCTCCACAACACACTTAACATGCTGCTCTATTACCACCCTATAAATAATTTCCCTGTCTCTGACTACCTTTAATGGAAACCTGTACTTTGCCTATAATAGGCAAAGCAACATGCTTAGTTTAGAACAGGGATCATAATAAGCCAGCACTTACCTTCCATGTACTCCCCCACCACTCTGATCCACTGCCAGACCCTTTAGTAAACATCCAGGTTTTTGGAGGATAAGACGATTCCTCTGCATTCAAATCATGCCAGTGCTTGGTACAAGCAGCAGTCACCAGGCTTGTTCTCTGTTATATCTGTGTCATATCTGTATGTCATATTTGTGTCATATCTGTGGGGGTGCATCCACAGCCCTTATAGCACTAGACAGCTGATTGGAACAATAGGGGAGTGTGAGTAGGGTAAGTACCTGCTGTTTAAAGGAAAACTCCACTTTCATGGAAAAAATACTGTATATAGCACATAAAAAATAATATAGCATATACAATTGCTAGACAAACCATATTGTAATTTATGTAATTAAAAATGGCCTTTCCTTTTAAGTCTTCAGCTGATGTAGTTCTCTGTAAAATTCAATGCAATATGGCAAAATGGAGATGATCTGTACACCACTGGTGTATGGAACAACGCCAGAAATGTAATTTCCTGCTTGTGTGATTGGCTTACTGATTGTCCCATAAACCTACACTAAGATACAAGTTAAATTTTAGGCACCACCTGCAATAGGAGTTTAAGTTTTAGTGAGATGCTCCCCAAAGGTTAAATATTTCTAAAGGGATGCTGACACTGCAGCTGTTTTCATCAGAGCACTAAGAGTGCACCAGCTCATTAGAATGAACCAGTCTCTTCCATTGAGATGCAGTCTGCAAAGGGCATGGTGAAACAAACAGCTACAGTTGTGCTTGAAAGTTTACATACCCCGGCAGAATTTATGATTTCTTGGCCATTTTTCAGAGAATATGAATGATAACACAAAAACATTTCTTTCACTCAGGGTTAGTGTTTGCCTGAAGCCATTTACTATCAATCAACTGTGTTTACTCTTTTTAACCACTTCTGCCCCGGAAGGATTTCACACTTTAGGACCAGAGCACTTTTTGCGATTTGGCACTGCGTCGCTTTGACTGACAATTGCGTGGTCGTGCGACACTGTACCCAAACAAAATTTGCGTCCTTTTTTTACCACAAATAGAGCTTTCTTTTGGTAGTATTTGATCACCTCTGTGTCATTTCTGATCACCGCTATAAACAAAAGAAGAGCGACAATTTTGCAAAAAAAGCCACATTTCTTACTTTTTGCTAAAATACAAATCCAAAAAAATATATAAAAAATTTTTTTTCATTGGTTTTGGCCGATTTATATTCTTCCTCATATTTTTGGTAAAAAATGTTTTTGATTAGTTTATTGAAAAAGTTTATTGATTGGTTTGCGCAAAAGTTGCCGTGTTTGCAAACCATGAGAATTAATTTATGGGGTTTTTATTATTTTTTTTTATTTGTTACTAGTAATGGCGGCGATCTGTGATTTTAATCGGTACTGCGATAGTGCAGCTGACATGTCGGACCATTTTGACACTTTTTTGGGACCATTGGCATTTATACAGCGATCAGTCCTATAAAAATGCACTGATTACTGTGTAAATGCCATTGGCAGTGAAGGGGTTAACCTGCAGGGGTGCCCTAAGGGTTAACTGTGTTCCCTGGGTGTGTTCTAACTGTATGGGGGCTGGGCTGGTAGGGGGAGGGGAGTGATCATGGCTTCCATATGCAGGAAGCCTGTGATCACAGCCCTTCCCCCTCTGTCAGAAAGAAGTTCCGTGTTTACTTACATGGACCTCCGTTCTCTCACAGCTGGGGAGACATCACGGTTAGCCGGCAGAGATCGAGTCCGCCCTACCCGCTCCCTGGCTCCCCCGGAACACTGCGAGCGTGCCTCCAGCGGCGCATGTGCTCACAGTGCGGGATCTCGCAGCCGCCATCATATGCCGGCGGTTTGCGATAACGTGCCGTCTTGTCGCCGTCAGACTGCGGTCGGCAAGTGGTTAAATCATAATGACAACACAAACTACCCCAATTGACCCGGATCAAAAGTTTACATACCCCAGTTCTTAATAACCTGTATTGCCCCCTTTAACATCAATGACAGCTTGAAGCCTTTTGTGGTATTTGTGGAGACTCTTTATCTTCTCAGATGGTAAAGCTGCCCATTCCTCTTGGCAAAAAGCCTCCAGTTCCTGGAAATTCTTGGGCTGTCTTACATGAACTGCACGTTTGAGATCTCCCCAGAGTGACTCAGTGATATTGAGGTCAGGAGACTGAGATGGCCACTCCAGAACCTTCACTCTATTCTGCTGTAGCCAAGGACAGGTCGACTTAGCCTTGTGTACTGGATCATTGTCATGTTGGAATGTCCAAGTATGTCCCATATGCAGCTTCCTGGCTGGTGAATGCAACTGTTCCTCCAGTATTTTTTAATAACATACTGCATTCATCTTGCCATCAATTCTGACCAAATTTCCTGTGCCGTTGTAGCTCACACATCCCCAAAACATCAGCGATCCACCTCCGTGTTTCACAGGCCTTGTTGACTCCTCTCCAAATGTAGGGTTTATGGTTGTGGCCAAAAGGCTCAATTTTGGTCTTATCACTCCAAATGATTTTGTTCCACAAGGTTTGAGACTTGTCTCTGTGCTGTTTGGCGTATTGTAAGCGGGATACTTTGTGGCATTTTGCATAGTAATGGCTTTCTTCTGGCAACTCGACCATGCAGCCTATCTTTCTTCAAGTGCCTCCTTATTGTGCATCTTGAAAAAGCCGCACCACATGTTTTCAGAGAGTCCTGAAGTTATTTGTGGCTTTTTCTTTGCATCCCAAACAATTTTCCTGGCAGTTGTGGCTGAAATTTTAGATGGTTTACCTCAGTGGTTCTCAACCCTGTCCTCAAGTACCCCCAACAGGCCATGTTTTGGGAATTTCTCTTAGATAAAATAGCTGTCCAAAATACCAAGCCATTGACTGATTTAAAACACCTGTGCAAGATAAAGGAAAACCTGCAAACATGGCCTGTTGGGGGTACTTGAGGACAGGGTTAAGAAACACTGGTCTACCTGACGTGGTTTGGTTTCAACAGAAACTCTCATTTTCCATTTCTTGATTAGAGTTTGAACACTGCTGATTGGCATTCTCAAGTCATTGGATATCTTTTTATATCCCTTTCCTGTTTTTTTTACAGTTCAACTACCTTTTCCTGCAGATCCTTTGATCATTATTTTACTTTCCCCATGACTCAGAATCCAGAAACATCAGTGCAAACAGATCACAGGTGAGGATGGTTACCTTTAATAGCCATTCAAACCCCTTTGCGTCAACTTGTGTACATGTTATCAGGCCAAAATTACTAGGGTATGTAAACTTTTGATCAGGGTCATTGGGGTAGTTTCTGTTGTCATTATGATTTAAAAAGAGTAAACACAGTTGATTGATAATAAATGGCCTCAGCCAAACACTAACCACAAGTGCAAGAAATGTTTTTGTGTTAAAATGGCCAAGAAATCATAAATTCTGTAAACTTATGAGGACAACTGTATATACTGTATAGAGTGGTCAGCATAAATAAATACACCCCTTTTGAAAAGTAAGATTTTAATCACTATCTTAATGAACACAAGAACAATTTGACAAAACTGAGTATTATAGAACATTTGTTTAGCTCATCAAATGAAAATAAGGATAATAATATTACTTAGATTACCAAATCTTCAGTTTTCCTCTAGTCACAACAAAAACTATTACATCTAGTATTTTGTATGACCTCCATGATTTGTAAGGACAGCACCAAGTCTTCTAGGCATGGGATGAAGTTGGCGACTTATTGCAACATCTATCTTTTTCCATTCTTCAAGAACAATCTCTTTTAGAGCCTGGATTCTGAATGGAGAGTGATGTTCAACTTGTCTCTTACCCACAGGTGTTTGATTGGGTTCAGATCAGGAGACATACTTGGCCACTGAATCACTTTCACCCTGTTCTTCTTCAGAAATGCAACGGTGGCCTTAGATGTGTGTTTTGGATCATTGCCATGTTGGAAAAGTGCACGACGACCGAGGGCAAGGAGTGATGGTAGCATCTTCACTTTCAATATAGAGCAGTACATCTGTGAATTCATGATACCATCAATGAAATGTAGCTCCCCGACACCAGCAGCACACACAGAAGGGCACTGCCACCACCATGTTTCACTATAGGCATCATGCATTTTTCTTTGTACCCCTCACCTTTGCAACGCCATAAAGTTTTGAAGCCATCAGTTCCAAAAACATTCTCTTGGTCTCATCGCTCCAGAGTACAGAGTCCCAGTAATCTTCTTCTTTTTCAGCATGGGCCCTGGCGAGTTCTAGATGGGTTTTTTTGTGAATGGGCTTTAGGAGAGGCTTCCTTCATGGATGACACCCATGCATGCCATTCCTCTGCAGTGTCCCCCTATTGTGTCACAGGAAACAATCACCCCAGTTTGGCTTTCTACTTCTTATCTAACTGCAGTGAACCTGCATGGCGATTTTATTCAACCCTTCTCATCGCTCCTGTCGAGATGTTAACTTCCTTGGATGGCCTGGACGTCTCTGTGAGATGGTTGCAGTTCCATCTTTGTTAAATTTTTGTTTCGCTTTTGCTACAGTATGTACTTATCTGAATGATAAGTAAAGCTTTGCTGATCTTCTTGTAGGCCTCACCTTTCTTGTGTAAAGAAATTATTCTTTTTCTCAGGCTTTGTGACATTTCTCTTCCATGTGGTGCCATTGCTGATAGCATGAAATGGGAAGGGGTTTTCTTAGTTAAAGTGGATCTAAACCCACCGATCACCCTGCGTAAACTAAAGGCACAATATTAAGCTGTCCATATGTATAAACCTCCTGCATGTGTCTTTAACTTTACAGTCTTACTCCCTTCAGGTGTAGGAGCCCCGCAAACTCTGGACTCAGTGGGCAAGTCTCTTTGCAGACGCTCGGGGGTCGGAGTCATGATGTCACATGGCTCCCTGCCCACCTCTACACTCCCCGTCACCAGGCAGCGTCGCGAGGTGGAACCTTGCGCCTGGACAATGAAAAGTGCGTGCAGGTCAGTCCTTACTGTGCGCACAGCACAAGCAGAGCGGCCTTACAGCCCCCATGCACATGTCATATCTACTCGGCGATGGAGGATTCCTGGCCAGAATCATAGACACACTCCCTCTTCTCTCATGCTTGTGCATGAGAGAAAGAAATCAGACGTCAATCACAGCAGTGGGGGATTTGGCAACACAAATTTCTCCGTGTGTCGGTTTTTATCTTAGTAAAAAAAATGTAATAGGATTGCTCAGAGCTGGATTAACTCTTTGTGGCAAGACTGGGCACAGGGGACTTGACATTCTCTACTGTACCAGGCAGGGACATAGATAAGAGGGGGTTTGGAGTGTTCAAACCCCCCCAGAGCACCCTGCCAAAAAGAATGAAATGCAAGGTGTCCGTGACACCCTGCCCTGCTACCACATATGATACCAGTGACAGGGAGCCCAGCAGTCAGTGGTGAAGTGTGTGTAAGAGTAACAATAAAGCAGTCAGCATGTGTGTGAGATAATCATTAGGCATGTCACTCACTCCCTGGGCTGTCGAGCTCAGGCAGCCCGATACTATTAGGCCTCATACACACAGGCGTTTTTTACAGCCACATTTTTTAGCGTTTTTTTGCAGCTCTCCATGTTATTCAATGTCCCCATAAAAATGCTGACGTTTTTGAGCTGTAGAGGGCGTCGACTTTAGTGAGCTGTAAATAGAACGGGGGACCAGCGCGTTCCGAGGCTGTAGCGTTTTGGCGTTTATGACGCTGAGCCGGCAAAACGCCCACTAACGCTCACTAACGCCGTACCGATGTTAACCGGCGTTTTTGACTCCGGCGTTTTCAGGTTAAAAAATAGCAGAGGAATGTTTTTTTAAAAAAACCGCCTATTGACCCCGACGCTCACTAACGCGCATTAACGCTCATTAACGCCGATGCAAAATGCCGAAAAAAACACCGATTTTTCCCTGACGTCGGGCCCGACGTTTTGCTTATTTTTTTTCATACGCTTGTGTGTATGAGGCCTTAGTATCCAGGCAGCTGGGAGCGAGCAGCGCCTGTAACCTCACCCACCGCTCTCTACACCCTGTATTCCCATTGGCTTACAGTGCTGCTTCCCGACGTGGGCTTGGGGGAGGAGCTTTGTTGGGTCCTGGTGCAGAGAGCGCTAAAGGCTTGTGCAGTACTGTATAGCCACCGTATTGAACTGCTGCTGTTCAGCTCCCTCCAGCCAGGCATGTCTCTCTTTCTTCTTTGGTTGCCCCAGACCCAGAGTGAGTGCCCTCACACAGGTACCACTGCTGTGCTACACTGCTGCTGCTGGAATGCTTCTTGTAAATAGAATCCATAAGTGAGACAACACTGTGTGGCAACTGGCAAAGTATGACTGAGGTTGAGCTGACTTTTCCATTGCTTGTGTTGAGCCAACTGTCAACCATAGATGATTTAAAGTGGTTGTAAACTCTTTACAACCACTTTTTCCTACAAGTAAGCCTATAATAAGGCTTACCTGTAGGTACCATGAATATCTCCTAAACCTGCATGGTTTAGGAGATATTCACTGTATACGCATGTGCCGGTGTCATCGTCGCATGCGAACTGAAGAAATAGGCCCGCTTGGTGCCGTTTCTTCAGGGCTTTGCTGTGACCAGCGGCTCCTGCGCGCATGTGCGGGAGTGACGTCATTGTAGCTCCGGCCAATCACAGCGCCGGGGTCGTGAACCCGGAAGTAACTCCGGTGGAAGATGTTGGCCCTGTACTTGCAGTGCTGACTCCGATTCAATGCATCGTTCTAAGGTAAGTATTTCATAATGAGCTAGTATGCATCGCATCATTATGCCTTTCTCTTGCATTTTTTTTTTTTTTTCTTTACAGTTTACAGCCTCTTTAAATCTCAGCCAGTACAGCAGGGATTTGATTTATCTATGGGCAGGCTGACTGTACCCAAGTCGATCTATCAATCGACTTGGGTACAACCTGCATGTCAGATTTTCGGTATGGATTATTGCTAGTGGCTATAGCCGCTAGCAATAATTGCCACATTCTCCCAGCAGGGATGGCCCTCCCCACTGCAAGAACACAATGGGGTTGATTTACTAAAGGCCAATCCACTTTGCACTACAAGTGCACTGCTGTAGATCTGAGGGGAAGATCTGAAATGAGGGGAAACTGCTGATTTTATCATCCAATACTGTACAAGCAAAAATGCTGTTTTTTATTTTCCTTGCATGTCCCCCTTGGATCTACAGCAACTGCACTTCCAAGTGCACTTCAAAGTGCACTTGCAGTGCACATGTAGTGCAAAGTGGATTTTCCTTTAGTAAATAACCACCCCCCCGGCTCCACAGGAGGGATTCCCCCATCAACACTGACTCTGTTGATGGGGGAAATTAGTGATTTTCTTTGGTTGCAGGAAGAATTTCACACCCTCTATGGCCTTCCCTACTGAGAGTCCAACTTGGCACTGGTAGCCATGTTATGCTCACTTGGTTACCCCTCAGCTCTCTGACTCAGCAGTCAGCACCACATTACATGTCTGCCAGAGTCAGGCTGGACTGTGTGCTGCCCTCAGTGTTATGCCCTGGCCCTTTTTTATTTTTTGAAAATGGAAAGTATAAACTGTTCTGGTCAGTTCATACTGTTCTGGTCAGTTCATAGCTATGCAGATTTCATTGGCGGTGTTTGCATGGGCACAGCAGTCATTCATTTGAATGGGCTGCTGTACTGACTGAAAATGCAGGGAAAAGGTTGCTGCACTTTTTCAGAAAACAGGGTTGCAGGGAAATCACATAGTGCGGGGGGGGGGGGGTAATTAAGATTAAAGTGGAACTTCCGCTGGTTGGATTCCTCCCCCCCTCAGGTGTCACATTTGGCACCTTTCGGGGGGGAGGGGGAAGAGGACACCTGTCTTTAGACAGGTGTCCTTTTCCACACTTCCGGGAGCTCTGGCCGGCGGACGCGGCCGCTGATGTCAGCAGCCCGGCTCCCTCCTCCCTGCTCGCTCTGCTTCTGGCCGCCCGGCCAGTAGCAGAGCGCGGCAGACCTTTGCGCATGCGCGGTAAGGTGCCCGGCGTGCAGCTGTACTGCTTACAGGTCCGGGTTCCCTTACCCGCGATGGAGGCGGCTGCACCCGTCCCCCGATCCGAAGATCGGCGGCGGGTGCCGACGTCGCTGGACTCCAGGACAGGTAAGTGTCCTATTATTAAAAGTCAGCAGCTACAGTATGTGTAGCTGCTAACTTTTAATTTTTTTTTTTGACCTCGGACCTCCGCTTTAAGCCTCAATATGAATTGCACAGGAAGCACACCACATTCCTGTTCAATCCACATGCAATTCGGTGTGGTACAATTCAAGTCAATTGTTGTTAAGATTGCACTGACACCCACTGCAGATCGCATGGTAATTTTCAGTATCTGTTCTTATTCTGTATGCATGGACTCTGCTAAGTACCACTTCTCTTGTCCTGTATGCCAGGTGTACTTCTCAGTATCTGTTTTTATTCTGTATGTATGGACTCTGCACAGTATCACGTCTCTTGTCCTGTATTCTGGGTGTAATTATTTGTATCTGTTCTTATTCTATAAGTAGGGATTCTGCACAATACCACTTCTCTTGTATGCCAGGTATAATTCTCATTTTCTGTACTGGGCCACGTTCATAAAAACTGTAAGAAGGAAAAACTGAAACCAGATTCAATTTTCACAAGAACCTGAGTAAATAGAATTAAGGATGTACAGTATTGCTTATTATGGGCAACACATATAATTTTTCCTTTGTCCAGTCTTTAAGGATTTGGCACAGTTTATTTGATTATTTTTCAATGTTTTTATTGAAGTTTTTCAGGTTACACAAACAAGAGAACATCAGAAAAAAAGGGTTACATACAGGGGCGGGCGGATAGGGGTCGCAGGAGTCGCCTTGGCGACCGGGCCCCATGCTGGGGGGGCCCATAAGGGCCCCCTGTGTGCCTAGATTAGGTGAGGGGATGAGGACTGGAGCGCTCCGTTCCTCAGCTGAACGGCGCTGCAGGGAGCCTGGTCACACTGTTTACTGTGAAAGTGAAAGCAGTGTGTGCTGTGCTCTTTGTCTCCCCCTAGAGTGCAGTACCCGGCAGGAAGAGAAGAGAGAAGGTACTGACGTTTTTTTAACTTTCATGTTAACATGTTTACATGTGTGGGGGGGTAGTTAGAGGCATAGGTGGGTGTGCTGGGGGG
>BLSH010281355.1:242282-254457 GCA_018402905.1 Glandirana rugosa | reverse complement strand
ATTAGAGGCATAAGTGGGTGTGCTGGGGGGTGATTAGAGGCATAAGTGGGTGTGCTGGGGGGTAATTAGAGGCATAAGTGGGTGTTCTGGGGGGTGATTAGAGGCATAAGTGGGTGTGCTGGGGGGGGGGTGATTAGAGGCATAAGTGGGTGTGCTGGGAGGGTGATTAGAGGCATAAGTGGGTGTGCTGGGGGGGTGATTAGAGGCACAAGTGACTTGCGACCGGGCTCCGAGGAAAGGGCCCTGCCAGGGGGGCCCTTCATGGTTTCTTGCATCGGGGCCCTGAGGGTTCTAGTTACGCCACTGGTTACATATATGTAGTAAATACACAAGATCATGGATATATAGATTCGCAGGAAATCATTTGTAATTCCTAAATCGGCTTGGCTTTACACTTGTCAAACCAAAAGTGTGGTTCGTTTGAAAAACTTTACAAGTTTACATATTGGAGGGATTTTAAAATGTATGCAGTGGGACACCGGTGACGCCTCCGAAAAACCCAGACACCCCTGATGGGACCTTTCTGTGACTGTGTCGGGGCGAAGATAGTTTATATTTGAGGCTCTATCTGACCAGTTGACTGATAATTGTTTATAAATCATGCCTCCATTGCATCTTTTGGCTTAGACTTCGAGGTCTGTGTTCGTTGTGGGCTTCGTAAAGGTTTTTACTGGACAGCAAGTAAAAGTCTGCCGGTGTATGTTATGTTATACTTGCGGTAGTACCCTAGTCTGGCATGATTCCTATTTTTCAACAAAGATGGGAGAGGACCCTGTGTTGTTGGGGTATAGGGAAGGGTGTATGATGGGGTTGGGATGGCCTAGCCTACCTGTTGGCCATGTGTGACCCGATTATCTATGTTAGCTTCCCGATTATTCCCAGGTCATGTTATTGTGGGGAGGTCTGTTATTCTCTGGAATTCTTCGGTTTCAGTAAAATGTCTCCAACATGCCCAGGTTTTATCGAATTTAGCTGGATTCTCTCTTGCCTGATGTACCAAGTCTTCCATTACAGCTGTTTTGCCTAATCGTTTCAGCCATTCGGAAATGGTCGGGGGGAGCTCTTTTTCCAATGGACCGGTATGCACATTTTGGCTGCATTGATGAGAATGATGGTTAAGGATTTTTTATAGGCCGATTGGGGGATAGCTGTATGGTGAAGTAGGTATTGGGCCGGAGTGTAATCATGCGTGTAAGTTATCTGTGTAACCAGACGGTGGACTTCTTTCCAGAAGGGTTAGATCATTGGGACAAACCCACCATATGTGAAGCATTGATCCATGTGTTTTGTTGCATCTCCAGCAAAGTGGGGAGACAGTTGGGTAAAACTTGTGTAGTTTATTTGGGGTTCTATACCAATTAGAGTAAATTTTGAAGCTATTTTCTTGCATGGAGATATTAATTGAGCTCTTGTGAATATGGGTATGAATTTGTTGCCAGTCCTCTGTGGATAAATCAATCGCAAATAGTATGGTATATATATCGGAGTTGAGGTGTCTCTGGGGTTCGGTTCTGGTGCAGATTGATTTGAAGGGAGTACGGTCTCTGTACCAATTGGAAATCGGTTTGGAGCTAAGAAGGAAATGCCTGATTTGCATGAATTTAAAAAATGATGCAGTGTGGTTTGGAAAGCAGGACCCTAGAGTTTGGAACTGTATCAGTTTACCACTTTCGAAGAATGATTCTGCCCTGAGGGGGTCCCTGATCGGGGATCGTGCTAGGTGAGATCTGTGAGCCCAGGTGGGAAATCTGGGTTTCCGTTGATAGGGGTTAATTGCCCAGGTGAAATGGCTACTCACGACATTCGGCCTGCTGTCCTTAGATTCTGTCTGGTGGGTCCAATGAGGGAGTGTGTAATGCTAGCCTCCGGGATTAGAGAAGGTCTGATCCACGGCAGAGATTGTAGTGGTATGTGGGAAAATGATTCCTCCAGTCTGACCCAGTCTTTTGTAATCCGGTGTACATGCCAGTCCGCTATCCTGGCTAGATGACATGCCCAGTACTATTTGTACACATCTGGCACTCCTATTCCACCTTTAAATTTTGGAGTTACGAGGTTGTTCCAGCCCAGTCGGGGGTGCGTAAATGACCAGAGGAAATTTTTGCAAAGGTGTTTGTATGTAGAGAAGAATGAGGTAGGTAGTTTGGTTAGTATAGTTTGTAGGATAAAAAGGATTCTGGGGAGGATATTCATTTTCAGCACTGTTGCTCTCCCAAACCAGGAGAAGGGGCCTGAGTTCCATTTGTGGAGGTCTTGTTGGACCATCCTTAGGATAGGAAGATAGTTTCTGGAGTATAACCCTGTAAGTTACATTGGGAGTTGGATGCCTGGGTAGGTGATGCTATGGGGGTGCCATCCAAACGGGAAGTTTATTTGGCATTGTGCAACTGTAGCAGTCGATAAAGATACGCTTATCGCTCTAGATTTAGAGGGTAAAGCAGCTCAACAAGTTCAGAATTGTGGTTGTGGGGTTTGTAAGGAATAGCAGAATGGCGTCTGCGTTAGCTGCAAGTTTGTATTGTCTTTTGTTTATTTCCACGCCTCTAATGTTTGGATTGTCTCTTAGTTTACAAAGTAGAGGTTCCAAGGTGAGCACAAATTGGCACAGTTTATTTTAGTTATAGACTTTTACTTGGTACCTGCTGCTGAACCCCCCCCCCCCCCCCCCCAGAACAAGAAATGATCTATGGCCCTGGTACCAGGTAGAAGTCTTCATTACATTTTTTTTTCAGGTTTACATCCACTTTAAGTAAAGCTAGTTTATTATTAAGTGTCTGCTAGACACTTGTTTAATGAATAATTACACTCAACTGTAATTAAATTCTTGTTAATTAGGATTTTGAGGTCTAACATTTAGCTTTGCTCCTAAGACTTTCATTGGGATGTATTCATTTTTCCACCAGGAAAAATAGACACTTTTCTACAATGTAAAGTAGTGAGTGTACAGCTTGTATAACAGTGTAAATTTGCTGTCCCCTCAAAATAACTCAACACAAAGCCATTAATGTCTAAACCGCTGACAACAAAAGTGAGTACACACCTAAGTGAAAATGTCCAAATTGGGCCCAAAGTGTCATATTTTGTGTGGCCACCATTATTTTCCAGAACTGCCTTAACCCTCTTGGGCATGGAGGTTACCAGAGCTTCACAGGCTGCCTGGAGTCCTCTTCCACTCCTCCATTACATCATCATGGAGCTGGTGGATGTTAGAGACTTTGCGCTCCTCCGTCTTCTCTTTGAGGATGCCCCACAGATGCTCAATAGGGTTTAGGTCTGGAGACATGCTTGGCCGGTCCATCACCTTTACCCTCAGCTTCTTTAGCAAGGCAGTGGTCGTCTTGAAGGTATGTTTGGGGTCGTTATCTTGTTGGAATACTGCCATGCGGCCCAGTCTCCGAAGGGAGGGGATCATGTTCTGCTTCAGTATGTCACAGTACATGCTGGAATTCATGGTTCTCTCAATGAACTGTAGCTCCTCAGTGCCAGCAGCACTCATGCAGCCCCAGACCATGACACTCCCACTCTTGATCTCATCAGACCACAGGACATGGTTCCAGTAATCAATGCCCTTAGTCTGCTTGTCTTTAGCAAACCATTTGCAGGCTTTCTTGTGCATCATCTTTAGAAGAGGCTTCCTTTTGGGACAACAGTCATGCAGACCAATTTGATGCAGTGTATGGTGTATGGTCTGAGCACTGACAGGCTGACCCCCCACCCCTTCAACCTCTCTGTTGTGTTTACTGTGTGTGTAGTACAGGGTTAAGCATTGTATTTCAGCTCACCACTCCTGGCAGGTGATAGGTCTGGTCCCATATGCCTGGCGGTCAGCTGTTCTAGTAGTCCCAGTGCATGATTGCTTCCTTACTGATTTAGTCTCTCAGCGAAGAGAACAGGCACTGGAGCACACAGCCAATGGATCCACAGCAGCCAAGGGGGGGGGGGGGGTCAACTGGACATCTCACAGCTGCTCCAGTCACCGCTTTATGGCTATTGAGCAATATATTTACATTATTTTTAAAATACCTGTTGATCTTACCAAAATTCTGGGCAGATAAATTCCTGTGCTCCCAGCCTGTGCTGATTGTGCTGTGCTGTGCTGATTGTTATTAGGTAGAACAGTTCCCAGTTCTCTCTGTGGATTATAGAACACATGCAATGGAGATGAGGAGAGGGAGAGGTGATTAGTAGTCCTAGCACAATGGTGACAACACTGCTTCTCCATAAATACAGAACAGTGAGTGAAGGTTGTGACACTAGAAAAGGAAGTGTTTCTGGCAGAATCAACGTGTGGAAATAAAAGAAAAAAGAAAACAAATGCATACACCACACATAAGGACTGGAAAGCTGCAATACTTATATGTTTGTTCTTGGGTTTAGATATACATTAAGCAGATAGTGTATGAGGGGGCTTATTTAAAATAACTGTGACTTGTTCCTGATGGATATGTTCATTGCTTACAGAATGCTAGCTTACATTACATAGCTGATAGCTTTCAGGATTTGACTGTATGCAAAGCTCACCTGCTGTGTACGCTGCTGTTCTGAAGTGCAGTGCATATCTACTTGTATTGAACTCGCAGCAGGGAGCACCTCCTCTAAGATTGCAATGGTATTTAATTTTCCAGTTTGTATCAAAATATATGAACATGAGTGGTTTGAGCATAAATATTAAGAATCAGAGCTGAGCATATTTTATGTTAGCTGCACAGCTGATTGTCTGTAGCAAAGGCAGGTGTTTGCTTTGTTTCTGGTACATCACAAGGGAAATTTACAGGCATGCAATAATCCTTGATGAGTTCTTCCTGTTTAATCTAATCTGATAAAGCACTATTATTTTGGAAAATGTTAGTGAAAATAAATAAGTAATTGTGCTTGTTTGGGAGCAGCCTGAAAATAAAAAAGAAATGAGGAACTGGATAAAAAAAGAATTATAATTTTTGTGCGCTCAACAAATGGATTTTTACTATGTGAATAATTTAGTAGTGACATCTGCTAGCAGCAGTATATATTTAAATGAAAACTGTCTGATGATAACCAATACAACGCGGGGGTTTCTTTGTATACTTTTAGCCTGGGTTCACACTGTAGCAAACACAGACATCGCATGTGATTCGTACCCGCATTGCTGTGCCGATCACATGCAATGTCTGTTGCGATGCAAGTTCAGCCATGCAGTTTGTATGGCTGAACTCACATTGGATTCACACAAAAAAGGTGCAGGGACTTTTTTTCCCACATTGGAATCGGATCGCACGGGTATTCACATCCATGCATCCTGATTCCTGTCCAAATTCACAGTTCGCACTGCAATCTGTGAACCGATCTGGGGGTGTCGTTAACTTTGTATTGACACTCCCAGCGGTTTGCAGAGGGCAGTGTGAACTGCCTGCGGGGGAGATGCGATGCGGAAACCTGCACTGGAATTGCGCTGGTTCCCGCATCACGTATGTCTGAACCCAGGCTTAGAGAACGCAGACCTCCTCTGTCTGTCTACCCCCTGACCTAAAGTAACCAAACCTCATATTGTTTACATCCCATGGACCCAATCTTCTTTCTGCTGATTGCGCCTGCGTGTTGGGTGCCCATAGATTTCCATGGGGCCATTTACCGAGGATTGAGATACTTGTTCTGTGGGGACCTATTGCACAGGTGTTTCCAGTGAAATGAAAATGTGTGGTCTGCAGGCTACAGTGTGGTGGCCCAAGGCTGTGAGATTCAGTTAAGTATGGGGCAGTGTTGTCAACCTACCAGACTGAAATTTACTGACACAACACCAAAGATTTCATGGCACAGCCAAGTTTTTACTGCCATTTCCAAAAGTTACAAAATTACAGTTTTAATTGCAAATTTCAGTATTTAGGCTACAAACAAGTACAATATGCAAATAGCAATATGATTTAACGTAGATAGTAATGCAAAAAACATATTTCTTATTTTATTTTCGATATAGTAAGTCAGTAGCTCAGGGACAGGACTTAGGAGGGCAAGAAATTAGAATGGGCAGGCACACACACTAAATTGACTCTCACAGTGACACTGGCAGCAATGTGCAGCAGCACAGATGAGGATGAGGCCTCACCGACACAACACGTCCCCTCCTGAGTCACAGTGACCATCTCTCTCCAAGCCAGGTGGTCCTTTCAGTCCAATCCAGTCTAAACAACACTGACAGTCCCACTCCTTGCTCCCATACCACAGACCTGCACACGAGGCTCTGGCTGCTCTGCTTGGCTCCCTTGCACCATGACATCACACAACATGCTCAGGCACCGCCTCTGCCAGAGCCACCCAAACACACTGTAGCAGGCACTCGGGATTATCTCGGCCGGCTTCAGACTGAGCCTAGCGTCTCAGCCATATTTTTTACTGGCAAACTTTTCCTTTTACTGCCATTCACTGGCATGAGAAAATTGCTTGTTTTTTACTGCCTGCCAGTAAAAATACTGGCAGTTGGCCACACTGGTATGGAGGGCATACCTTAGGTCAAGGTTTGCTTTAGGCAGGCATGTTTAGTGGACGTAACTTTTAAACTTACCACACAGGGAGGGATGGGAGCCTAGCTTTTCCCTGCAAACAATACTGAGTGGCAGCAGCTTATCTTGGCCTATGTCAAAGGAAGCAGTCAACGAGCAAAATGTTCTCAATCACATGACTTTCTGCAAGTTCCTCTCCAGTAGGGATGGGCTCAGGCGTGTTGGGTCGTAGTCCCAACCCACCTGAGCAATCCCGCCAGGAAGCCCTCACTGCACACTGTCAATAATAAGCAGTGAGGCATATCCCGGCTCACAGCTGCACATACACACGCTGCCTATTATTGGCGGTATGCAGTGACGGCTTCCTGGCGGGTTTGCTCAGGTGGGTTGGGACTACGATCTGAACACGCCTGAGCTCATCCCTACTCCCCAGTTTTCAAGACCCACTTTTAAATATTTACACTCTATAATTAGATTGTGTGGCACTGTAGAACCAACCTGGTTTACGCAGTGCAACAACATCTGTGTATAACCAACTTAGGCTTTCATTCACATGGCAATAAAAATTGTACTGATGTTATTACACGTGTTTTCTAGGGGAAAAGTTCCTGCATAATGATTAGTAAAATACTTACATATAGATGCGTTTAAACATGTAAAGATGCATATGTGTATACAATAATAAATTGTTATCCATTTTGTTTATAGGTACATTAAATATCTCTTAAACATGTCACCGGCACATGCACTTGAAGGAACGGCATAAGAGCTGTTTCTTCAGCGCCTTATACCATGTACAGCAACTCCCGCACACATGCCCGGGAGTGACATCATTGCAGCATGTACATTCAGAGGACCTGTGCCTACAAACTCGGAAGAAAGACTGGCGCACCGCTGGAAGGCTTTGTTTTAAGGTAAGTTTCACAAAATGTGCTAGTATGTGGTACATACTAGCACATTATACCATTGCCTTACAGGAGGATTTTTTTTTTTCATGCTGAGTTTACTACCTCTTTAAGAAATGTAAAGTTATGTACTTGAGTGCCAAAAATATGTATGCAAATTACACATTAGGATGTGTAACTAGTAATAGACTTAGTAATGGCATGCAGTGCCAAGCAACAGCTAACAAAGCTAGCAAAATACTGTCATGCAGTAAAAAGGGAATATACAGTGCCTTGAAAAAGTATTCATACCCCTTGAAATTTTCCACATTTCCTCATGTTACAACCAAAAGCGTAAATATATTTTATTGGGATTTTATGTGATAGACCAAAAGAAAGTGGCACATAATTGTGAAGTGGAAGGAAAATGATAACATGGTTTTCAAATTTTTTTTTTACAAATAAATATGTGAAAAGTGTGGTGTGCATTTGTATTCAGCCCCCTTTACTCTGATAAAATCTAATGGAACCAATTGCCTTCAGAAGTCACCTAAATAGTAAATAGTAGCGCTTTCATATTAATCACATATTTAAAGGCACAGACAACTTAAGAGAGCAGCAACCCTAAATCAGTGTTACACAAATCATTTGATTTTTTAATTTTTTTTTTAGCACTTTAAATAGTTATTTGCACGCAATTTCCCATAAGGGCAGGAATATCAGTCAATAATAATAGACTGACCGATATAGTAAATAGAGTTCACCTGTGTGTAATTTAATTGCAGTATAAATACAGCTGTTATATGAAGCCCTCAGAGGTTTGTTAGAGAATATTTGTGAACAAACAGCATCATGAAGGCCAAGGAACACACCAGGCAGGTCAGGGATAAAGTTGTGAAGAAGTTTAAAGTAGAGTTAGGCTATAAAAAAAATATCCCAAGCATTAACATCTCACGGAGCACTGTTCAATCCTGTTCATCCGAAAATGGAAAGAGTATGGCACATGGCCGTTCACCTAACTGAAGGGCTGAGCATTAATCAGAGAAGCAGTCAAGAGGCTCATGGTAACTCTGGAGGAGCTGCAGAGATCCATAGCTCAGGTGGGAGAATCTGTCCACAGGATAATTATTAGTTGTGCACGCCACAAATCTGGCCTTTATGGAAGAGTTGCAAGAAGAAAGCCATTGTTGAAAGAAAGCCATAAGAAGTCCCGTTTGCAGTTTGCGAGAAGCCATGTGGGGGACACAGCAAACATGTGGAGGAAGGTGCTCTGGTCAGATGAGACCAAAATTGAACCTTTTGGCCTAAAAGCAAAATGCTATGTGTGGCAGAAAACTAACACTGCGCGTCACCCTGAACACACCATCACCACTGTAAACATGGCAGTGGCAGCATCATGTTCTGGGGATGCTTTTCTTCAGCAGGGACGGGGAAGCTGGTTAGAGTTGATAAAAAGATGGATGGAGCCAAATACAGGGCAATCTTAGAAGAAAACCTGTTAGAGTCTGCAAAAGACTTGCAACTGGGGCAGAGGTTCACCTTCCAGCAGGACAATGACCATAAACATACAGCCAAAGCTACAATGGAATGGCTTAGATCAAAGTGTATTAATGTGTTTGAATAGCCCAGTCAAAGTCCAGACCTAAATCCAATTTAAATACTGTGGCAAGACTTGAAAATTGCTGTTCACAGATGCTCTCCATCCAATCTAACAGAGCTCGAGCTATTTTGCAAAGAAGAATGGGCAAAAATTTCACTCTCTAGATGTGTCAGGTCACCTGGGGTCAGGCGACAGATACCCACCGCTGGGGTGCGAATCGCACCGCTGAAGTGCGAAGCGCACCTCTGGGGTTGTGAGGCGCATCGCTAAGGTTGTGGACCTATAGCTGACTGCTGCAACTAGAGATCAGGATGGTGCAGGAAAGTGTAACTGCTGGGATCCTGACACAGATTGCACAGGGAGCCAGAGCACAGGTTTCCCCAAGGCGCGGAGTCTAAGAGCCAGCAGGTGTTCACCAGAGCCTCTGGTGGTGAGAATGGACTTGGCTGCAACTGGGACCAGGTCACCCTCATGGCAGGCTACAGGTAACTGGAGTGGAGGCAGCAGTGAAAGTTAGCAAGAGAAGGTCAGTGGGAGAGCCAAAGGTCAGGGCTACAAGCAGACAGAACAGACAGGAGACACGCCAAGGTCAGGGTTATAGGCAGACAGGGAAGGTAAAAGAACAAGCCGAGATTGGGGACACTAGCAGACCAGGAAGGTCAAGAACACGCCAAGATCGATACACGAGAACAAACGAAGAGCACACGGCAGAAGCAAACATACAATATTGATTGGCAAGGAGGCTTTGCAGCACATGGTCTTAAATGGTGTTCCCTTAATTGGGGACTGGGTTGGAGTTCACTGAGAGGAGATTACTTAGCCCACAGGTGGGGATGTGCACGGCCTCTAGGCTGACACAGCCAAGAGGTAAGCAAACAGACAGGACATGAATGTACTATTTTATTTATTTATTATTTTTATTTATTTTAGGTACTTATATAGCACTGTCAATTTATGCAGCGCTTTACATATAAATGGTGCATTCACATCAGTCCCTACCTTTAAGGAGCTTACAATCTAAGGTCCCTAACTCATATGCATATATACACATACTAGGGCCAATTTACACCAGATCTAATTAACCTACCAGCATGTCTTTGGAGTGTGGGAAGAAACTGGAGTACCCAGAGTAAACCCTCGCAGGCACAGGGAAAACATGTAAACTCCAGGCAGGTAGTGTCGTGTTCGGGATTTGAATCTGCGACCCTTTGGCTTCCAGGCAAAAGTGCTATCCACAACACCACTGTACTATGGGTTCATGACAGTACCCCCCTCTTACGAGGCCTCGCCCTCCCCTGCCTAGGTCCAGGCTTGGAGGGAAATCTCAAATGAACCCATCTCACCAGGCGAGGCACAAATACCTCAGATGCAAGGATCCAAGACCTCTCCTTTTGGACCAAACCCTTTCCAATGCACAAGGTACTGAAGAATGCATTTACAGAGTCGGAAGTCCAGGACTACACTAACCTAGTACTCCTGACCATCCTCCGAGACCAGAACTGTGGTAGGGGGAGGATGAGAGAACTTATTGAGGACTAAAGGTTTCTTAGGAGTGGGCAAGGGCAAGCGAAGAACAGCAGAAGCTTGTAGAGGATTCAGACCGGGCACAAACAAGACAACCCCTCTTGGAATCATGTCCCCAACGAAGAATCTTAGCTCTTAACTCAGTGGGGACGAAGGTCTTGCCCTGAGGAGTTTTCCTCCAGAGTGCCAAATGACCTAGAGAGTGTATGAACCTGACTGTTGCAGGGCACATCCCAGAAATTGCTACACGCAGTGGGAAATACAGGAGATACTGAGGTGGTGGCAACAGGAAGTTCCACTTTCGGGGCAACCTTGAGTAGGCAAGATGAGGAACAGGAGGAACCCCAAGCCAAGATTTGCCCAGAAGTCCAGTCCACATGTGGAGAATGGAGCCGTGCCCAAGGAAGGCCCAATATGATGGGGGTGGAGGCCTTGCGCAAGATGAAGAAGGACATCCACTCCTGGTGGAGTGTCCCTACAGACATTTTAAGGGGAGGTTCTTGAAGCGGATAGGACCCCCTGGGAGAACAGTGCTATCAATCGCGGTTACCATCACTGGCGTGGTGAAGGGCGAAAGGGTAAGTCCCATAGAAGATTCAGTTCCCCAGTCCATGAAATTGCCAGCAGCTCCGGAATCCAGATATGCCATGACCGGATGAGAGGAAGCGCCAACATGGAGGGACACAGAAACAAGAATACGAGGAAGTAAAGGTGATAATTCTGGGTCCAATACTCCACCTCCCAGATGTATTGGACCTGAGCGTTTTCCCAGGCGAAGTGAACAAGTGTCACGAAAGTGACCTTTGTCCCACAATAGAGGCACAGGCCCAGAGTTCTGCACCTAGCACGTTACTCGGAAGATACCTGGTCTGGCCCAGCTACATGGGCTCCTCAGCTGGCAGGGGATGCTCCTCGAGACGAAGAGAGGGGAGCTCAGTTTGCCTAAGGGCCTGGAAGTGCTGGCGTCTTTTTTTCTAGGACCCTCTCCCTCTCTCCTCTCCCTCTGTCAGAGAGGCCATGTAAAAAGGTTGCAACTAAGGCCTCATTATTCCAGCTCAGCAGACAGTGTACGAAAATGAAGCGCATATTGTCCTACAGAAGCGGAGTCTTGACGGAAATGTAAAAGGGCGCTGGCTGCTGAGGAGACATGTGTCACGTACCTGGTGGTGGAGTCTGACTTATGCAGTGGGCAACCTCTCTTACGACCCTGATTCCTGAACCCCTGGTAGTGTGGACAGGGAGCTCGGGAGTGCAGGGAGGCATGAGGGTCGGACTGGGTCACAGGTGGTGGTGTGCTGGTCCGTGAGGTGCTCGTGCAGGCTGAAGCGTGGTGGTGCAGGCTGGGTCGGTAACGGGCTGGCAGAGCAGTACAGATGGGTCAGGCTGAAGAGTAGTCGGGTGCAAGCAGAGTTCGTTAACTGGCGGGCAGCTGCTTGAGACGAACGTGGGCTGATGAGAAGTCGGACTGGGTAGACATGACGAGACGGTCGGGCAATGGCTGGGTCGGACGTGGTGGTGCGAAGTCGGACGTGCTCGTGGAGTGCCTGGTCGTGTGGTGGTGGACACTGGGTCAGGCTGGGAGTACGGAGGGACGTGAGGGCTCGAGGGACAGGTGTGATGGTCCCCAAGTCCTTAGTCCCAGCATTCTCTCCAACGGGTGACGTATTCAGTCTGAGGTGGTGGTCCATGCACTG